>LPNX010531225.1:0-111892 GCA_001517045.1 Pseudotsuga menziesii
GGAGAGAGAGAGAGAATAATATAAGATAATTTTGGATAAATGGAAACTTCAGAGAGAGAGAGAGAGAGAGAGAGAGAGAGAGAGAGAGAGAGAGAGAATAATATAAGTGTCGGAGAGAGAGAGAGAGAGAATAATTTTAAACATGATAAATATAAGTGTCGAAAATTACCATACCATGAAGACACTAAAGCTAAAAACCAGATCCATATTAAGATAATTTTGGATAAATGGAAACTTCAGAGAGAGAGAGAGAGAGAGAGAGAGAGAGAGAATAATTTTAAACATGTAGAAACTTAGCTTATCACGAGTGGGTAGAATAATCCAAGGTCTCTTAAACCCTTTTTAGGAACATGCTAGGGAAACCATGAAAAATCCTAGCCCCACCAAAGAAAAACTAACAAGTTAGATTCACCACTAGCAAGTCCTCCTTAGCCTAATACAAGTTGTCTTCTATTATCTTCCTCCCCAACATGTAAAACTTAGGGTTTATCACCAAATCCTAACTCCAATGCCTCCTTAATTATCAAACCCTGACCCTAGACTTGAAGAATTTTCCAAGAAACCCTAGCAGCTTAAGATATAATAAAAAAATATAAACTCCAAAAAGTATTGAATGAGAGAGAGAGAGAGAGAGAGAGAGAGAGAGAGAGAGAGAGAGAGAGAGAGAGAGAGAGAGAGAAATTGGTGCTCATATTTTTACATGTATCTCTAATCCAGTTGTAAACAAGAATAAGCACAAGTGGATGATTGATTGTAATGACTCTCCATGTTGCTCTTAAATTTAATAGGACTCCTGTTCACATCTCTTCTGTATCAGGAAGTAAATTTAAGAAGGAGAAGATTACAATCTATGGTTGGAACATTTTTATTACAGATTTTAACCAAATCTCATCAATCTTGGGTAATATAGATTATGCTAATTGGAATGATTTTAAATACCTCGGGCTTCCTATTATCATAAAGGAAAGCAAGAAGAAGTATGTGGGAAGTAGAAAAATTTAAATCAAAACTCTAGCAAAGTTGGGTGCAACTTGGATGAATTTAGTGGGGAAGATAGTTTAGGTCAAGGCGATCCTATTTCCTCTTCCTTTATTTCAATTTTCTCTTTGTTTGGCCCCACCCTAAATTCTTAATGAGTTGGAAAATCTTATGGAATGGTTATTATGAAATGGGGGAAGCATAATGAGGGTATATTTATTTATTTTTTCATTTGTTAGAAATTCCCATCACTCTGGACCAGTCAATTTCAACCATTGGCTAAGAAACCACAACCCAAGGGAATTTAAGCCGTCACCCAAGTATTGCACCTGACCTAAGCCACACAAACCCTTAACATTGCTAGATTTTTTTGTGTCTCCTCCCATGTAAGTCACCCCTAAGGGTATTGAACTTGGATTTCCTAGAAAATGGAACCCAACCATTAATCGAGTGAGCTAGTGGGAATTGACATAATGAGGGTAGATTTCACCTAGTTATCTAGAAGAAGATTAAAAATGCATCTCGAAAAGGAGGTATGCAAATTCAAGACCTCAAGTTAAATAATATAGGAATTGGTACAAAACTTATATGAAGGATCGAGGAAAAATCATGGATAAATCAAGTGTTGAATAGAAAATATATGAGGGATCGAGATTAAGATGTCTAGATCTCCCCCCCTGCCCCCCTCCAAAAAGCCAGAAAGGGTTGCAAATGTGACTTATTTGCTCCAAGGATTGGGAATTCTTTTAGACCCAATTATATTGGATCCTTGGGAATGGGAAATGGATCAGTATTTGGAAAGAAACTTTTTTAAATATTCAATCCTTAGGGGAACATGGAGAATTGGATGAGCTTCAAGCATTGATGACTAAGGCTGGATTTAAAAATATTTGGGATGTTTCTAATTGGTTTGAGTCAGCATGATGGGAATAGACAGCATGGAAAGAAATTGAACTTCTTGATCATTTAGCTCCAACATATAATAATATAAACTTACTTTTGGAGGGAAAATATCCCACAAGCCATCAAAATAAAGATAGTAGGGGATTGGGATCTACAGGGAATTACACAGTGACACACGGATATATTTCCCTCTCTTCTCTCTAGGGAGGTAACTCAGACCATGCTTTTTGTAAAGGGTTTTGGTGTAAGTGTGTTCCTAAGGTTTCCTTCTTTTGTTGGCTCCTCGCTCATAACAAACTTCTCGTAGGAGTCAATTCAGCCAAAAGGGGTTTTTATTACCCCTTCAAGTGCCCTATATGTGCCTCATCTTTAGAGAACTCCCAAAATTTGTTCTTTGAGTGCCCTTGATCCCGGTAGATTTGGTTTCATGCTACCTGTTTTTTTAACAAGAACTAGAGAAATTTTTTATAGATAAAAAATGTTGAGCACAACCATATTTACAAAAATAAGATCCAAGGTTTCAAACTGTTCGGAAAAAAAAAAGACTAAGATATATACACTGATAACAGAGGTGTTAGGAGTTCTTGGATGAAGTTCTAAAATAACTTAAACCCATTGAAGGGTAGGTTCTAAAAAACTAATTGTTTAACAAATACATAAATACATATAGAAGCCATAGTTGAAACTGCTACTTTTTTGTTCCTTCTAACACATGAACAGGCTGCACGATCGAGGTTTCTTCCATTGGGTGCTCACCATGATCTGGAGTCTCCTCAAAATGACTCCAATGGTTCATATTTACCATTTTTTGGACTTCTTCGTCAATGAAATCCATTGTTGCCATCAGATCATGGAGATCACAATCATTGTCCTCAATTCTGGACTCATTGAATCCCATTTGGCTTACCAAATATTTAATATCAGACGAAACAATCCTATTTTCTTTCACACCAATGCACACCATTTTGTAAACCCTACACAGATGAATTTTAATGTATGTCAAAGAGGACTTGATTTCTTTTATGTCCAAGGTTTTTTTATTGTTCTCCATTGAAAATTGAGTATTGCTTGGAGCCAAGAGGGGAGAAGAGAACATGGAGTGGAGTTGAAAAGGGTCGAAGGGAAGGCCAACACAAACATAATCCCTTTCATTGTTTAATCATGTGAAAAAAATCTTGAACAGTAGCTCTTCATCATGAAACCAAAAACCAAATGGAGGAGCATAAAACCTGGAGAGCTCTTCTTCCTCAGAATCACAAGATGGAGCATAGTTCGAGAGGGATGAATTCATCCCACTTGGGTCTTCCATAGAGCGTGCAAACAGTCGTTTCAGAGCCTCAAGGAGAGACTAGGAAAAACATTTAAGTCCACCAGGTGAACACATGAGCCACTTGCCCACGATGGTGGACATATGTCAGTCGGGTGCCAGAATTCTGATCGGAGAGGACTAAAATGGGAGGGACAAACATAGAACCCCCACCAAGTGTTATAACAAAAGTGACTAGGGAACATGCTTATGGGTATTTGGTTTTCCCTTAATAGAAACTATGCCCAAGTTTTTTTTACCCCTTTATTTGTGAGCTTGTCTATGATGGTGTTATTGCCTATGAGGATGTGAAAATAGGTGAGCTGAACAACTAGGTTGAGATAACAAATCCGGTCATAAATTCTTCTTCAGTTCGATGCACCATGATTGTAATCCGTTTAGCATTTTCTGAATGACTTTCTTTGAGTCTCCAAAGACAATGAGTTTTGAGATATTATTTTGGCCTCCCAATTCCAGTCCTAGGAGAAGTGAGAGCCATTCTACTTCATTGTTAGATATATGTCCTATTCCACAGGTGAAAGAAGTGACTATGTTTCCTCCAGGATCAAAGATAAGCCCACCCGTACCTTCCTCCCAGTGGTTTCACGCTACCTCTCCAGTATGCAATGGCTTACTTTCTCCAAGTTCCACACTAGAAATGTTAAAGTATTGGGGAAGGAAGTATCCCACTTATCTTAAGGCTAAAGTGAGGGTAAAGGTTCGTGTGAATCATGAGGCATAGGAGAAGAAACTATAGGAGTTGTTAATCAGGGTTGATTAGCTTGAATTTCAGATGGAAAATATGACTAACGAGGCATCCCTAATCAAACATGAACCTGAAAACCTAGGCATTTTTTTAGAAGGGGCATTCTCTAATTTTCCTTAGGAATTTTTATGTATTAAAAGTTTAAGCAACTATTTGGTGCTTTTGTTAGAATATACAGTTCTCCATCTATTTTCAGTTCTATTTCCACCCAATGCATTTATTGGATAAATTTTGATTTGTGTAATGGTAGGATGGGCTAGAACTGCTAGACATGGTTTTAGTGGTCAGAAAACTTGAAACTCTAGATGTAATTTTGCTTCGTGGCTCTGCGACATTTTTAATATAAACTTATAAGCATTCTTGTTATATAAAATAATGATGATGATGATGAAGTAGAGCCATTTGAATTTCTTAGTGGGACAACAATACATTTTTTTTCCATAAATATGCCAATTATAAGAGAAATTATAAAGCAACATGGAATATTAAATATTCTTAGGGGAACTGGGTTAATTCCAATCTGATTTGGAAAAAGTAGATTTGGAACATTTTGTGTCCCACTTTAAAGATCCAAGGAAAACAAATATTGTTTCTTGATTATAGATGGTATGACTATATTCTAAATTCTTCTCAATTGAAGAAGGGAAAAGTATTGGAATGGCATTTACTTTGTGGAGATTAAAGAGGTTTTGAAGAAGTTTGCTAGATACAAACGTCCAGGACTAGATGTCTCAACCGTAGAATTATTCTTATAATTCTTTGATCTCATTGGAGGAGAGATATTGGATATGGTAGAAGAATCTAATACACAAGGTTATGTTTCAAGAGCATTAAATTATACATTTATAGTCTTGATCCTGAAAAGTGAGAAGCTATGATCTTTTCGTGATTTTAGACTGGTTTCACTTTTCAATTTGGTCTCTGAGAAAATAAAGGTATTTTGTGATGCATCAAGTATGGAATTTAGTCCTCGTAGTCCAAGTTTCTTGAGGAATGGTGTTGCTGAAGAAGAATTTGTTCATATTATGTCGATGTATCCTTATAGGATAGATTCTATAGAAACTATATTTAAATACCTTGGCTATTTCTTGAAGCCCAATAATTATTTGGACTATTTAAATACCTTGGTTATTTTTAAGTTGCATGGACAACATTTATTTCAAAGTGATGCATTAATATTTTGTCATTACAATTAATAAAGTTGTACTTGTAGGACCAACATAAAATCATCTTCAAGATGTAGTTTTTCTTTTCCGATTTTATTACTCCTTGACATAGCATAATTAATTTATATTGAGTTTCATAGCATTATGTTTCAGCATATCTATTATGTAAATGAAATTCACCCCACCTTTAGCATACTCAATACAACAAATATTTTTTTATCTAATATGTGAATGTAGTTCACCTCATCTTTAGCATACTCAATAAAACAAATATTTTTTCTAAGTGAAAAATTGTACTTTCTTATTGAGCAAATAAACAATTACACATTTTTCTCAAAACACATCACAAAATATTTTAATTATACATAATACCTTTTTTTAACTTTCAATTATATTAAAATATAGTTTTTGTTATTATTGTATTTTTAAATGTCACATATCAACTCCATGTTGAGTATGAAAAAAATTACGTCTTTACTCTACTTGTGAAGAGAAAATTAGAATAAAAAATGAGAAAATTAGAATCAAAACTCTTAGCAACATATGCTAGATTCATATCAAAATATTAAACATTTTAACAAGATAGAATTAGACATCTCTCTCAAAGAACATGATGATGACTTTTTAATTATAAAAACATTGTACTTATAATTATTATATATTGATTTTTTATTGGCTAACAGAAGAAAAAAATGTTATTAATATTTTTTAAATGCTATATATCAACTCGTTGAACACTAAAATAATTTTACATCTCATTCTATGTATGATATTATATTAAAATTAGAATCATTAATAATATAATGTCCGCCTATGTAATATTAAATATTTAGACTTTTAACTTCTTAGCTATTGATTAATCATCCAATTTTTATTTTTTATTATTAAATAATTTAAATGGTTACCTATAAAAAACAATGTATTTATATTCTCCACTTTGGGTGCCATGACCAAGCGCAAATGTCATGTTTATGAGCATCCCACGTGTCATTGAAGAAGGATGGATGCATCATAGGCAATTTATGGGCGAGCAATACTCTGCATGCAGCAGAGTATTTAATGCGACGGCGGTCACACTGTCCTCCGTCGGATCGCTCTTTGGAACAGATCTGACAGCGGACAATGCGACCATCGTCGCATTAAATACTCTGCTGCATGCAGAGTATTGTTCGCCCAATTTATGTGGTATTTACTGATCCTCGTACGTGATTCGATGGTTAATTTAATGCCTTGTCCTAACAAGTCGGGATCAAGTGAGAGATACATTAAAGATATCGACGTTCTCCGGAAGTGGTGTTCAGCCCTAGTTCTTGCAGTCATGGCATCCTCTCTCTAGAGGCATTCGCATACGAGCTCAAATCAGAAGATTTGGCTCTCATTTAATTAGCAAAAGCATGTCGGCTTGTTGCTTTTCTTCTTGAAGTCTTCCTCCTTTTCCCCATCTCTTCCTTGATCTGATCATACCCCCTTCCCTTAGCTCGCTCTACATTAAGAATCGATTGCATGAAGACCACTAAGAGAAGGACTAATGATGGTCCTTAGATGCACCCACACATGCCTAGAGTAATTTTTTCCACAGAAAAAACCAAAGCTTTCTATGAGGAGATCGTTTTAACATCGTCTGCATGAAATGGAAACAAGGCTCCAAGATCATTGTCGCAAGCCCCATACGACCCAGTTAATTGCAAAGATGGGTTCCATGGTGGATGATGCTAGCGCGTCTTGTACTATATACACCTGCTACACGTGAACATTAGGTTTGTTCTGGAAAATGAAAGCCCTTTTGGGCATGTTATTTTGGAATTTGAAGAAAGGCGCTTCAAGTCGAGCACACAAGGGCTCAGTTTGCATGCCTCCATGGATAGAATGGAAGGTTGGATGAAGCGCTTGTTGGGTTCTATTTTGACACCTATTTTTGACGACTTAAACCTTCTAGCTATCCCTTCATACCATTATGATCATCCTTAAACCCTCATACTTCACTCATAAAACCTTGAAGCTCATCAAATTAAGGTATAATTGTTGCTACTTTTTAATGAATCGAATTTTGTAGTTTTTAAAGCATTTAAATTGAAATTTTAATAAATTACAGGATTTGCTAACTTCCTGTAAACGCTCCAAGGTTTGGATATTTGTAGGATGACTCAGAGAGATTTGAAATATGCAAGAGAATCCTTGATGTCCAAGGATGGATTTATTTCCAACAACTTCATGAGATAGCCCTCACAGGTTCAAGTCAATGCGGGTCAAAGACGAACACCTGTGCTGCCAGGAAGCATAAAACTGAGATTGTTTTGATATTTTAGAAATTTTCTCCTATTTTTGTGGATCTGAGGGCGAGCTCAGGGTCATGGCAAGTTTTCATTATGTTCTGGAGCAAGATTGTAGAATTTCAGTTTCAGAATAAGCAGTATAAATATTTGTATTTTTCATGTAAAGCCATCTGACAAAATGAGTGAGACTCTGTGTTTTTATTAATAAAGAACTCATACTTTCAAACAAATTGCAAGTGTATTTGCTTTGGTATTTTTATGAAATTGATTTAGTTGTTGGGGATTTTATAATTCCTTGTGTGTGAATGGAGAAGTGGAGGGCCCACTCTACTAAGCCTGCACACCATTTCTTTTACTGCTGCATTGGTATGTTTTAATTTAATTCCTGTAGATGCACATTTTAATATCTTGGTATGCATTTCATCATATTCTAATTTTCTTGTAGATGCACATTTTAATTTCTTGTATGCATTTCATCATATTCTGATTTTCTTGTAGATGTATTTTCTTTAGCTATAGATTCTAATTAAATCTGGAAACCACATTCAAGTACAATACTATTCTATTTCAATTTGAATGCAAGAGAGTTTGAGACTGTGTAATCCAAGTAGGGTTTGTTATACATTGCTTAGATTATTGTAGAATTGTTTTAGTTTTATTATGAAAATATTCTATTGTTGAAAAACTAAATACATTGTGAACGGACAATTCTTGTAAAAGAATCCAATGTTTTATGCCTTCAGCTATAGAATAGCACTATTTTAGTTTTTTTATAATTTTTAAATTTTATGGTTTGTGTTTAGATGTGCTTAAGTTAAATTGTCATTGCATACATTTCCTGTAAGGGATTTTTGGTAATTTTATATTTACAGCATTTAGATAGCCTTAGGTTTTTGAATTACAGTAGATTTTAAACCAGTCTTGTTCTAAGTCCATAGATGTTGGATATGCTTCTAAGTCTTAGGATACCGGGTTGACATTTAAAACAGTAAGCTCTGATTTACGACAGTAAAGCTGGGCCAACATTTGGCGTCGCTACCAGGGAATCATATTTATAAATAGACATATGAAGTTTCATCTCTTTAAAAAAATAATACAAAAACACAGAGCATAATTTAGTTTTTTTTTTTGTCAAGACGGAGAGCCAAAAAACGAAGATTTATAAAAAACCCCCCAAAAATAGAAACACCAGAGAATTCTTCATCTGAGAAGAAAAAATTCATTGCAAAAACTATTGATACTTTCCAAATGGATGAGGAAGAAACCTCTAAGAAATGAGGAATAAATGCATAACAACGTAGAGAGTATGAAAGAAGAATGGATATGGAAAACAAATGAAGAGAGATCGTTGAGGAAGAAGTATTTAGAGGGCCAACTCCAAAACAACGAAGAGAGTATGAAAGAAGGTTAGAAGCTGAAAACAAAAGACGAGAAGATAGAAGAAATGAGAAGGAAGAAGATAGAAGAAATAAAAGAGTAGAAGATAGAGGAAATGAAGAAGAACATGAAACTACCTTTCAATTTCCAATCTTAGATACTAGTATCATCCTAGGAAAAGAGGTAAAAATGAAAAACATTCCACCATCCATTTTACCCAACTTTTATGGTATTGCTTATGAATATCCTGACTCATTTTTGTTTGAATTTGATATTTTATGTCGTACTTATGGATATACTGATGATACACATAAGCTTCACCTATTTCTTTCTACTCTTAAAACTGCTGCACTGAAATGGTTCATGGGATTAGGAGAACACACTATCACTAGTTGGGATGACATGAGAAAGATTTTTCTTAAAAAATATCATGCATATTGTAGATCTAAAGATTCAAAGGGTGATATTTTTAAGATATCTTAGCGGGAAGATGAAAGTGTGGAAGAATATCTTGAGAGATTTCTATATAATTTACAAAAATCTAAATATAGTTCTTTAACTTCAGACATCATCAGAACAATCTTCTTGAAAGGTATCCAAGAGAAGTATCTTGATGTTCTTAATGTTATGGGGAAAGGAGATGTTTCCTACTTACCTTTTGATGAAATTACAGAGTTATGTCATAAGTATTCAAGAGGAAGAGCCAGAAAAGGGAAAATAGATATCACTTCAAAAACAACTAAGTCAACAACCTGAAGTACATCAAGAGCTGAGTTTGGAACATTGTTAGAAGATTTTAAAGCTGATCTTCTAAGTAATTTAGGGACACAAGTAGAAGTCTTAAAACATAAGAAAAGACAAAAACAACAAGATCAACAAGATCAAGCTCTATTAATTTTTTGTCCTAAATGTAGGAAGAAACATCTATTGAAAGAATGTCCTTTAAGTAATGTTCAAATTTGTGGGTTTTGTGCAGAAAATCATAATACTGATGAATGTTCCAATTTAAAAGAATTACAAGTAGCTCAGGTGGAATAAAATCAAAGCATGGATTCTCTTTACCTTCTGTCACAGAAAAGGCCATGGAAACCACATTTTCCAGGTATGTCTCAAGACCCTATGCAACAATTCTTCCCAAGTTATCAATATCCTATTCAAAATACATGTAATGCACCTATGCCTTGGCAGAATCAGTCTCCTCAGCCAAACCAAAACTAGCCTATTCAAAATTGGCAAGGATATGCTCATGGAAACCAAACATATCAGCAATCCTACCTATAGCCTTACCTTCATTTCCTCCACGGCAAAATCCTTCTCCTCAAATGACTCAACCTCAACAACTTCAGCTCCCATCTAACCAACCTCCACCTCGACCAACTCAGTTACTAGCCTATCCAGTACCAAATCCTAATAATAGAGTGCAAAAACCCATCTATAATAAAGATGAAGGAACAACAGTTTCATACTCAATCCATCCTATTTCAAATATCCACTTGAGGTCTGGAAGAATATTAGAAAAATAATCCCCTCTTCTCATAGAAGAACAAACAGAAAAAGAGAAAATTCCAAAAAAATCTAATACAGAAAATTTATAGCTAGACAAACAAACTCAGAAGGGTAAAATGATAATACCTCAAACACCTCCTTTTTGAGAAAGGTTAGTTAAGGAAAAAAATTTAGTTTCTCTTCCTAAATTTGATGTCTTAGATAAATTAACAAATGTCTATGTAAAAGTTCCCTTATTGCAAGATATCAAAGATATCCCAATCTATACAAAAGCAATTAAGGAGTTATGTTTAAACAAGACTGGTAGACAAAAGAAGGATCCACAAACAGTTCATGTAATTGGAAATTACAGGCTTAATGTCAAATACTGTTTTTGTTGAGAAATATGTTGATCCTAGAATTCCAATGGTAACAATAACAATCAACAATTTTTCAATTTCAAAAACCCTAATTGACTTAGGTGCAGCTATTAATGTCATGACACTGGAAATGATGAAATATCTAGATTTGAAGAACCTTAGACCAACCACTACAATCCTTGAGCTAGTTGATAGATCTAAGATAGAACCGAAAGGGATACTTGAAGATATCATAGTTTCTCTAGATTCCTGGGAGTATCCAATAGATTTTGTAGTTCTTCAACCAAAATCTAACTTACGGGAACATCCATTGATTCATGGAAGACCTTGGTTGGCTACAACTGAAGCTTCTATTGGTTGTAGAGAAGGAAATATGATTATCTCTCATGGAACATAAAGGAAACAGATTACACTTTATCTTTCTGCTCAAAGACCCTCTATTATATATCAGTTATCTTGGATTAATGAAACAAAGGAGCAACAACAAGAAGTGATTCATCCTATCTTAAGTATTAATTAAGCATTCGATTTTTTAGAGGAAAACAATGAATATTTGCTAGATTACTTTATTTTTGAACCTGATATCTCTGAACAGTTAAGGAACATGCAATATATTACTGCATATCAGGTTTTAGGCCAAAATTTTCAAGAAATTGTACAATAGATTCCTTGGAAACAACATTTGATGATATTTTTTTCTGTTCATTCCATTACAAATGCTCAAAGCAAAACCATTGAGATCAGTCCTTGAAAATACTTAAATATTGGTGCACATCTTACATTATTACAAGAAGAAAAGTTGATTGCATTACTAAATAAGTACCACAAAGCATTTGCTTGGGAGTACACTGACATTCCTGGAATTCATCAGGAAACATGTACTCACCATATTTATATAGATAATAACATAAGACCTCTAAGGCAACCTCAACGAAGGATGAACCCTATACTAAAAGAAATAGTTAAAGAAGAACTGCAAAAGTTGTTACAAGTAGGCTTCACCTACCCTATTTTTGACAGTCAATGGGTTTCTCCATTAGTTGTTGTTCCTAAGAAGAATGGAAAGTCTGAGAATTTGTGTGGATTACAGGGAGTTAAACAAAGCAACATTTAAAGATTATTTTCCATTACTATTCATTGATCAGGTATTGGATGCACTAGTTGGAAAAATATATTTTTCATTCTTAAATGGATTCAGTGGATACAATCAAATCAGAATTTCATTAGAAGACCATGACAAAACTACTTTCACATGCCCTTGGGTACATATGCCTATAAAGTTTTACCTTTTGGTCTATGTAATGCTCCGGCCACTTTTCAGAGAGCAGTCCTCGCTATTTTTGCTGATTTGATTCATGAATGTGTCGAAGTATATATGGGCGATTTTTCTGTTTATGGTAATACTTTTGAAGATGGATTGGACAATTTAGAGAAAATCCTAAAGAGATGCATAGAATCAAATATTTCTCTTAGTAATGAAAAATGTTTCATGATGTTAAATGAAGGGATAGTGTTAGGTCATCATATTTCATCATCTGGAATAAATGTGGATTGTGCAAAAATACAACTCATTATGAATTTGTCAGAACCTAAAAATCAAAA
Source organism: Pseudotsuga menziesii (assembly GCA_001517045.1). Classification (NCBI taxonomy): domain Eukaryota; kingdom Viridiplantae; phylum Streptophyta; class Pinopsida; order Pinales; family Pinaceae; genus Pseudotsuga; species Pseudotsuga menziesii. The sequence continues at coordinate 12,237 of LPNX010531225.1, forward strand.
AGATGTGAGAAGTTTTCTTGGGTATGCAGGCTATTACAGAAGGTTTATTTAACATTTTAGTAAAATACCTTTTCCACTATTCAAATTACTTTCCAAAGATCTAAATTCCATTAGGATACTAATTGTCAAGTTTCTTTTCAGACACTTAAAGACAAGTTATTATCAGTACCTATCTTACGAGGGCCTGATTGGACATTGTCATTTCACATCTCCACAGATGCATCAAACACTGCAATGGGGGCAACATTGCGTCAAAAAGAAAAACTCATGACTTATGCTATTTACTTTATTAGCAAAAATCTAACCCCTCCTTAATTGAATTATACATTTACTGAAAAGGAGATGTTGGCAGTGGTACATGCTGTAAACAAATTTCCTCATTACATTACTAGTTATGAAATCTGTGTCCATACAAATCGCTCTTCCGTAAGGTATTTAATGAACAAGCACATCACTAATGGCAGGATAAAAAGGTGGCTTTTATTGATACAAGAATTTAATATTACTATCCTAAATAGACCTAGAAGGGAAAATCAAGTGGCAAAATTTTTATCTCGATTAAACAATTCTAATGAGGTTGTTCCTGTTTCATATAATTTTCCTAATGAACACTTATTTTCTATTTCTGTTATAATTCCATGGTATGCTGATATAGCTAATTACTTATCATCAGGAAAGCTACCACCCTCTATGACATCAAAAGAGAAGAAAAGAATCATTAAAAAAAGTGCTAGACACACATGGGTAAATGGAGATATTTTCTATACAGGATATGATCTTATCATTAGAAGATTTGTTAGGCAAGATGAGGTTTTATACATTTTGAAAGCTTGTCATGATGAACCATGTGGTGGCCATTTTGCAGATAAATGGATAGCATAAAAAATACTCAACCTAGGGTATTGTTGGCCATCTCTTTTCAAAGGTTGCAAGAAGTATGTTAGAAGCTATGATATTTGTAAATGGATGGGGAGATCAATACCATCAGATGAGATGCAACTATAGCCACAGGTTTTGATAGAGCCATTTGAAAAATGGGGTCTTGATTTCATTGGAACAATTAATCCACCATCAAAAGGAAAAAGGTATATATTGGTATGTACTGACTATGTTACAAAATGGGTAGAGGCTAAAGCACTAGCAAGAGAAACTGAACAAATAGTAGTCAATTTTCTCTTTGAAGAAATATTTGTTATATTTGGAATTCCTAGAAAAATTGTCATAGATAAAGGAGCACAATTTACTTCTAAGTTGATGTAGGAGATAGCATACAAGAAAAAAATCAAGCACAGGAAGTATACCCCTTAACACCCATAGGCCAATGGCCAAGTAGAGTCCATCAAAAACTTTGGAAACAATCATGACCAAGACAGTTCAAATGCGTAGAAAAGATTGGTCAGACAAGCTTCATGAAGCTCTCTGGGCATACAGAATTACTTGGAAGAATAGTACTAGTTTTACTCCCTATCAGCTAGTCTATGGTAAGCAAGTGTTATTGCTAATTGAATTTCAAATTCATACTTTTAAATTAGCAGCTGATCTAGGGGTAGAACTTTCTGAAGCACAAAAAGAAAGGATAATACAGTTAAATCAATTAGATGAGATGAGGTTGGCTGCAGTAGAACAAACAATTCTGGTACAACAGCAAAGAGCACAATGGCATGATAAGTTCATCAAGAAAAAGAGTTTAAGCTAGGAGACTGGGCCTTACTATTTGATTCTAAATTCAAAGATTTCAAGGAAAAGTTCATAACTCATTGGCTTGGTCCATATTCCATATGAGATTGCAGAAGTATATGACAATGGCTCAGTCCATTTACAAACAATAGATGATGCATCATGTACATTCATAGTTAATGGACATAGGCTGAAAATATACAATACGCCTGTCAACAAAGAAGATTTCCTACAACAGATTTCTCAACAGCATGAGATGGAAATCCTGGACAAATACATTTGTGTTTCTCCTTCACTTCCTCCTAAATAATTTTGAAAAAAAAAGGGATAAAAAAAACAAAAAAAAGACAGAAACAAAAAAACAAAAAAAAAAAACAACAAAGTTTAATTGTGAAAAGCAGGGAACTGGCACATCCTAAACTTTAATTTTCATTGTAAAACCAAGTTTACTTCGCCATCGCAAATTCTCAAAAACATTTTCTTTCCTAGTTTCTTTCCATATAAGTTTTTCAGTATCAGTGACTTGAGGACAAGTCAATAAACAGGGTTGTGAGGGAGAAGCATATCAAGTACTATTTTTCATGTTTTAAAACCCTCTAAGCCTCCTGTAGATGTCACAAATTGGTTTTGCATCATAGCATAGTTTCATTCTAATAAAATAATAATAATAATAATAATAATAATAAATAAAATCATAAGTTTTTAGAATTGCAGAGGGACCTGAAAATCAAGTTAGATTAAGAGCAGAGGGACCTGAATAGTATATTTTTCAAAATAACATGAGAGGATACTGAAAAGAAATTGCAGTAATTATACGAATTTGCAGAGGGACCTAGTTTTTTTTAAGCCTAACAGAGGGACCTGAGACAAGTGCATGAAAAGCAACCCTATCTTGCAGCAGAAAGACACACCAAGATACAAAAACGAAGAAATAATTGCATGAGGGACACATGTGAAGATATTCAAAGGATCAAATAAGCTTCAGCAAATTCAAACTAGTTACATCAAACAGCATGAAGAGCACGAGGGATTGGCAAGAAAATTCTGTAAGGATTTTTTATTTTAATGTTTTTAAAAGTTGCATTATTCTTCATTGTTTAGTATGTGACAAAAATGCCCTTTTTTTCCCTTGTTTAAACTTAAATATCTATCCATTCACTCTCAACCTCACCACTTGGATCATCCATCCATTCATTCCCCTACCCTAGGCATCAAAATTGGTAGTTAAAGATAAAATAGTTGCAGGTCTCATGCCTAAATTGCACTTTACAGGAAGACTTCAGAATTCATTTTGTATTGAATCATAAAAAGAATTTCATAAGGTTTTCATTTGTGTACCTTCTAAGGTCAAAACACATGATACTTTATTTTAATGGTTCATAAACATAAAGATAAAGGGAAGGATTCAAATCATAATCATAAAAAGAGGTGGGAAATGACTAGTAAAAAAGAAACATGATTATATGAAACCATTTCCTCATTCCCATGTAGCCTACCAAGAATTCAGCAATTCAAGGCAGTCTATCCTGTCAGTCTATTAGCTCATTTCCAGGGTTGATTCATGATTGAAGTGATAGTATTTTTCATTATTCCTGTCAAACTTCTCATTTCCAAAACTGCAAAAGAATTTGTTGAACATGCAGGATAAATTATTCAGGTCTGATTCATGATTACAATGGTAGCATTTTCCATCATCTCAGGCGATTTTATCATTGCCAGGTTCAGAATCAGTCTGCTGGCGTTTTTCATTGTCTCAGTTGATTTCTCACTCCCAGTTTAAAAACCCTCATGCTTGCAGAGAAGGTGTATGAAAACACAAAGGGTTGTGTTCCATTCTCATGCTTGCAGAACCAGTTTGTGAAAATGCCTGAGGTGTTTTGTTTTATTTTTACAATTGCAGAGAAGCATGTGAAAAATGCAGAAGTCATTCTACCTTACTTCTACGACTTGCAGAGAGGAATTACTTAAAAAATTACAGAGGTAGAATTGTTGGAGAAGTAGTATGCAGTAGTAGATGAAGAAAAATAGAAATACCAGAAGATATTGGATGTACACGGGGTTCATTAAGAAGAAGAAATCACCTGAGGAGAGGTAAGCTCACTTTAAAACAAGAAATTTTGGTTTTTTATCAATTGAAAGCAGAACAGAGCTCTTAAAGTAATTGCAAATATCTGAGTGGAGTTCTCTTTTGAAATCTTACTGAAAGTAAAAGAAAAAAAATGGGTTCTAGGATAGAACCAAATAAATTTAACTCATCTTCTATTCATGAAACATGTTCAGATATTTAAAAAAAAACGTGGGTTCCCTTCTTTGAGAAATTTGATGGATACAATGAACAGGTTAGTTGGGAATTTTCCCATTCATTTGATGGAGAGAGGGCCACAATAGGGAATTTTACTTTCAGGTTGTCTGAAAATATCTTGGCACAAATAATTGGACTACCTCAGCAAGGAGAAAGGTTCTTCAAAACAAAGCAGTTTGAAGAGAATGCATGGGTACCCTTCCTATGCAGGTTAAGGGCAAGCTCAGTGAAATGGAAGAAGGGGGTACCAAGGATCTGGTTAATCAATCCTTGGGATGAAGTGGCATATATTATTTAGAAATTCCTTACTTGTGAAGGAAGATTTAGTATCATATACCTCTACCATATTAAATTGATGTAGCATTTGAATGGTGATTGTGAGATCAATATACCCTATTTTTTGCTATATATCCTTTCCAAAATGGCTAAAGCTATTTAAAAATGAATTGGAGACACTACCTCAAGTCTTTTTCATTGTGGGCTCATAAAAATCATCCTTACACATGAATTACAAAAGCAAAGTTTAACATGGCAGCAGTTGGTAGTTCATTATGAGTTTGAAGAACCAGAGGAGTAGTGAGGTGAAGGATTGAAATAAGATGAAATGTTAATACTCACATACATTGAAGATGATATAGAAGACTCTGAGGCAACAAGCTCAAAATAGCCTCAGAGAAGAACAAGAACCAGAAGCATGGTAAAAGAAGAATTGCAATTCTAAGCAAAAGATAAAATCTTTACCAAATACGAAAGAAAGTTAAGAAAACATAAATATGGACAGAAAAAGGAAGCAACAGAAAATAGTGATGAGGAACGGCAAAGGCACTATGTATACATACAATCTCTGGAAAGTGAAGAGGAAAATCCAGTGGGAGAAATTGGGAAAATTAATGAAGAGGTAAATATCAAATTTGATCAGCAAATAGTAGAAGAAAATTAGGAGTTAGATGCTCAAACAGTTGAGAAGACTCTAGTTGACAAACAAGAGCAAGATGGTGGAAATATAGCCATTATTTCTCCTATCTCTATACAAAAAAACATAGAAAAAGAGAAGGAAGAGTCCCTAGTGCAAGAGGTTGAAAAAATTAGGAATAAAGATGATGAAATTGGGATAGATATTGTTTCCGAACAGTCTACAATAGGTAAGAAGAAGAAGAACCTCTCTAAAAACAATAATAAGGTCGAAAAGTTAAAACTAGAAATGAAGGAATTGGAATTGGAGAATGAGAGATTAAGGAAAAATAATAGAAATCTCAAATTTCAGAATATCCAAATCTCCAAGGAAGCATATAAATGGTATCAGCAAAAGAGGGCATTCAAATCCAAGTATCAGAGATTGAAGGTCCTTCATGTAGATCAGGTTAGTGTTGATGCATCATCTCAAATAGGGGAATCGTCAGAGGATTGATAGTAGCAGAGTAAAAACAGTTTTTTGCATTGGAATATGTAGTTTTAGTTTTTAAGACACTCTTTGTGCATGAGGGCATGCAACACCTTCCTCTTGGGGGAGATGTTGGGTTCTATTTTGACACCTATTTTTTATTCCTTAACCCTTCTAGTCATCCCTTCATACCATTATGATCATCCTTAAACCCTCATACTTAACTCATAAAACATTGAAGCTCATCAAATTACAATGTAATTGTTGCTACTTTTTAATGAATCGAATTTTGTAGTTTTTAAAGAATTTAAATCGAAATTTTAGTAAATTACAGGATTTGCTAACTTCCCGTAAATGCTCCAAGGTTTTGATATTTGCGGGATGACTGGGAGAGATTTAAAATATGCAAGAGAATCCTTGATGTCCAAGGATGGATTTATTTCCATCAACTTCATGAGATAGCCCTCACAAGTGTCAAGTCAATGCGGGTCAAAGATGACCACCTGTGCTCCCAAGAAGCATAAAAACGGGACAGTTTTGATATTTCAGATATTTTCTCCTATTTTTGTGGATCTAAGGGTGAGCTCAGGGTTATGGAAAATTTTCATTATGATCCGAAGCAAGATTGTAGCATTTTAGTTTGAGAACAATCAGTATAAATATTTGTATTTTTCATGTAAAGCCATCCGATAAACTGAGTGAGACTCTACATTTTTATTAATAAAGAACTCAAACTTTCAAACAAATATCAAGTGTATTTGCTGTGGCATTTTTATGAAATCGATTTAGGTGTTGGTGATTTTATAGTTCATTGTGTGTGAGCGGAGCAGTGGACGGCCCACTCTGCTAATCCTAAACGCCATTTCTTTTGCTGCTACGTTGGTATGTTTTAATTTAATTCCTATAGATGCACATTTCCATTCCTGTAGATGCACATTTTAATCTCTATGCATTTCATCATATTCTGATTTTCCTGTAGATGCACATTTTAATCTCTTGTATGCATTTCATCATATTCTGATTTTCCTGTAGATGTATTTTCTTTAGATTTGGATTCTAATTAAATTTGGAAACCACATTCAGCAATACTATTCTATTTCAATTTGAATGCAAGAGAGTTTGAGACTGTGTAATCCAAGTAGGGTTTGTTATACATTGCTTAGATTATTGTAGAATTGTTTTAGGTTTATTATAAAATATTCTGTTGTTGAAAAACTAAATACATTGTGAACTGACAGTTCTTGTAAAAGAACTCAGTGTTTTATTCCTTCAGCAATAGAATAACACTATTTTAGTTTTTTTTATAATTTTTACATTTTAAGATTTGTGTTTAGATGTGCTTAAGTTAAAAAATTGTCATTGCATACATTTCCTATAAGGGATTTTTCGTAATTTTATACTTACAGCATTTAGATAGCCTTAGGTTTTTGAATTATAGTAGATTTTAAACCAGTCTAGTTCTAAGTCCATAGATGTTGGATATTCTTCTAAGTATTAGGATACCGGGTTGAGATTTAAAATAGTAAGCTCTGATTTACGATAGTAGATTGGGCCAACAGCGCTTCACTCGTGCTTCGGTGCATTCAGATAACCAAACCACATCTAAAATCAATTTGCTGGCCCACGAGCCCATCAGGAACTCGTTCTACTATGTCTCTATGTCTTGTGGAGCAATTTGTAATTCACAAAATCAAGTTGCAAGCAATCCACCTAGTTTCCAACACCCCAAGATGGAACATGGTGAGCCCTCCTACGATCCAAACCTTAGGCAAGGTGTTCAACATTTGGTCCCTCCTATTGTTATTCTATCTGAAAATGATTAATTACAGTCTAATTTGTTTTAGCAAGTTTTTCATACCTAGTCTTTTGTCAATGATGGCCATAACCCCGCACCTGTGAGGGACAATTGATAATACTTTTATTTCTTGGTTATGGAAGTAGGTCTGGTAGATGTGGTTTTTTCTTTAGAGATAGAGGTAGGGTTGTTGTGTGCAGCTGGCATTTGGACTCATCTCTTGTGGCTTGATGGCATTCTCTTCTTTGTGCAATTTTCTTAGCTTTTTAATAGTTTACAAAGTTATAAAAAACCAATGTATTTATATCATATGGTTGTAGTATTAAGAGTTATTTCTTTCTTCGCTATTTAAAATGATATTGAATTTTTTCTTAAAATATAATTAGAATCATTTTAGATTTGATTAAATTCTAAATATAGAATATTAATATTTCATAATTTAGTTGTAATAAGAGTACTTGAATGTTGAATATATTTTATATTAAAAATAGTCATTTTATTAATATATTAAAATAAATATCTATAAATCCAAATTTATAATTTTAATAAAGATTACTTTAACAAATTTTAATGATGACCAATTGAAAAACATGAAAAACATAAAATATTTTGTCATAATAGAATAATGTATTTAACCCTTTTCAACACCATACAATCATTTTATGATCTTCATTCATTGGCCAGTTTCTCTTCGAAAGAGTTAACAATTACAAATGATTCTCATGGATAACTTTCATACAAAATGAATTCAAGGTATAGTTTCAAGATTGGATGTATAACTTTCAAGCGAAATGAATTCAAGATATAGTTTCAAGATTGGAATTTTTTTACGTTTAAACTAACAAATTATTTTTTGAGTTTGAGTGGGGATATCAAGTGAGATCTCTACATAGCCACTCGAGGATTTGACCCCGAGACCTTATGCCAATGTAAACAACTTTCAACCATGTGAGCTACCCCGCCATGATAATATATCAATAGATTATTATGATAAAATAATAATAATAGTAATAATAATAAACTAAATTTATAATTTAAGTTAAAACTACATCCAAAAAATTTAGGTTTATACCACTATGTTTTGTTTACCATATTTTTCTTTACAAAAGTACTTTACATGAATTAGTTACTAATTCATATTTGTTGTTATCACTAGTTTTCATGTGATTTAACACATGTATGGCTTTATTTTTTTGTCAATAAAAAAAGTGCTTCTATTAACGTCAAAACAACAAAAAAGAAAGCCTCAACCCATTTCTTTCGGGAGAGATCATATTGAATAAAAGAGTCTTAGACATCCTAATATACAAAATATAATTCTTGTTGACCCTAGAGTAACAATTAACTATGTACAGTATACATTGATTGTTGAGAGTCCAATTATTTATCAAACTTATAGCTACATTGTACAGTCTACAATTCATGTTGAAAGTAAAATTCTTGTTAGAGGTTATAGCTACTATATTGCTTGTGGAGTGAACTTAAAAAGTGTGAATAACTATAAAACAAAAAACCTCAGATTGTCCCCAAATGAGATCTCCGCTACTTAACCATCAGTTTGTCTTCATCATCTATTACGAGAGGGTTGTTGGTAGAGTTCCTTGGAAGAGAGACTGTGTTTGATGCCTTCATGTCTAGCTGCTTAGCTAGGATGCACATTTTGCTTGTCGTGACTTTGTTAATTGTCATATGGATGCTGAGGATTTCTAGCCTCTGTTTTAGTTGCGTCACTTCCCCATTTCGATCCATTAGAACAAATTTCAAGAGTCTTTTGATGACCTAGTACAAAAAGAGCAAACTCTCATAAAACATAATTCACTTTTTGTTGTTTCCTAGATTTTGAATCCAATCATCTGCCATAGGGTAAAGAGCACCAACCCAGAAGACCTCCTTGTTAAAATTCTCATCTTCCCAATCCTAACTGGTGAGCGCATCGTCCCCCACTTCTCAACTATGAGCACCCCCCTCTCTTGTTTTATTGTCGAGATAAGTGCTCGAGATGAATTCCACCCCCAAGCGATGCCTCAAAGAAGTCAAGTTGAAGTTGAGGATGCCCACATCTATTTTCATTTGTTCTAGAATCTTCATCTCCTCTACTAGATGGTCCTCCACACAATGGTCCATAAGCACCTGCCCTAATAGGACCTTTTCTAGCTAGAAGGTGACCACATACTACTCGTACAGAAGCACATTGGCAACACACCTTTTTGCAATTTTTTTTCTTATTTGACAAGCCACCTAGAGATCAACCAGATTCATATTCTCCTGAAGAACCTTTTTAATTTCCATCTGCAATAAATATACCTTCACAAATTCGGATTCCCCCTTCTTATAAAGACTCACTTTTACTGATGATTTTGTTAAATATTACATGTCATCCAACAACAGCAATTGAGCTTGTTCCTTTGGTTCCCTTGCTTTTCTTTCCAACTCTTGCACAGTACAATTGTCATAGAACTCATGATTAGTGCTTGTTGAATTTGGTACCATGGAACCATTTTTTCTCCAAAAAGATAGAAATATATTCCATATCATTCTAGGTTATATGTGAATGTGAAATATATGCTATTAGAACACCCAACAACCTTGCTAAGACTTCGAGAGGCAGAGATTAATGTCACAGTTAAATTCAAAATTTATAGTTTTCAATATAAAAGTAAAAACTATATTCAAAAAAGTGTAGATTTTTACCACTCCTTTTTATTTACCATATGTTTATTTACAAAAGTACTTTACACAAATTAGTTACTAATTCATTTTCTAAAGTTGCATAGAATTATATTAAATTATAAATAAGATTGCATGCATCGGCAAAAAATTTGCAACATTTGTCTTGTACTTGCCTTTTGTGAGGGAAACCAAGTCTCCTCAAACAAAATTATTAGAGCTAATAGGAAAATCGACATAGCTAACAGAAAGAAAAAAACACACCGAATTTTAGAAAATCCTGGGACCTTACAACTTTTGCCACGGTTCTTCAACAATGGGACAAGGCTTGTAGTAGTCGTCGTCTCACTAGAGGGAGCAGGTTTAGGGTCTTGATGTGGCTCCATAGCCAGAGGAGGTGCCAACGTCTGTTGTTATGGGTCGTCAATCTACATGGATCCTTGTTCATTCTTCCCTCTTTTCACCATGTTGGGTGGTGCTTTTTCCACACGTCCTATGGGCTTGGTGTCCGGATGCTGGGGAATATTTTTGACGATTTCTTGCTGGTTTAGAACCGATGAAGCCAAGGATGTTTGCTGAGATGATGAGCTGTCAAAAGTAATTGAAGAAGTAGGTGAAGGAGTACAGTCCAGTTCCTAGAGAAGCTGGGAAAGAACATTTCTCATCCACCAGTAGTGTGAAAGCCTCTGCCTTACAGGTTGTGTTGTGTGATAATGAGTAACGGTCTCCGCTTCCTAGTCACCCATTTCTCTACAACCACCAAGGGGAATATGGGCTCCATACCTTGCAAAGATGGAGCATCATAGCGCTGCACGGCATCGTGATCCCTGGAGTTGTTGACCCTTCGAGGCATTGTGCAGAGTCTTATCAACATAGTCAGTGAGGGAACTCCCTACTTATAATCCCTTTCTCTCTATCTATCCTCAGAGCTAGAATGCCAAAATGGAATGGAGTGGTCGGGAGGATGCGGATTATAATATACTCCTCAATCCAAGTTCGTGCAAGCCCTCGAGCGAGGTGATTAGGTAGCTGATATGAGCGTCAGCAACCATTAATTTTATGTGATGTGTGGAGTTAGCCATCAAAGACAAAGCCTGTGTGAGGTGACTGATAGTATAGGGTAGAGTGTCTTCCAAGTTGGAAAGCCTTCACCAAGAGGAGGGATACATAAATACTCGGGACACTGTGAAAGCTACGATGGATGGAATTTAATGAACATTCCCACTTTTTGCCACATTTTCCCTCGAAACAACCGCATCTGGGGTCATATTTGTTGTTATCACTAGTTTTCATGTGATTTAACACATGTAAGTGATGCTACTCGTGGGGTTATTTTCAAGCCCAAAGTAAAACAAGAAGCAATATTGCTATGAGGACTTTCTGTATTGACAAATAAGGAAAAAAATATGTTCTCTAGTTAGGCGTCTACCTTGCATCCTTCATTACCCCCGAGGTGGAAAGAAATAAAAATTTTACATCCCAACTAAACAACAACTATCAGAGGTAGGGAGGAGTTAGTCGCCCTCAACTATTCTGATCATTCTAGCCCAAGGGATGGAAGCAGGGAAAGCTAAAATTGAATTGTTAACACTAGGTGAAGGATGGACAAACTACTTTCTCATTTCTGGTCATCGGGGAGATTGTTTCCACAATATTTGATTGAGCTCCCCTCTCTCTTCTCCTCCCCACTTAAGGTTTTGATATGAAAATGTCAAAAAATCATGATTATACGTCACTCTACAATTATGATTGATCAAGTTAGAATAATTCAAGACATTACTTCCATTAAAAGTTTGGAAATACCTTTAAATAACATTGGTAAGTTTAAATAAGATTGGTAAGTGTGTAATGGAATTGTGGCAGTGGCCAAGCTTCAAATTTGAAGCCTTCAATTCCCTTCAAGACCTATTTTACCCTTCATATAAGGGTAAAATAATTTTTCCATGCAAAAAAAAATGAATTTTACATCAGGCCCTTCAATAATAAAAATAAACACTATTTTGGAACTTTGCAATGGAAGGGCTACTCCAATTTCATCCTGTCAAATATTTAGATGGTTGAGAATTGACAATTAGGAAACAACAAAAGCATAACCCCAAGAGAGTCTATCACACATTTCATCAGTATTATTTATCAAAATTTAAATAGTGATGATACTTTAAATCATTTAAAACTATATATGTTTAAAATTTATTGCCATGTTACATGTAGCTTCTTCCATCTAGTTGTTTAATGCTCAACTTAGAGTATATCCATCAGACACAACTTAACTTTCACTGTCCTAGATAGTTTATGGACCCAATTATGATTTACTTAGATCTAAATTCATATGTGGATTCAATTGCACAACAAACTTAAGCCTCTAATAAAGTCAATACTGAAAGCTAGTTCAATTAATCCAACAAGACTAAGATCTGGATGGACTCTTGGCCCAAGATTGGTTTCTTTATAACTAGCATGTGCTAGTTATAAATTTTTGATAAAAATATGTGATGAAACTCCAATTATTTATGAAAATATTCATGAAACATTTATGAAAATTAAGAGATGCACTAGTACAATTTATGTACTTTTTCATTGTAAAAAACTATGAAAATTTTGAATTCTTACCAATGAAAAAATTGGGGTCAAAAGAAAATATTATTTTCTCATAAAACAACAAAACAAAACACACATATTCATGTTTTTACCCCACAGCCACAAGTAAAGTGGCTGGTGAATGCCAATAGGAGCATCTAGCTACTTAGTTTTTTGGAGATGGCTCGCTGTAAACAAAGGCTCAACATTAAACTAATTACCATATCATTATAGTCATCCATTTTAATATAACATAAACATTAAAATACTTAATATAATTATAAAACAAATACTATTTATTAAAAAAAATGATATGAAAAAAAACAAAAAACAAAAACTCATATCTTATTTAAATCTTAATCAAGATACATTTAAGCATAACAAGATATGATGACCATGAAATGAATCCTAGTTGTACACTTGTTACTCCCAAATATATCTTGTTGGTCCATTCAAGGAAGTCCAAAATATTAGATAATATCTAAATGCCTACGGACCTAATTATTTTTTATTCAACTATAAGTTATTTATATAAAAAATAATAAATGGAAATAACATTTTTAATGGTTACAAATTTGTTTCAATACTACAATAGTTTATTCTTTTTTGTTACAATGTGACTTTGCAATGGCTTGTTTTAATGTTATAAAATTTATTAATTTTTAGCATAGCTACATTTGGGAAGAAGACTTAAATTCTCATTTCCTAGGACCATAGTATGGTTGTATTTTTCATGACTACTCTTCCTTTCATAATATCATCCCTTTTCTTGGATTTGTATATGGGAATTTTCTTCATTGTTGTAGACCAAAGGCCATCATGATATTGTGCAAGTCTTCAAAATTTTGCACCGCAACCTTGTCTTTGTTTAGGGTTCAAATCCTCCAAACCCATGTTTTGTAAAGCTATGTCTCGTTTTTTGTATGCAACAATGATCACTTGTTTCATGGGACATGTGATATAATGTAAGGTGGTTACACTACTAGCCATGGACTCATGATTTCATCATCTATGGCTAGTTCAGGAGTCTCAACGCTTGGAGCATAATTGAATGAGACTGTATATCAATATATTAAAGGAAGATAATGGTACAACAATATTGCAAAAATCTGAGAAGAGTCATGTGTGGCGTGTGGAACCTAGAGTTACACACTCTTTTATTCTAGATCTATGTTGCAATTTTCTATTAGAAAACTTGTCTAAAATGAAGGGATTTGAATGAGAAAAATTCTCAAAATAATGTCATTTGATAGTTGTTTCTCCTAAGTTAACTTTGATGGAGAATCTATATTATATTGAGAAATTTTATCCATAAACACTAATCTATACCTTTCCACTCTTTGCCACAATGTTATAACAAGTAATCACTACAACCCTAACTTCCAAGCATTAATTGACAAACACCTCTAGTAAGTTAGTATCCTAGAAGAAAATGAATCATTAATTGACAGTTTATTGTGGTAAGCTATTATCCTAGTAGCAAATAAAGGAATTAATGATGGTTTTGTTTCAGTAGGTTATCATAGTTGAAATCGACGGACAACATGCTTCAAACACTTAACGTAGCTTGACAACTATTCCTTCTCAAATCCCAACTGGTAAGGTGAATACGCAATGTATTAATAGAGAATGCAATCACATAATCTAGAATTAAATTGTGCACCAGGTGATCATAAATTAGAATTATAATTGATTCATCATTTTTTGTACTAGAGTTTATAATTAATGTAGCTATGTGATTGGATTATAATATTTGGATTTAGAACTTCGGTTAATCAAATGGTTATTGGAATTTGGAAATGTGATTATGAAAGTGGATTTGGAATTTTGGTTAATCAAATGGTTATTGGATTTTGGAAATGAAATTATGAAAGTTGAAAGTTTGAAACTTAAGTGGTTTTAAAATCTAAAATTTTGTTTATCGTTATTCAAAATTACGAACTTGTCAATCCTACTTACATTCTTCCTACTTCCACTATCACCATTGATTCTTGAGCCTATTTCAATTTAATATTTCTGCCTCATTTCGTGTTTTAATACATGCCAGAGTTATGGTAGCTAGATAGTGGGAGGGAGCTCATGCCAAAGCACAAGTAGATTTGAGAATCAATCAAGACTCACTAGAGTTAGCTAGTTAGGTAGGCGAACAAACATAATTATCAAGGCTCATGTTGGAGCAAGTTCCTTGATTAGTTTTGCACCAATATTTACTTCATCATTGAGAAGTGAGAAATGGATATTCATGGTCATAAGAGAGATGGTGGGTCACTTCCTCTTTCATTTGGTTTGTGAATGGTTCATATGGAGACTTGACCAAAAGCGTTCATCCATCTACCTCTAATGGCTCCATTGGTATTTACTACTCTACGGCCCCCAAAAATCATAGGAGGAAAACTTTCCTTATGATTGGATATCACTATCAACGTTTGCAAGAATGATGATTGACTAAGGTTGTCATTTGGTCTGCAAATTAGGGTCATTTTCTCTGCAAATTAGGATTCAAGGGGAAGAGGTACCTTAAACCATTCCTATTGAAATCACAAGTTCAAATTGGATTAACTCTTCACCCTTGCTCAAGATGCTCCCACTATTGAGTTCAACCCTTGTTCAAGTTGTTTCCACTATCACCATTGACACCTGCTTAGGATACTTCCACCCTTTCTTTCCCTATTCATTCATAAGGTATATCATACCCTCCTTAGACTCTAGAGGTTTTGCTTGAGAAAAGGAAGGACACATCAACCCTAACATCACTACCAACCTGCATAAGTGTACATCTCCACTAGAAACAAAAAAGACATTTCCGCTAATGATTATTTCGTCCAGGGGAGTATGTCTCTCCTTTGGTTCATGGAACTAAGCAACCAAAAATATATATAAAGGGATTCCTTCTCTTAAAGGAGCTCAATAATGGTTGGGTTGTTCCTATAGATGAATGAATTTTTAGATAAGTGCATCAAGAGAATATTTTTATATGTTATTTTATTAGTAGTTATTTGCTTCTTGGAAAGGAGTGAAGTTTCTTGTTGAAGTGATTCAAAATAATATATTTTGTATTCATGAACATATTTTTTAGATCTCCATTTTTTGTATTTATGGATCTATATGTTCATTGGACATTGTATAGACTATATTTCATTTTCATCCAACCTTGAATTTTCTATTAGAAATTTTATTACTTGCCCACTCAATCTCTCTATTAGTTATAAATGTTTTTCAATTCATTTATTTATATTACAAGGTATTTCTTTATGTTTCTAAAATTTCCTTAGACATTAGACATTGTTTATTAAAAACCACATAGTAGAACGATGCAAACCTTTTTACTATATTGAAAATTTTGATTACATTGCTTTTTATGTACAATGTTATTTTGACAAATTATTACATTTTCAAATTATTTAAAAATAATAGTTTATTTTAACATGTCATCATTGAATTACTCAATATATCTTTGCCCTTGAAAGTGAAATAGGACGTACCCTTCAAATTTGATCCTTGGCAGTGGCTTTACCTAACGAACCTGTTGCAGGGTATTTAATGATCTGATGGAGAACATGTCTGGTGCCGTGACATTAAATGGCCCCAGCAAACTACTTATTATTTGTTGTGGCTTCACCGTCTGTCACATATAATTATACCTATGGGCACATGTTAAAGCTCGTCATCCGTGAACGTGCAGGTGAACATATATTAAATTTCATCGTCTCCCTTTAATAAATTTTCATCATCTCCCCTTCATAAATCTAGAATCTAGATGCTTTAGTCTGGAGGCACATACTGAGGAATTGAATTTTCAATTCACAAAAATGTTTCTGGATGACTGACGAGAAGTCGAGTCCTCCTGAAGGTAAGGAAACCCCGAGCTACTCCGAGTATGATGCTTCAACGCTTTCACCGAGCCAGGAGTTCCTTGTTTTTCCAAAGAATTTCCTTTGTAATTATCTGACCTGCACTGCACCCTTGAAAAAAATACAAATTCCCACCTTAGATTCCATTACAGGATCAGCTGTGTTACAATAGTTTCAATCAAGAAAAGATGGATATAATTTTTCCCTCAATAAATCTCACGGAGGCTCTCTCTTAAGATTGAGATTTGCCCATCTTTAAACATCACATCTTCATCCAGCTTTTCAACTTTCTTTTTTAGTTCTTCTACTTGTTTTACACATCTCTGCCAATCATCCTCTAAACAATTGACTCTTTCATCCTTTCCTTTCAGCTCCAATTCCAAACCTGAAACCTTCTGGATTGCACTGCCAAGCAGATTCTGCAGCCTTTTTAGTTCAGCCTTCGAACGCTCCCGACTCCTTTTCAATGCCACAACTTCTTCCTTTAAGTGTTTAACTTGAAGCTCTCTTGAACACAATTTTTCTTTCAGAAGTGCAGGCATCAAATTTGGGACTTTAAGCTCTTCCTGCACCTCACTCAATTGCTGCTCATTGGCCGAGTATGAAGGCCAATGCTCTTCATTCCCTGACAAACAAGTCGAACCAATATTTTCTTGAAATTCATTGCAAGTCATAGAAGCAGTACTCACACTTAATAGTTCTTTTTTTGGGAATATTGTGATCATGTCATAATTCCACTCCTTTTCCTGTTGTGTATCTTGTAGCCCAACTTGTCCTAATCCACTAATAATATTTTCCTGATCGTTGCACATTCTTTGCAATCTTATAACTGAATCCTGTAGAGCATAATTTTCCACTTCTTTTTCATCACAACATCTCTGCATTGACTGTAGATTATCTTCTGCTCGCTTTGTTAGTTGGCGTGACTGTGTCAAGGATTGTCTGAGCTTTTCAATTTCTTTCTCAGCTTGCATTAATCTTGTCTCAGTGGACTTTCGAACCTGATATTTTGATGGGAGAAATTGCTGGTTATTCAAATGTGGAACTTGTCTTTGCAAACCAACATTTTTGTCTATCGTATCTTGCATTCGACCTTTCAATCGCGTTTCTGCCATCTTGATCTTCTCTACCTTGTTCTCCCACTCTTTTGTCTGTCTATCAAACTTTTTCTCCAAACTTGAGTGCAATGCATTCTTCTCTTTCTCTACCAACTCAAGAGCTTCTTTAGTACCACATCTTTCTACAATTCTGCTTCTTATTTGACAAGCCACCTGGAGAACCAGATTTCTCTTCTCCTTAAGAAGCTTTTTAACTTTCAACTGCAATAATTCTATCTTGACAGATTCTGATTCTCCCTTCTTAAAAGGATTCACTTTTATTGATGATTTTGTTAAATATTCCAGGTCCTCCAACCACAGCAATTGAGCTTGTTCCTCTGCTGCCCTTGCTTTTCTTTCCAGCTCTTCATCAGTACTATTGTCATAGAGATCAGGATTACTGGTTGTTGAATTTGGGACCATAGAACCATTTTTCCCTGAAAAATATCGAAATATATTCCACATCGTTCTAGAGTATCTGTGAACGAAAAATATATGCTGTCAGAACACCCAGCAGAGATTAATGTCCGAGTCAACTTCAAAATTTTAACTGCTGGAAGGCCACCAAGCGTGCTTTGATGTATATACTTATTCCAAGAATGGAAAGAAGTATACATTAATACGAAACAGGGGTTTATAAAAATCTAAAAGAGTATACAGTTTACCGTTGGGTCGGCTGAATTTCATGCGTTCTTACAAAATATTCTCAATTATAGTAATAGTCACTGTAGGCTATATGCAAGCATGAGATTTTGCATGAACTTGTAATCACAAATGGGAAAATACATGCTGTTATATTTTTTAAATTAAAAATATTTTTTTTAAAGAAAAACCACATGCTTTTAATCAATTAGACCCATTCAATTCATATATTTTATACTAACAATTATCTAAATTTAAACCCTTTTTTTGTTTAAATTTATGTTAGTAATTTTTTTATTATATGTTTTTTTAATATAATATATATTTACCATTTATAACTTTCTGTAAAATCATAACCCTTTTAGAAAAAAAAGTTACATTTTGTAAAAATTTTAAGCATAAGTATAGAAAAAAAATGACTTAAAAAATAAAATATATTTTTTTACAAATATTTAAATATACATATAAAAACAACATAAATTAAAACTAATAGTTGATGAAGTTAGAGTATGAGAAGTTGTAAATTAAACTGAATGTCATATAAATTATAATTACAATCTTAAGATTCGACTGTAAATCTAGCTATCCTATTTTATTTCTGGGTAGTCTAAAATTCATGTGTTGAATCCATTTCTATCATCAAAATTGCCATTAAACACACAAATAAAAATCACAAGATTGTCTAACCCAAATCTTGAATCAACTTTTTAAAAAATAAGTGAAGTTATGGGTATATATTTATGTTGATAGGCATTTAGATATTATCTCATATTTTGGACTTGCTTGAGCTGATCAACAAGATTAACCCATGTGTAAAAGTGTATAACAGGGATTCATTTCATGGTGTCGTATCTTGTTATGCTTAAATGCACCTTCATTAAGATTTAAATAAGCTTCAATTAAAGGGTGGTTAAAGAAACAAGTAACAATTTGGTTTTTGTTTTTTCATGTCATTTTTTTTATTAAATAGTCTTTGTTTTGTGCTTAAATTAACTCTAACAATATTGTATGAATAATGGATATAAAATTATATATTTTAGCCTTTGTTTAACAACCAGCTATCTTCACAAAAATAAGTGGTTGGTTGTGTCTATGGACATTCATCCAACACTTTACTTGTGGTTGTGCTAGTCGTATAATGATTAGTTTTGCTAAATTCTTAAGTAACCCATATTTATGTTGATGAACCATTTTGCAAAATTATTAAGTAAACCATTTTTATGTTGGTCTTACATATATGAATATCATTATTTCTTAGTGTTAGATTAGAATTTTCCTTGTCATTGGAAGTGGACAAGTTGAATAACATTACATTTATTTAATGTGATATATATATATATATATATATATATATATATATATATATATATATATATATTGCAAAACCTCAAGAAAAAGGCATCTTGGTTATTTTAGATGTTGCAAAACCTTTAAAAGAAGTGAATAATAGATGGGCTTTTAGTGGTTACTTTTTGTAACATCGGTTAAAGAAAGATCACATCTTCTATCATAGTAATTTATATGTCTAAATATTTATAAATGTTAATCATGTTTTTGGATTATTAGTTTTTGAATTATAAATATTTAGGCTCACATTTCACTTTGCATCAACCTCTACATCTTAGATAATTTAAAAAAGAAGATGCCAAATATATGTCAACAAATTCAATTTTTTTTTGCAACTTTTATACATAAACTAGATCATAAACAACTACAATTAATGTATAATTACAACGATAAATCTATCATATTATTTCAATATTATTGTTAAATTCCTAAACAATTTAAGTTGTAACTTATGCTAGCTCAACAATACATATAAGTACCATTCCATGAAGACACTAAAGCTAAAAACCATGGATAAGTGAAAACTTCATACCTATACCTACCTATATATATATATATATATATATATATATATATATATATATGAGAGAGAGAGAGAGGAATTTTAAGCATATAGACACTTAGCTTATCACCAATGGGTAGAATCCTCTAAGCTCTCTTAAACCCTAGCTAGGAACATGCTAGGGAAAACAAGAAAAATCCTAGCCCCACCAAAGAAAACCCAACAGGTTAGATTCATCGCTAGAAATTCCTCCTTCGCCTAATATAAGGCATCTTCTGTTCTCTTCTTCCCCAACAAGTACAACTTAGGGTTTATCACCAACTCCTAACTCCAATGCCTCCTTAGGGATCAAACCCTGACCCTAGCCTTGAAGAAGGCTCCAAAAAACCCTAGCACCTTAAGATAAAAAAACATAAAGTCCAAAATTTATTGAATGAGGGAGAGAGAGAGAGAGAGAGAGAGAGAGATTGGTGCTCCTCTTTTTACATGTATCTCTAATCCAAGTGTAAAGAAGAATTTAAGCACAAGTAGATGATTGATTATAATGACTCTCCATGTTGCTCTTAGATTTAATAGGATTCTTGTTGGGATCTCTTTTGTATCAAGAAGCAAAGTTAACAAGGAGAAGAGTACAATCTATGGTTGGAACATTTCAGTTTAGTATTTGAACCAGATCTCAAATCTTGGGTATGCTAGGTTATGTTGATTCGATCGATTTTATATACCTTGGGATTCCTATGTATGTGGGCATGCATACTAGAAAATTTTAAATCAAAACTCAAACAAAGTTGGGGTGCATCTTGGATAAATCTAGCGGGGAAGCTAGTCTAGGTCAAGGCAGTCATATTTGCTCTTCCTTTATTTCAAGCTTCTCTATGTTTGGCCACACCCTCAATTCTTAACGAGTTGGAATATCTAATGGGAAGGTTCCTATGAAATGGGAGAAGTATAATGAGGGTATATTTCCTTTTTTTTGTTAGAAATGGCCATCACTCGGGGATAGTGCATTTCAACCTTTGGCTAAGAAACCACAACCCAGGGGTTTCTAAGCCATCACCCAAGGATCGCACCTATCCTAGGCCACACCAACCCTTATCATGGCACATTGTTTTGGTGTCTCCTCCCATATAAGTCACCCTAAGGGTATTGAAATCAGGTCACCTAGTAAACGAAACCCAAACCTTAATCGAGTGAGCTAGTAGGAATTGACATAATGAGGGTGGATTTCACCTAGTTAGATAGAAGAAGATTAAAAATCCATTTCGAAAAGAAGCTCTACAAATTTAGGACCTCAAGCTAAATAATCTAGCAATTGGTACAAAACTTATATGGATGCTCAAGGAAAATCATGGATAAATCAAGTGTTGAATAGAAAATATCTAAGGGCTCGAGATTAAGATGTCTATATCCCACCCGAAAAACCAAAAACAGTTTCAAATATGGATTCTTTGCTCCAAGGATTGGGAATTACAAAAGAAACTTGGAATTACACAGTTCGGGTTCTTAAGCTACTATTTAAACATTATTCGATTGATCTGTTCCAATTTGGAAGCCAAGGATATCACTGTCCGTAGAGTCCTTAACATAATTGGAACTATTTTTCCTTGTTTCCAACACTCTCACTTATTTCATGTTCTAAGGGGCCTTAATAAGAAATATAATTCCTTGGCTAACTTGGTAGCTAACTTTGGAAAGGGTAATATGATTGAATAATGATGTTTCCTATATTCATTATATTGCATGACGATTGTCAATTGTTGGCATGACCAGGGGGATTACGAATGATGGATGCATGGAACTCTAGTGAGTGTGGCACCTCCCTGGAATCATGATACAAGGTGTTTCATGATGCTCCTTCTCTTTGGTTTGAAGGATGTACAAGAGTAACCAAGGAAGGAAGGTACAATTTAGGAGGGAAATTTCACTTGCAGCAGATGGATATGATGGCAATAGAAATCCAAACCTATGTTCAATAATTCTCCAGCAAGATAATCTCTTGGGATGGTGAACCACTCATGCGAAATTGTGGGAGGCAGAGTTCTAATCCCTTGCATGTCAATTTGATGTTATTTTCCTCTAATTGTAGAAGTGGAAAGGAATTCAAAGACAAAGGGTCCTTTAATTTGAAGTATTGGCTCAAGTGTGAGGAAACTTGGGTCAAGAACAATAAGCCTTTTTCCATGTATGGCAGTGTAAGTATAACAAACTATAATTTGGTTCATGGCATCCAAAGGCTCTAGACTGATAAAGTGACTAATTTGAAGAATCATTTGCGCATGTCTGAGTGCCACTATGATTCCATAATTTTCTAGTTGGAGATTGAGGTTGAAAGGGAACGACGGGATTGTCAAGCTCAAGGACGCTACTCTTCTAGTTATCATGAGGCATAGGAGAAGAAACTATAGGAATTGTTAAGCAAGGTCGAGTAGCTTGAATTTCAAATGGAAAATCTAATTGGCGAGGCGTCCTTGATCAAACATGAACCTGAACACCTAGGCATGTTTTTTGGAGAAGGGTCATTCTCCAATTTTCCTTAGCAAGTTTTATGTATTGCATGTTTAAGAAATTATCTAGGGGGTTTTTGTGAAAATCTATAGTTCTCAGTGTCTTTTCAGTTCTATTTCCACCCAATGGATTTATGGGAGAAATTTTTATTTTTGTAATGCTAGGGCTATGATGCAACTGCTAGTCATGGTTGTGAGTGGTCAAAAAACTTGAATCTCTAGATGTAATTTTGCTCCGTGGCTATGCCACCTTTTTAATATAAACTAATAAGAATTTTTGTTATATATGATGATGATGATTATGATTATGATAATGATCATGAAGTAGAGCCATCTAACTTTCTTAGGGGCACAACAATACAATTTTTTTCTACAAATATGCCATTTATAAGAAAAAATTTTAATTCAACTTGGATATTAAAGATTCTCATGGGAACTAGGTTAATTCCGACCTGATTTGGAAAAAGTATCTTTGGAACATTTTGTATCCCACTTTAAATATCCAAGCATAACAAATATTGTTTCTTAGTTACAGATGGTCAAATAATATCCTAAATTGTTCTCAATTGAATAAGGGAAAAGTATTGGAATAGTCCCAATCCATACTTATCAAAAAATTAATCTTTAAAATCCTTGACATCTTTAGGCATAATATGTGTCTTCCTCTTGGAAGCTAGTGTCAAATGTTGCTTCTAAGTAACTCGATTTGCTTGCGTGAAAACCACAGTTCTATCAACAAATTTTAGTTGTTGTAGCTTCTCCTTGGTTCTAGTTGTCAAATATTGGATCATACAGGTGACTTTTCATGGCTTGTAATCTATCTCTGTCATGATTTTGCTTATTTCATCCCGGGACAGTTATTTTGAATGACATTGAAGAGGTTTTGAAGAAGTTTGTTATATCCAAAATTTCATGACTGGATGTCTCAACTATAGAATTCTTCTTAGATTTCTTTGATCTCATTGGAGGAGAGATATTGGAGATGGTAGAAGAATCTAAGACACAAGGATATGTTTCAAGAGCATTAAATTATACAGTTATAGGCTTGACTCCTAAAAGTGAGAAACTATAATCTTTTCATGATTTTAGACCCATTTCATTTTTCAATTTGGTCTATAAGATAATCAAAAAGATTATTTCAAATATAATAAAAACAAAATTGGCAGAGATTACAACAAAGGAACAATTTGGTTTTCTTGACAATTAAAAAAAAATTAGATAATCAAAAAGATTTTAGACCCATTTCATTTTTCAATTTGGTCTTTAAGATAATCAAAAAGATTATTTCAAATATAATAAAAACAAAAGTGGGAGAGATTACAACAAAGGAACAATTTGGTTTCTTGCCAATAAAAAAATATTGGGCGCTATTGGGGTCACTTAGGAGTGTTTACATTCTGTAAAAACAAAAAAGTTTTAGTAAATTGTTATCTTAAAGGATTTTCCTTGGATTTTTAAAGGGATAACACAAGGATGACCCTTCCTCCTCGTGGCTTAAGAATTAAGCATATTAATTGGGAATGCAAAAAGGGAGGGCAAGTTCTCTAGGGTAAGGATTTCTTCTACACATTTCATCACATGCCTACTTTTGTGGATGATATTTTTCTCTTTGGAAATGGATCAGTTGAAGATTGGAAATCTTTCTCTAAGAAAATAATGCTATTTTGTGATGCATCAAGTATGGAAGTTAGTCCTCAAAAGCCAAGTTTCTTGAAGAAGGGTGTTGTAGAAGAAGAATTTGTTCATATTATGTCAATTTTTTCTTATAGGATAGATTCTATAGAAACTTGATTTAAATACCTTGGCTATCTCCTAAAACCCAATAATTATTTTGACTATTTAAATACCTTGGCTATTTCTAACCTCCATGGACAACATTTATTTAAAATTAAGGCATTAATATTTTGTAGTTACAATTAATAAAGTTGTATTTGTGGGATCAACATAAAATCATTTCAAGATGTATTTTTTTGTATCATAGCATTATGTTTCAGGGATATCCATTATGCAAATGTAGTTCACGCCACTATGTCGAGCACATAAAGAATTACACATATTTCTTAAAGCACATCACAAAATATTTTAATTATACATAATAAATTTTTTTAACGTTCAATTATATTAAAATATAATTTTTGTTTTAATGTATTTTTAAATGTCACAAATCAACTTAATGTTGACTATGAAAAAAATTACGCGTCTTTACTCTAGGTGTGATAAGAAACCAGCGTAGATCCAAATCCTAGGCTCTATCAAGCGCAGAGATGGATCAAATCTCTCGAGGTGCAAACCTCTTCTTAGGTATAAATTGAATTGATTCAAACCAAAAGACACATCTTTTTATTTAAGGTCCACATATAATTTTATTATTATTAAAATTTAATATTATTTATGGGCGACATAATATTTTTTATTTTGTTACGAACTAACATTGCATGGTTTCCCCACTCCTACAATCATGGGTTGTTTAGGAGGCCTTGCACATGGTCTTAAAACCATTTGCAAGGCCCTACTAAACCATGTACAATAAAACCATGGGTTGTTTAGGAGGCCTTGCACATGGTTTTAAAACCATGTGCAAAGCCTCCTAAACTATGTACAATAAAACCATGGGTTGTTTAGAATGTCTTGCACATAGTTTTAAAACCATGTGCAAGGCAAACATTTTTTTGTGGATAATTCAATTTTGTGTTTTTTTATTGACGCACATATTTTTTTTACGGATAATTAAATTTTTACTTTTTTATTGTTTTGTTAGGTAGGAAGATTACAACATCTCCCCCATATTAGATTGTTTTAATGATCAGTGGGGACGATCTCCTTTGAAACTTGTTGATGGATATCCAGAGCATTCTGAAATTCGAATACTGCACGAAAATTTTCTGTGGGTGCTTGGTTTCAGTGTGTTAAATAGTAGTAATATTTTTTTATGGTAGTGTATTGCACTTCAATATTTAACTGTCTCTAGCCAAATGCGATACCAAAACCTAACTGATTCATATACCCCAAAGTAGTCTTGTTTCTGTTGGTCCAAACTTCTAAGAATGGTCTTCGTCATCTTAGGTAGAATTTATGAGATGCATGATTGGGGTGGTCTTTATGCAAATGCATTGATCCCATTCTTTTAAATCTATTTTCTAGTACAGGCATGCTGTGGACTCTTATCATGAGTGCAAGTATCTTGGTACACGTGTTCTTGTGGATGGAAGAGTTGACGAGTAAGTTGTATTCTTTCTTTGGGTATTTGAAACTTTCATTTGCAATAGCAGTAAGAACATGATCATCAGTCATAATTCTAAATGCAGTATGAATTTATATATTGTTTACATGTACACCTTCTTGCAGATACAAGTGGATGACGTATGGAGAGGCAGGCACTGCACGAACTGCATTAGGTTCTGGGCTTATGTATCATGGAATTCCAAAAGTAAAGACACGCTCTTTCACTACATGCAATTATTACTGCTATACTCGTTTAATAGAGTAGAAGAAATTTAAAGTTTAGTTTAATATTCCACAGAATATGGAAATGCAGGATGGGAATGCTGTGCAAGTATATGCTTGATTTTAAAATGTGATTTTTCTAGAGTGTATGTGTTTCAGTGTGATCTATTTGACATTTTGAAATTTAATGAGAACAGGACCATAGATACAGTTTTCTCCACTTTAAGCTTATATTTGATATTTGTGGCTGTTCATGAACACTGAGTTAGTTTCTGAGCTTAGGGGGCTTGCGTTGGACTGTACTTCATCAACAGACCCGAATGGATTGTTACTGAACGGAGTGCCTTATATACTGGACAGACTTTCCCTCGGGAGGGGAGCCTATCCAATGCACACCATCGGATGAGAAATACGACTGTGTGCATTGGACAGGCTCCCCTCCCGAGGGAAAATATGTCCAGTATATAAGGATTGTTGTTACTGAACATGCATGCTCCTCATATTCGTACATCTCGGTCCCTCTATATGACACTCTCGGTAACTCTCAGAGTCTGTTTTCAACTTGTTGGTTTGATCTTATGCTTTAAGTTTAGCTTTGCTGTAGTTAAATGACATTAGTATTGATCATGCGTGCAACTAACTTCTATAGGTTCAGATGCTGTAAAGTACATTATAAATCATGTTGATATATCTGTCGTATTTTGTGTCCAAGAGACCTTGAAAATTGTAATTTTTTTTTACTAAGAAGAATCTATGCTGACATTTATTTTGGTCTATTAGAAAAATAACTTTACGAAAGTGATATTATTTTTTATTTTGTGTTACAAAATCTCTCCCATAATATTCACTATCACTATTATTTTTTGCAGACATGTTACAAACTTTACATCACGTGACAAGATCTCTGGACCATAATATTCACTATCACTATTATTTTTTGCAGACATGTTAGTAACGTTACATCACGTTACAAGATCTTCCCCATACTGGGCTATAGAGCGCCTCTCACAAAAAAATTACACGTCTTTACTCTAAGTGTGATAAGAAAATTAGAATCATAACAAGAAGGAAGTTTTGTTTTAATGTACTTTTAAATGTCACAAATCAACTCGATGTTTACTATAAAAAAAAAAATTACACTTCTTTACACTAGGTTTGATAAGAAAATTAGAATCATAACAAGAAGGAATTAAACATCTCTCCCAGCACGTCACAAAAACATTATAATTATAAAGACATTGTATTTATAATTATTATATATTGATTTTTTTAATGATTAACCATGGAAAAAAATGTTATCAATAATTTTTTAAATGTTATGTATCAACTTCATGTTGAACACTAAAATAATTGTACATCTTCACTTTACGTATGATATTATATTAAAAATTAGAATCAAAAATTTTAATAATATATTGTGCATCAATTAACATAGAGTCCTATCAAAATACTAAATATTTAGATCTTTAAACTTTTAGTTATTGATTAATCAATAATCATCCAACTTTTATTTTTTATTATTACATAATTTAAATTGTTATCTATAAAAAGAAATGTATGTATATTCCCCACTTTGGGTGTCACGACCGAGCCCAAATGTCATGCTTATGAGCATCCCACACGTTATTGAGGAATTTTGATCTTTACCAATGGCGAACAATACTGGTTATGCTATGCAGCATTTAATGCGACGGCGGTCGCACTGTCCGCTGTCGGATCCGTTCCAAAGAGCGATCCGACGGCGGACAGTGCGACCTCCGTCGCATTAAATGCTGCATAGCATAAGAAGTATTGCTCGCCTTTACCAATCCCCGTAGGTGATTTGATGGTTAGTTTAATAGCTTGTCCTAGAATGTCGGGCTCAAGTGAGAGATACATCAAAGATATTGATGTTCTCAGGAAATGATGTTCAGTTCCGGTTCTTGCACTCATGGCGTCCTCTCTCTGGTGACAATGACAACCATAACCCCCAACTTATGGGGGACAACTCATAATAGTTTTGTTTCTCAGTTATGGAAGTAGGTCTGGTAGATGGTACATGTGGTTTTGTCTTTAGAGAGAGAGGTAGGACTGTTATGTGCAACTAACATTTGGACTCATCTTTTGGGGCTGGATGGCATTCTCTTTTTTTAGAGTTTTTTTAGTATTTTAATAGTTTAATAGGGGTTTGATATTATTATTTTTTTTAAGTTTGATAAGCATTTAGATATTATCTCATATTATAGGCTTCCTTAAGCTAATCAACAATATTAACTCGTGTAACAAATGTACAACCAAGATTTATTTCCCCAGTGTAACGGATGTACAACCAAGATTCATTTCATAGTAGTTGTATATTGTTATGCTTAAATGCATATTGATTAAGATTTAAATAAGTTTTACTTAAATGGTGGCTAAATAAAGGGGTAATAGCAATAATATTTTTTTTTATTACTAGCACAACCACAAGTAATTAGCACGGCCACAAGTAAAGTGGCCGGTGAATGTCTATAGGCACAAACAACCACTTAGTTTTGTGAAGATAGGTGGTTGTTAAACAAAGGCTAAAATATATAATTTTGTATCCATTATTCCTACAACTAGTTATCTTCACAAAACTAAGTGGTTGGTTGTGTCTATCGGCATTCACCATCCACTTTACTTGTGGTTGTGCTAGTTAGTTAAAAGTTTAATGTTTAGTATTATGAATAATGGATATTTAGCGGCCACTTTACTTGTGGTTTTGCTAGTTATTTTAATGTTTAGTCTTTATTTAACAACCAACCATCTCCACAAAACTAAGTGACTATATGTGTCTATTGTCCTTTAGGGCCACTTTATTTGTAGTTGTACTAGTTTAGAACCTAATTTTTTAAAAAGGAAACACATGCTTTTCATCAACTAGACCCACTCAATTTATATACTTTATACCAGCAATTATCAAATTTAAATTTAAAGTAATTTTTATATATATATTTTTTATTCCACCCCTTATAACTTTTGTAAAAAATAAAATTATATCCACAACTGTAAAATCATAAATTATATCCACTACTTTATGTAAAATGATAATCTTCTTAAATAAAAGTTAAATTTTGTAAAATCATAAATTATATCTACAACAAGGGGTATTCACCTTGTTGAGCAATATATTATCACATTAAAGGGGGTTTTTTAATTGTGAAAAATAAGGTCAATATATTGTAAGGTATTGAGGGGTTTACACATATTGGGGGGTATAAAAAAGGGTTTCTTGTAAAAATAAGGAATATATTGTAAAGATAGGGTTTTTTAATTGGAAATATGTATTCGGATGGGCGCTAAAAAGAAGAACTTTTTGAAAGTAATTATCAATATCTAGTGAAATTACGGGTATTCTTTAATATCCCATGAATAAAGGCACTATGACATGGTTTCACTAAGTGAAGACCCCGTGATCCACAACCCACATAGATTGTGGCTGGAGATTATATCCACAACCCACATAGTTTGTGGCTAGCTAGGGATCAAATGGTTGAGAGATAGTTATGGAATGGAAGACAATTTGGAAATATTTTTGTATTCCTTATGTTCTTCTAGTTAAATTGGTTCAAGTGTGAGTTATCCATGCCCAACTACATAGATTGTGGCTGGAAATTATCCATGATCCATGGTGCCTTTGTTAATATCCCATGAACAAAGGCACTATGACATGGTTTCACTAAGTGAAGACCCCATGATCCACAACCCACATAGATTGTGGCTGGAAATTATATCCACAACCCACATAGTTTGTGGCTAGCTAGGGATAAAATGGTTGAGAGATAGTTATGGAATGGAAGACAATTTGGAAATATTTTTGTATTCCTTATGTTCTTCTAGTTAAATTGGTTCAAGTGTGAGTTATCCATAGTTCCTTTGTTAATATCCCATGAACAAAGGCACTATGACATGGTTTCACTAAGTGAAGACCCCGTGATCCACAACCCACATAGATTGTGGCTAGAAATTATATCCACAACCCACATAGTTTGTGGCTAGCTAGGGATCAAATGGTTGAGAGATAGTTATGGAATGGAAGACAATTTGGAAATATTTTTGTATTCCTTATGTTCTTCTAGTTAAATTGGTTCAAGTGTGAGTTATCCATGCCTAGCTACATGTTATCACATACATTCTTCGTCTTATCCATTTGTCAAGTATCACTTATTATATATAGTAATATTTAGTAATCTCACATTCTTCTAGTTATCTTCCATGAAGTGTTGGTTATCCATTCATTAGCTAGCTACCAGTTATTTTTTATATTCCCTTTTTTACAATTGTTTATTTCAAATTTTGAATGACTGCCATATAATCAATATTGAAAGAACACCTGTCTAATCCTCATCTGTAGATTAAAAAACATAGGTCGTAGTCCACCTCAAATCTCAAATAAAAACATCTATCAACATAATTTTACAACTATTAGCTTAACTCCAATAATTCTACAACCATTAGCTTAACTTCAACTCTAATCATGGTTATATTGGGTAACTATTAGTTTAACTCTAACGATTCCAAAACTATTAGCTTGACTTCAACTCTAATCACTTAAGGCTTAGTCAAAGAACATTTGGCATTTAGGATTCTAGCTACGCCGATAGGCGTATATATCTTAGAATTTTGGGGTTGACTACCATCTATGCTTTTCTATCTACAAACGATAATGACACAAGTGTACTGTCCATATTGATTCGATGGGTGTCATCGAAAATTCATAATTAATAATTTAAAAAAATAATAAAAATTACTTAGTTATCATATGACAAGTATAGTCCGTGATAGTTGAAAAAATTAAACTTCAACTTCAACTATTCGATTATTAGATACAACTATTCAATTAATAGATACAACTATGAGCTTAAATCCATTGATGATAAACTATTAGTTTAACTTACTCCAATCGTGACTTTTATTTGAATTGCAATTGATGATATATTAACTTTTAAATTAACTATTTGATACAACTATTAGCTTAAATTCAACTCTAATGACGGTTATATTGGACAACTATTAGATACAACTATTAGCTTAACTCCAATGATTCTACAGCTACTAGCTTAACTTCAACTTTAATCACTTAAGTCTTAGTTGAAGTACATTTGGAATCTAGGAGTCTAGCTAATGTGCAATCGTGCAAAAGTCAAAATCCTAGTAAAATCGTCCAAGCTTGTAATAAACTCCTTCAAACTCCTAATAAACTCATCCATCTGGCACTTGGGCATCTAGCTAGTTACACCGATAGGTGTTTATATCTTTACACCAAAAGGAATATATATCTTAGAATTTTGGGGTGGACTACAATCTATGCATTTGAATCTATGGACGAGAATGAGAAAAGTGTACTGTTCAGATTGATTCTATGAGCATCATTCAAAATTCAAATTTATTAATTTCAAAAAAATCAAAAATGATTAGTTAACATTTGATAAGTATACTTCCTGATAGTTGAAAAATTAAACTTCAACTTCAACTATTCGATTATTAGATACAACTATGAGCTCAACTCTATTGATCATACAACTATTAGCTTAACTTCAACTCCAATCATGGCTTTTAAAGTGCAATTATTGGTATATTAACTTTTTAATTAACCATTAGATACAATTATTAGATTAACTCCAATTATTCTACAACTGTTAACTTAACTTCAACTCTAATCAGAGTTATATTAGATCAATATTAGATTAACTATTAGATAAATATTGGTTATCTGCAATCGTGATACAACTATTAACTCAAATTTAAATGAACATGGTAATAAAAAAAACTATTAGATTAATGTGTAGTTGTACTCCAAAGACTCCATCTCTTACCTTGAAAAGTCTAACTTCATTGTAATGAAGCCATGCACTGACAAATAAACTTTTCATTTGGCAGGTAGCATCACAAGAATAACGAGTGAACACCGATAGACATCAAGTTAACATATTAGTAAAAAAACATTGTTAAGAAAGAAACATTATCAATGTGTCAAATATATTCCTTTCGGCGTATTCCGAACATATTAATCGTATTAATATGGTCGTTGCTAGTGTTACAAGTAAATTGAGTGTATCACGCTATTACTTCTATCTAATAGTTAATCTAATATAACAACCTCTTAATTTGTTGTTTTTAATCTCATAGTTGTATCATCAATTGAGTTAAGCTAATAGTTGTATCTAATAGGTAATTTAAACTAACAACTATTGTAGTTAATATAACTGCTCTAAGTTATCTTGACTCTTAGCTTCCAAATGGAGTTCGACTAATCCTTATGCACATTAAATTGACTCCCAACTACCATATGGAGTTCGAGTGTCACATCAGATGCACATTATCATGCCACTGAGTACAATTATCACATGAGTGGAGTTTATTAGGAGTTCGATTGTCACACGAACTACACCCAGTCATAAAATGCAATTTGACTAAACGTTGTGCACATTTCCTTAACTTCCAGCCGACAGATAGAGTTCCACTATCACATGGACTACACATTACCATGTCATTAAGTTCAGTTATCACATTGGCTATTTTTTGAATTTTTATTTATTTTTTTCCAACTACCATAAAGTGCAGTTATCACATTAGCTATTTTTTATTTTTTTATAATTGTTAATTATGAATTTTGAACAAATCTCATAAAATCAATCTAGACAGTACAATTGTCTCATTCTCATCCATAGATGAAAAATCATAGATGGTAGTCCACCCAAAATCCTAATATATAAACGCTACGATGTAAATATAGTAGTACACCCACATAGTTTGTGGATGGATCACGTTGATAGGGATCAAATAGTTGAGAGATAGTTATGGAATGAAAGAGAGTTTTGGAAATATTTTTTCATTCCTCATGTTCTTCTATTTAAACGCGTTCAACAATGAGTTATTCATGCCTAGCTACATGTTATCACCGACATTCTTCTTGTTTTCCATTTATCAACTATCAATTTTTTGTATCTTCTTTTTCGTTTTATCTCACTTTCTTCTATTTATCTGCCATGAACTGTTGGTTATATATTCATCAACTATGAGTTATCCATGCATAGCTACCAGCTATCCATTCATCATCTAGTTACCAGTTATTTTTTATATTCTTTTTTTTATAATTGTTTATTTCCAATTTTGAACGACTGCCATATAATCAATCTCGACAGTACACTTGTCTCTTCCTTGTCCATAGATGAAAAACCATAGGCCGTATTCCACCCCAAATCTCAAATAAAAACATCTATCAACGTAATTATATATCATATAATGATATATATTAATTACATATTATCAATCTATATATTATATATAACATATGATATATATTGGTTATGTTAATATAAATAACTATTATATATATATATACTAAAGCAAGTCTTTAAGCTTCGACTAGGATAACTATTGCACCTAGAGAACTTAGGTTCTTTACAACTAAGTATATAGGAGAAGTTGTAACATTGTTAACCTATATGAGATATATTATATGTTTTATCTTCGATACATTGGCCCTTGTTTTCATTCCTTAACAAAAAACCTTGCATCCCCTCTTTCTCTCCTTCTCCCACCAACACTTTCTCTCGTTCTCCTACATTTCGTTGGTTGTTATCTTCTTCCAGAAGTTTCTCTTATATCAAAATCTACCGACATCTGCTACTATGAAATAATCCTCCATGTGTTTCTCTGTCTAAATTGTCATTGTTATCCCACGTCCTTACAATACTAGCTACATTATTGAGTAAGGGTTGCAATTTGCTTTATGAAAAGTGCCCATTTTAATCCCTCTGTCAAATTCATGTTGTCTCTTCTTGCACCATTATTCTCTCCTTGAGCTCGTTTCTCGTCATTGGTTGTGGTGGTTTCTTTTGATCTATCCTTCCATGTGCCTGAATATTTCCCCTTTCCCTACTAATCCACAAGGGTTTCTACAATTTACTAAATTTTAACACGGTAGATGAATTCAGAGACTCCTATAGGAGTAGGGGTCTCTGAATCCATCTGCAGTGTTGAAATTTAGTAATATGTACAAATTCATTATCAAAATTGTAATTTTTCATTGTTGGAAAAACACAACTAAAAATGACTAATTAAATGACCAATTGTTATGTGGTCATTTTTAGTTTAGTTCTTATCTCGTGACGAAATTGGTCATTTATAGTTTAGTTCTTATCCCGTGACTAAATTGGTCATTTATCTTAGTTATTTTTAGTTAGCTCACTTAAAATTTCTCGATTTTGGTCATTTATCCCTTGAAAAAACTATGGTGCCCAAGTTTTTTGGTCACCTGGTCACTTTTCTCTCATTTTGTACTAGTGCTTGGAGCCATGCCTCCTATTTTCTCATTATCATTATGAATAACTCAAAATACAATATAGGTATTATGCAACATCTAATACCCTAATTTATTAACCCGAATTAGAAAATAGACCCCAATACCTTAATCATCAGGTGCGCCACTAATAGGTGCACCTCCCCCCTCATACATGCAAAAAATATAACACATACCCAACATACCCATGATGTTGGCTGAGCCATTGTCTCCAAAGGAAACATTTCCTCCTCTTTCTTCTTTGAGGCTCAAGAATTTCCTTTGTCTCTTGTTATATGTTTAGAGAATCCACTGTCAATATACCATTCACCATTATTATTCAGTGCCTGTAGTTCTAGTATGCATCCTAATGACTTAATTGAACGAGATTTTACTGCCAGACTTTCTTTGGGCGATGACTATTTTCCAGTGAGGACCTCTTTTCACAATTTTTCGGTCATATATTTATAGTTTCTATATTTTTGGCACTCATAATTTGTACTTAAAGGACTGAAGGAAGTTGACATTTCTTGTGAAAATTCAGTATTTATCTTAGTGTTATTCCTTCTATAGGACAATTTAGGCTCTTTAGAATAGTTTCTCAAACGTGCTCTGCATTTTGTTGCTTTGTGAACAAAGTTTCTTCACCAAAAATAGTTTCCTATGAAGAAATTATGATAACTTGTGGTTTGATAAATTCTTGGTTACACATGACTGACGTCCTGAGAGGAGGACATCCTTTTTTGTAACTCTATTCCTCTTTTGGCATAAACCCTTTGACTACATTCACATAGCTTCTAAAAAAATTTCCTGGTCTTTTGTGGTTTTTTGAATTTCCTGATTCTCTGCTGGACTTTTTCCAAGAATTCATCTGATCTTTTTCCTTGAGCATTTCTTCTTTTAAATGAATGACTTCTTCTTCCAGTTTTTCACACTTTTATTCCTAATGTGCTAGTTGTTCCATTCTTTCCAATTTGAACTTCCTTGTTTCTTCAACATTTTATCTATGTTATGCAAGTTTCTCTTTCAGAGCCTTGTTTTTCTTCCTATATTTTTCTAACTCTTCCATAGCACTGATCATATCTCCTTCAACATCTGCTTCTACAAGTTCTTCATCATCTAGTGCACCCTTCATGGAATTAGGAAGCATTTCTGGTTTTGTCATCTTTGCGTTGGATAATTCTTCCAGATGTGACTTTTTTTATTGAAGACATGCACTCTGATACCAATTGTTGGTATTAAGTTATTACTAAGAAGGGGGCTGAATCAGTAATTGGGAAGATATGTATATTTTAGCTTATGCAAATTTTCACAAATTTAAGACTTTTTCAGCATCCATAAGAACAATCAAAACAATGCACAAATACTTGAGAATAAATGTAGATCTATGAATATATTTGTATAATTACATCAGTGGGATATTACAGTCTCCAAACATGAGCATCCACTCATTTCAGGTGTTAACCTGATCCCAAGTACAATTTGTGGGCTGCTGGAAATGACCTGTAACAATTTCAAACTGTGTGAGCATTGTCTCACGATATTTAGGCATCAGCCTAAAAATATACCACTCTGACTGTGCAAACTACGACTTACAGCTTCATACTATGTCTTGTGGAAAACTGCCCTCTCTAGGCGTGGAAGCACCAACTTTTGTTTGCTCTCTAGCACTGGGTGGAAGGAGGCTACAACCCCATGAGTTTTATCTGCACCAACAGAATGCATGTTGATACACCCTAATTGTATTATTTAGCACCGACTAGGAGGCTGCAACTCCTTCTCCTTTCCCCATCCAACCTCTCATATATGAAATATGATTGTACATAAAAACAAAGAAATACCATCTCTTCAAAATTCGCAACTCTTGTAATATTTTGATATGTGTTTGAGTATCTGCACCTGAATAGATAGTTTCCCAAAAACACGATGTGTAAAAATAATTGCTATATGTTTCTTCTATGTCGATCTGTGTTATGCATCTAAATATAATTTTAAGCTCAATCACTTTTCTTGATTTGCGTCCTATTCCTTTACGAAGCAAGAACTTCACACATCCAAGATATGGGTATCTACTTCATTTGGAAACTTATTCAATGTTCATCACTAACTAAATTGCACATTGTGGTTCTGCTACATAAATATACTCTCTTTGATCAATGATCCATTGATACCCCAAGTAAATTCCAAAGCTTGTCAAATAGTTATCTTAGATCTTCATTTCTACAAGATTACTTCACCTCATCCCTCTCTTGCTTATTTATAATCATCTTGACTCAAGAGATGTGTCCACTTGGTGAATTCATTTAACTTCGAATAAATCCCCATTGGATTGTGTCTGAAACAAGTTAGGATCTCTGTCGGGGTGCCGCTTTTTGCAATTCATATTTGTGTAGTGTATGACGCACATATGCCAACACCCTTGTGGGAATTTTGTACACACTGTTTTATTACTTATGTTTCTATACAAATATTTGTACCACATACCATATTCTTTATGGGAGTTTTACATATAGTTTTGCTTCTCTTTATTCATAAGTCACACAAATGGTATTTGCGCATCTGTGTCATTTTTCAGTGTTCTTATGTATTTATGATTATGTGTGCATTTTCGACCAATGCCATGGTAGGATAATTGATTTCATGTGACTTCCACGGTCTAAGTTTTTCAATTTGGTTGTATGAGAGGAATTAGTTTTAACAATTCCATCTGATTCTTTTCCCTTCTGGTCCATTTTCTTTTAATTCTTTGACATTTTCGAAATGACTTATAATTCCTCTGTTCTTTGACACTTTGAAATCACATATTCAACATTATCATTTATCCTTTGACATCACATATTCAACATGATATTTGATCCTTTAACATTAATCACAACACATATTCAATGACAAGGACTTCCTAATGACATGTTTAAAATTATTAACTCTATGAATTATTCAAACCCCACTCATGTAGTGGTAACGTAAAACATAAACATGTAATAATAGTTTCAACGACCACATGTGTAAGGGACTAAAAGAAAAAAGAGGCCATGAGACCAAATAAAACACAATGACTATGTTACCCCTCATATTGAATGAGGTGTTTGTTTAAGTTGAAGACCCTATTAGGTAGGTTTCATTTGGATTATTGTTACGGGAAATACTTAGCTAGTGCTAACAGAGGTTTTTTGCCTAGCCTGAAACACTCAAAACTAGAAAAAAACGATAACAAGATATATAAACTTTTCCTAGGATTATATAAAGCTCTTGAATTAGCTACTCTTCTTACATTCCACATGCTACAATAGTTTGATCTTTGGAGTGCTTGATCTATGTGGATGACCTGCAAGAGACACAACAAAACACCAAATAAGTAAGAGTAACAAGATAGTTTAAAATCCTATGAATAAGACCAAGGAGTTAAACAACAAACACAAGATGATAATCATACATACAAGTGCATGTGGAAAAGAAACTACATTTTTATTAAAAGTACAAAGAGGGGGAGTTTACAACCAATTCCTTGGTGTTGAGAACTCTTTCTCAAATGAACCTTGCCTCAAAGCTTCAAGCTTTCCTACTAATCACCTCACTAGTCTTGGCTGAATTTGCCCAAAGTTTGGATGCAATACCACATTCTTCCTCCCCTTTACCCATGAGGGGTAAGCTAGTATATAAAGGCATGAGAGGATAGGATAGGTTGAGGATTCCATGGGAGAGGTGGAGGGAGGATCCTAGAATGAGAGGTGTCAAGCTCCATGTTCCTAAACCATAGGGATGAGGCTCCATGAAGGCTAGCTTCGAGAAGCCTCTCGAATCTTCCTTTTTTTCCTTCATAACTTGAGCATCATGCCTTGTTCATAGAGAAAATGATTTACCAAGTGGTCACTGCACTTTGCACATGGGTAATAGGTAGTGGAACCACTTACTTCCAATAGTAAATATACGTTACTGATATGGGTATCACAACTTGACCATAAGGAAAGTGCGGTGGTGGCCAAAAGTATGAAAATGTTGATCCTTTCCCATTTCCAACTTCAACACTTGAGGATTTAAGGAAAATACTGAGATTTTAGTCACACAACATGATGTTGACGAGAATTAGGTATAACAGAATGCCCCCCAAAGCATGCTGCTAGAAGGAAAGAATAGGAAAAGGATTTGTAGGAACAAGTTATCACTTCGTCCCAATGTCCAATGAACAAAAATATTCAACAACCAAGGTCATCCTACAGTACATTTACACTTTGATACATGTCCATATGACTCACAACATGGCTATTGACAAATAAAATGTATATTCATGTGAGATATAAATAGTCATGGCTACTAGAATACAACGTATATTCTTGTGAAGAAGACTCAAAATTCATATAGCTACCAGATATACAATGTAGATCCATGTCATAGAGACGCAAATATGAGCACAACCACAAACATACAAATGTGGATCCATGCTATGACTCATACAAAAACTCCATCACAACCTAGGGAAAGCAATAAGTGCTTAACATAAACCCAGTGTCTTCATCTCATCTTCAACAAAGTACGATTCTATCCATGCGAATAAATGTCTTGAAGTTGAACATTGTAGAAACCACTTTTTTATCAGTCAATGATGAAAATCGTTAACAAGTGCGAGGGAAATCACCATTGATGTCGATGATTCCCAAGGTACCCTATTGCATTCCTCCGAATGTGAATAGATGATTTGATGTCGAACACTCGACTGAATATTTCGATCAAAGGTCAATGATGTAAACCTATTATTGAAAGTGAGGAAATATGTCATTGATGTATACAGATCTTAAGGTACTGCTTTGTTTCTAATACTAGTTCCCATAACATGTGTTGAAGTCGACAGGAACAGCCCCGTTGAAGGAGGGCCATGATGGATCCTACATCAACGAAACGAAATACAAAAAAAATCTCTTGAATTTGAGTATGAAGTAACCACAGGACTGACTCAAAGGTAACTAACATAAATTTAGTTTTGACAATAGAGGCAAACTCTTAACACAACTTTCCTTTGAACATTACGTAGAATGACCGAAGACTTGAAAGCATTGATTTGATGAGGCAGATACCAGGAAATAATTCGAAGATAGACGATGCATTCTTTGAAAGACTCAATAAAGTGGATCGACTCGGAGGAAAGATGAATACCTAATTGTTTTGAATGAAATTCATATAGGTTCCATGTTCAAAGGTGACTAAAAACTGCCATTATTGAAAATGAAATATAGTTCCCTTCCTTTAATTTTCCCATCACACTTGATGAGTGTCTTTTTTCATTTTCACGAGTTCAAAGAGGGTAACAGACACTGGTTGCATCCTATCATGAGATAAGTCCATTCTCATATATTTTTTGAACCTGAGAAAGGAGGGGTTCGTTCCCAAAAAGGGTCTCTCAGTGTTTAGTTTAACGAGTCCATTGAAAGTAAACTCGTTGTCGTTCACAATTAGAGAGTGTGAACGAAACTGAAAAAGACTCCAAAATGTCATTTTTTCATACAATTTAGTCTCTGAGGCTCGAAAAAGTATAAAATAATACCCTGGAGAACTCTTCTAGTCAATGCCTAAAGTATACCTTTTTCATAACTTACCCAATCTGAACCAAAAAAGGTGTAAACTACCATCAAAAAGATGACTCTTTGGGTCCTTTTATGAGCGTGAATATGACAAGTTCACTCAGCAATATTTTTACATTTTAAGAGTCAGAAAAGAGCTTAAAGAGAACTATATTAGGGTTTTTTTTTTAAAACAAGTTTAACGAGTCCGAAAAAAGTGGTAAAATTTGACTCAAAAACTTAGTGCTAAGTTTAACGAGCACGACTAAAGTTTTAAAATAGATCTCAGAACCTTTTTCATGTTTGAATCCAGAGCACAAAAAAGTGTTAAAGTAAGCTCAAACCACTTTTCATGTTTTAATGAGAGCACAAAAAATGTAAAGTAAGCTTGAAGGATCCGCTTCATTTTTTAACGAGCTTGAAATGGGAAAAAGAACTATGCTCAACATCATCTTACTATTTTTAATGAGCTCGAAGATCGGTTGGAAGAATGCTCGGGGTATCTGCTTCATTTTGTAATGAGCTTGCAATAGAGAAAAAACTATGCTCAAGGTATATGATTCATTTTTTAACAAGCTTGCAACAGAGAAATAATTGTTCTCAAGATGCTATTTCATGGTTTAGCAAGCTTGAAACTAAAATAAAGTATGCTCAACATGAGTCTTTTCGACAGTATTTTCCCAACATGATGTCCATAGGTCGGTACTTTTCCTCAGCAAAACTATCCAGTGGCTCATCTTCAACATAAAGAGGTTGAATACATGTCCCCCAAGCTTCATTTCATATGCCTACTCTTTTTCTTCACCAAACTTAGAGCTTTGGGTTACTACTAAGAAAAGGTTCATTAGAGACCAAGGAAGAAAAAGGATCTAAGGGTAGATGAAATGAAGGTTCTAGTCCTAAAAAGGATAGAAGACTTGTCTCAAAGGGAAGGCCTGTTTCGTTTTTACACAAGCTTGAAACAGAAAAGAACTATGCCTGAAAGATGGTTTCATTTTATGCAAGATTGAAACCAAAGGTAAACTTTGCTTGAGAAAGCCTATTTCATTTTTTAATGAGCTTGACACAGAAAGAGAACTATTCTCAGGAATGATTTCATTTTTACACAAGCTTGAAACCAAAATGTAAACTATGCTTGAGGTTGGTTTTATTTTTTAATGAGTTCAAAACTATAAATAAACTATACTCATAGCCAGTTTTATTTTTAACGAGCTTAAAACTTGAAATAAACTATGCTTAGAGTCACCTGTTTCATTTTTTAACGAGATTGAAACATAATGGGAACTATGCTCGTGAATGGTTTCATTTTTACATGAGCTTAAAACCAAAAGGTAAATTATTCTTGGGAACTTGTTTCATTTTTTAATGAGCTTCACATAGAATCAAAACTCCACTCGTGAACATGTTCTTACCCAACATTATATCCAGAGGTTTGCAGGTTTCCCCCATTACACAAGAAGCTAACGGCTTAATGCCAGTATTATGTCCATATACTAGAGACATGCCCTATAAGATTCCCCATGATGGGAAGAATCTATCTCTTTACAAATAATGGAACTCTGACATGATGTCCAGAGTCAAGAGACATGACCAATGAAGGGGAAGGAACCACAAGAACATGAGGTACATTTAGGGAAGTCTGATGACTAGGAGTCATACAATGATTGGGTTTAACAAAGGAAAGTTGATCAATGGTCACAATATTCCCATCATGGGGAAAAAGCATCACTCAAAAGAGTGTGGACACTATAGCTCTCATATCATAAATATAATCTCATCCAAGGAGTATATTAAAATCTAAGGGACCTGGGACGACCATAACATCAATGCAGACAATTTTCCCTCCTAAGGTAATAGGTAAGTGAGGAAGGATCCCTAAAGGTGTTGTAAGTCTTCTATTAAAAGACTCTATTTGGTCAGAAGCTGGCACAAGATAAGGAGAACCTAGAGCTTGCCAAGCAATTGAGGATAGAATACTAACAAAATCCCCTTCATCTACAATAGTGCAAAGAATTATCCTAGTAGTAACTTGTAGAGATATCTGGAAAGGAACGCTCGAAGGAATACAAGATTCTGTTAGATTACTCCAATCGAAGGAAATAACCTTAGTACTTGGAGAGGGTTCTATTGAAATAGATAGGATTCCCCCCTATGTCGAACAATCAGAACTGACTACGAAAACTTTAGATGTTTTTATTTCACTCTCTACTGGAAGAGAGAGATAAGACGAAGACTATGTCAAAGTGACTACTTCATTCTTAACACTCTCGGGTGGAGAAGTGGGATCGGGTGGAGAAGACATCAACTCGACCAAAACTTCACTCTTCAAAGGAAGAGTGGGATCAACTATGGATGAAACTGAATTGAACACTTGGTCAACTAGTGGGGGGTCAAGAGATAACTTATGATAACCTGTTGGAAGGCATTGATAAGAAAAAGTAATATCTTCCAACAACTTTGAAGCTTCATCCATGTGAGGACAAAGGTAAGTAAGGTGCATATCTTTACATAGCAAGAAAGGATTTCTAACTTTACCTTTTGGACTCTTAATCATAGAATCACTGATTGGTGGAGTATCATCAGTATGATGACTAGAGGCTGATGATACAAGGTGTTGGGAGTCACTAGACCACACTTCCAAATATTGGTAATACTAAGGCAATCATTTAGAAGGTGATCACCCCTACAAAGCCTATAAGGAAATTTTTTCTTACGAGTAGTTTTGGTAGGTATTTGAACAATCTCACTAGAAAGAGTAGTTGGTTGGGACTCAATCATGGGTCTTCCTTTCTTCTTCTTAATCTTCCTTTTATTTTAAAACTTGTTCACCTAATTACTAGTACTATAAATTTCAACAACCGAAGAGCGAGAAAGGGGATAAGACATATTTGAAGAAGAAGATGGAGGATTCACACGAGGTTGGTTTTATCGTGAAAGAGAATTAACATCCAAGACACAAGGTGGGGTTGGAATCATTGAGCTAGAGAATAACCATACAAGTAATCCTCTATTCAATCTGAGAAGACTCAAGGTGTCCATGAGAGGAGGACCAACATTTCCAAATGAAGAAAAAACAAAAGGCTCCCCTTGAGAACATGCCTCTTGGTTGGTAGTACCAAAATGCATAGCCATAGCTATATAACAAATCTATCTCTCTTTCTAATAATTTTAAATGTACAGGAAAAAAGCACTACTCAATCTAAATAAACAAGGAAACATGTGAAAGGAGTGGATAAAAAGGTTAGGATTGTCACAAGATTGTCAAACCATCACAACTCGCTATATACTGCAAGGTCCAATAGTAGAGCACAAAAAGGAGGATTGGGACCATACCCTTTCCTGAATACCCAACTACCTGGATGATATGTGTGTAGTAATCTCCCTAAATTCCTTGGTGTATTGCGATGAAACGACGTCGAAAAGGATTTACTCAGCTAGTCTCAGGATCCCTATAAGTGTCTCCCGATATACTCAAGGTACGTGGGAGCTCTACTCCATAGTATTGTTGTCTAATGGACAATTGTTCGAAAGGGGCCTTCCTATATACCAATGTGTACGTGAAGTACCTTTTGATATACCTAAAGGGTATATGAAAGGTGTTCGATATACCAGTAATACGTGGAAGAACCACACAATCCCAGGGATGCATTGTAGGAAAATAATGACAACTCCTATGTTTAAAGACATTGGAGCATGTATCTTACCTAACACACAAGTCACTAAAGATTTTAAAATTAAAGTAGCGCTTAATTTTATCTGGTACGGTTAAGTGAATGCATGGAAAGTTTGACCTAACTCAAAACCATGCAAATATGAGTATGCAAGGATTTTCTTTCAATGAAAACTATTTATGGAAAGGAGAGAGATATTTTCTTTTCCCAAAACAAATATTTAAAGATAAACACAATATTTCCATCACCCACACCATTCAACACTCAAATTCAAAAGAACTCAAACCAAAACCAAAACATGCCCACGAAAATGAAATGCAAATTTTCCAATTGCGATGAGAATTATCTATAGAAAGGAGCGAGAGGTTTCAAGCAAAGCAACAAATGTAAAATATAATGCAAGAAGCATAAACTCTTATTTGAATGCAAAGAGCATATAAATCAAGGACACTGCATAATATATGATTCATGGCCCCCCACCCCCCTCACATGAGGGGGAATGTTTTTTCAAAAGTACACTTCATTTTCATCAAAAAGTAAGCCAAAAACACTCCAAACAGCTAAAGAAATAGATCTTGAAATCTAGATTTGCTGTAACACACGGACTATATTTCCAGAACTAAAAATTATATAAGCATCAAACATAAGATTGGGATTCAAGATTCTACTTGGTACTGCATGTTGCAGGTTCTCACTAGATTAGTGTTGATCCAGCACCACACTATGAAAACAGTGACAGAACAGTGGCATCTCCTTTTGATCA
The DNA here is from genome assembly GCA_001517045.1 of Pseudotsuga menziesii. Classification (NCBI taxonomy): domain Eukaryota; kingdom Viridiplantae; phylum Streptophyta; class Pinopsida; order Pinales; family Pinaceae; genus Pseudotsuga; species Pseudotsuga menziesii. The sequence continues at coordinate 56,293 of LPNX010531225.1, forward strand.
CTAAAAAACGGTGGTGGCTCTGCGTGCTACAAAAAGAGAAAGAGTGGTGGCCGCATTTTTTACATAGCCCAGGTGCGGTGACACACAAATGATATTTGAACTCACACAAAGGCGAAAAAGGAAAGTGTTAGAGCTTATACACTGGACCTAAACAACATATAAAATCAAGAATCTAAAGCATTAGAGGAAAATGAAGGTATATGTAACAATTTCAAATCAAATCTAACTAATTCCCAAGCAGATCTGATCTATGAATAGAAATTGAAAATTGAGGAAAAGGAAAAACCAAGAATCTGATCTCTCCCTAGTATGGTCGCCACTTTTTTTACAGGAAATACTCAGCCAATGCTGACATAGGTGGTTTCCCTAGCCTGAAACACTCAACACTAGAACAAAATGATAACAAGATACAAAAACTTTTCCTAGGATTATATAAACCTCTTAAATTAGATTCTCTACTTACCTTCCACAGGATGCAATAGTTTGATCTTTGGAGTGCTTGATCTATGCGGATGACCTACAAGAGACACAACAAAACACCAAACAAGTAAGAGTAACAAGATAGTTTAAAATCCCATGAATAAGAACAAGGAGTTAAACAAAAAACACAAGATGATAATCAAACATACAAGTGCATGTGGAAAAGAAACTACTTTTGTATTAAAAGTACAAAGAGGGAGAGTTTATAACCAATGCCTTGGTGTGGAGAACTCTTTCTTAAATAAACCTTGCCTCAAAGCCTCAAGCTTTCCTACTAATCACCTCACTAGTCTTGGTTGAATTTGGCTAGAGTTTGGATGCAATAACACCTTCTTCCTCCCCTTTACCCATGAGGGTTAATCTAGTATATAAAGGCATGCGAGGATAGGATAGGCTGAGGATTCCATGGGAGAGGTGGAGGGAGGATCCTAGAATGAGGGATCTCGAGCTCCATGTGTCATGAACCATATGGATGAGTATCCATGAGACTAGCTTCGAGAGCCTCTCAAATATTCCCTTTTATCCTTCATAACTCGATCACCATGCCTTATTCATGGAGAAAAACTGTTACCAAGAGGGAATTGCACTTTGTACATGGGTAACAGGTGGTGGCACCACTTACTGCCAATAGCAAAGAGGCGTTATTGATATGGGTACCGCAACTTGACTATAGGGAAAGTGCAGTGGTGGCCAAAAGTAAGAAATGTTGATCCTTGCCCATAGGGAAAGTGCAGTGGTGGCCAAAAGGAAGAAATGTTGATCCTTGCCCATTTCCAACTTCAACACTTGAGAATTTAAGGCAAATACTGAGATTTTGGTCTCACAACATGATGTTGACAAGAATTAGATATAACAAGTGTTGTAGATCTTTTCCATACTTTGTGTCATGTGATCATATGCACAAGTTCCAATTTTTATGAGTTGGAATATTAGTGTATTGTGTTCTTGTATGACATCATCATCTTTTGTTTGAAGGCTTACACGTAGCATGTGATATTTGAGGGTTTTGGTTTAGAATTGCACACATTTGATTAACACTTTGTGCATTCATGGATAAGGGAACCCATCAACTTAGGGTTTTCCCAAAGTATATGTGATTAATTATTGCTCCTGGATATGGTGGATTAGTTACTTGGTTTATTATGCATGGTTCATAAAGTTTTGCCTAGGTTGTTGCTTCATTATAATTGTGGTTGAACCTTAGCATGTGTCACATGTGGATTCTTTGACTATACATGTGAGAGGCATGTGAAGGTCTTTCTTGAGCTTCAAGACTTTATCTCAAGAAGTGAAAGATTGAGAGGTAACACTTTGGCACCTTTACCGAGGACAATGTTCATTTCCCCCATTGAGTAGATTTGCTACATTGATGTTTTGGGCGCTTATATTGAATACATTTTGCTCATATGGTGATTCCATCAAAGGAATGAATCCCTTGTTCCTATAATATTCTTAAAGACATTGTTGTGCGTTAAGTTGAGCACACTCAAAAACTTTGAAGGCATTTAAAGGCTTACCTTGGCAACTCTACAATTTGGTATAAGGTATGATGCGGGTCATGCACTTTCAGTTTTCCATATTTCATATTGAAGTAAAAAGCATGGAACATGAATTTGGCTTCTATGGTAAGAAATTAATTAAACCATGGGAAAAATGATTGGCTATATTTTGTATTCCTTGGATTTTGCATGCATTCTTGGATATCCACATGAATGTAATTACTATTTTGGGTAGGAGAGTGCTCCAAAATTTGATGGGAACCCTTTTCAAGTATCACAATTCCTTGAGTCCTTCATGGATTTTGTTTTATTTTTTTAATATATTCCACAAATATATGATGATGAAGTTCCTTGCAATAGATTAAAAGAGAAACATGAATATTTGGTGCTTGAGTTTAAAACTAACCTTTCAAATTATCACTTAGCTAAAATTAATAATACAAAAGAAGCATTTTTGTCCTTGGATGAATATCTCAATAAAGATATTTTGTGGTAGACCAAGAGGAATTTGAAAGTGTAACTCATGAGTCCAGACAACTTTCTATCTCATCGATCGAGCACTCTAATGCATAATATTTCACATCTAAAGGATGATATTAAAGATGGTATTGCGTCTTCAAATAAAAAGGTTTCCACTCCATTCCTCATAGAAGATCAAGTTCATAAAGAAGCACCTCTTGAGTCCATTCACTACTATCATATCAAGAGAAAAATGATGAAAGCACAAAAGTTTTCATGCCGTTGTCTCTTCAATTCAAGGGTTTGGTAAACTATACTCCTCACTTTTCTTAATTTAATAATGCATTTTTTTGAATGAGAGGGATTGCTTTGAATAAAAGCCTTTAGAAAAAAATGGTACCCAAAGGGATGAATATTTAGGCATCGGTAGTCAATCTCCAATTGTAAATCACTAGAACTTGTGTGGATATCTCATTTATGATGTTAATGAGTAGGTGTCTAGTGCCAAATATGTCGATTTTGAACCTCTTGTGCAACCAACCATAATGGAGATAAATTCAAAATTTTGTCCGACCAATTATTATGAAGGATGACATTTTGTTACAACCTATGGGGCATATATATGACAAGTACAATTCAGATATTTTCTAACCACATTTTGGTAAGGAGATACTCTCACCTAAAATACGTAAAAGTTAAATGTTAGAATCCTATGAAACAAAAACACTAACATGAACCAGAAATGCATTACTTAAAAGCATAACATATACTTTTGAGGATGCAAATCATTATTACATAATATTAGAAATAATATATCCATAAAGTATGATGTGGAGTATCCTATTTGATCCTCATGTTGCAGACTTGGAGTATCCATAAATCCCCGTTCCACCAAGGGGGTTTCATAATCCTTGTGTTGCGGACTAGAACAGTTAGAAGATAGTCCTTATGTCGTGGAAGATAAGGAAAAGTACAAGTAATCCCGTATGATGCATACATCATACAAAAGGGATTTAAAAAGAAAGAAAAAAAGTAGATCCATAAAATGAAAAGCACAAAGAGAAAGTAGTGTTAGGTGTCTTCCAAGATGCAAAGCACAAACTTCAAAAGCACTTCTAGAAGACATATAGATGCCCCTACTCTTGGTTGGATGATGATACATGTGAAATATTCGTCCATTTACCATATAATCGAGTGAATGTGATGTGCTTAGAGATGGGTGCAAATCTAAGAAGGTTCAAGTCATATTTTAAGGGTTTGGAGCAAAGGTAAAAGAATTAATTGATGGTATATGCTTGTGAAGGAATGAAGCTAGTTGTTTGTGGCTATCGCTTATGTGACATATGCTAGGCAAGTCACATCATACATCAAGAAATGGTGGAACTCAATTCCTTACGTTTTGATGTCCTAATCCATTGTGTGTTGTCGTTGTTGTTGAGGAATATATGTTTTTTTTGTAATGAATATAAAATATATGTATGCATTAGCTTCTAAGATCATATGTTGAAGACAAGAGAAGTGAAAGATAACTGCTATATTTTTACTCTTCTACTAGGTAAGAGATGGAGTTAGGTAAGGTATGATCTTGCAATTTGAGCTTACAAAGGTCTTGACAACTAAGGGGGATTTTTTAAATGCAATTTGTACTCTAGATTCTGCACAACAATATGCTCGTAAAATGAAGTATCCTATAGACAGTTGTAAAGCAAATGTGAGTCCATTCCTAAAGATTTAAGACAATGTTGTTGTGATCTACACCTTTGTATGAATTGTTGCAAATTGTTCTTCTACGAGTATGAGATCACAAAGATGCTTCCTTGCAAGTTTATATGAAACAAACATAAGAAGAAGCTCAGTACAAAATTAAAGAAAGTAGACAACACGTTCTTCTGACATCAGAAATCAAATGCAACAAGAGTTACTAGTTGCAACAAAAATGCCTTCCTTCTTTCCATGTTCAACACGTATTTATGAAGAAAAGCATATCCCATGTAACTGATATCAAGGTTTAGGCACAACACACTAATGTGGAGCAGTTTATACCATGTTTTAGCATGTATAAAGAAGGTTTTGAAGCACACCTCCATAAGTATGGTAGAAGTATGGTAATGGACATGATCCACATTGCAAGTGCTTAGTTAAGCCTTGGATGTAGTTAATTGTTACTCCCTTTCAATGATGCAGCCAAAGCATTAAGATCAGTTTGAGTATCTCAAGAAGGCCATTTTAACAATTAAGGATAGTTTGATATAAGGGCGTTGTCCTAGGTTAAGGAAGGATAATTTAAGAATGCCAAAGTTGGAAATGGCATGCAATCCCTAAAAGAAATTAGGGTAAAATTATCGTTTTGGAGTGCTCCGACTATGTTGGCATCATTTTAAGGGGAAATGGTTATTAAGTAGTGTTACCTAGGAGAGAGTTCCAAGGAAAAAGGACATGTGGCATAGAAAAACCCATTAACAAGGTTATTATAGAGGTGTTTGCCTACCCTGAACTAAGGTGACTATGGATTTACATGTGTCCAAGGTTATTCCTTGTGTATTACAATATAGTATTTGGTAAATTCAATGTCATGGCTATCGAGACAGAGTAGATATTTGTATTCTATGTTTACAATCCCCTATAGAAATAGGGGAGAGCTTAAACATCATGAATTCTTCATAAATATAAAGTGACTCCAGTTCTTCATATATAAAGTGACACCAGTTAAACAACGGAGATGAAAAACTGTGTAAAATTGGGCATATGAAAAACTTTCACCAAACCTACTCATGTTGTGCATTCCTCCAATCCTCCAATCCTCCAATCCGTTGTGCACTTTCTCTTAATTCATTTGTTTTTGAATTTCTTGTTCCATATCTCTGTATGCAGAGGATTTCTATTCCTAGTAAAAGAACGAGTAGCACCCCTCCAACAGAACCACCCATAATGGCTGCAAATTTTTTTACCGCTTTCTTCCCAATCGTCCTCCTTAACCCATTATTATTATTATGACCCGAGGGACTCTTCATCATATTTGTTTTTCTGTAGAAGAATATACACGATCTTTCCATGTGCTGTTGTGGAGTAAGGTTAAAGCAATCCCTTGTAATTTTCACAATGGGAATTAGCATTCTCGGTACAAAACCATTTAGGAAATTACTTGTAACATCAAATAGAAGAAGATACTTCATATTCTCTATACTCTTAGGAGAAGGCATGTAGAATTCATAGAATGCCAAGTTCAGTAACTTCAAATTATTTAAATTCGTTAAATCCATAAATGAATTCTAGAAGATGCATTGAAATCAAGAAACATCATCTGCAGATCCTTCATATGCTCAATGGAATGATAAATATCTCCATTCATGATATTATGATCTAACTTCAGCACAGTGATCCTAGCACTCTCTTTATTAAATATGCTCCACAAATAAATTTACCACCATATGTAGGCATTAGAGCCAGTGGGCCTATCATAGTTGCAATCTAGACGTCGGGTTATTAAATAGTTGCTTTAATCTTGAAATATTATGAAATAGAATGCAGGTTTATGAAATAAGTTGCAAGGAGTAGGAACAAAGTAAGCGAAGGGAGCATGGGCAGACCATTTTAACATAAAGAAGAAGAAGCATCTATTGATCACCTCGGTTGAAGCGGATCCAGTTGGCAGTTCCATTTTCAATTGATCCAGAGTAAGTTGTTTATCCAAGAAATTTGAAATATCGGTGGGAATATAACCGTTGATGTTGTTTCGCTCCAAATTCAGATACACAAGCTTACTTATTCCACCGATTTGAGAACGTATAGAGACTGAGATAGTATTACATGAAAGATCAAAATGGGTTATGTTGGTCAAATACCAGAGAACAGACAGACGTATTTCACCCTCTAAAATATTGCTCCCAACGAAGGCGGGTCGAACACTAAAGTCGTAGTTTCATACAACTGATGGAAAGGAGGCGTCAAACTAACTCCTTGGGGAAACAAAACTGGGACAAATGGGATCCATTTCTTATAAGTGATGACAGTGAGGCCTCAAACTCCAAAAAATAAAATGTAAATCCTACAGTCCAATCCTGGAATATTGAGAGCTCTCCCTCCCTTCCCCAAAATGATGAAAATAAACATGTAAAACATAAATAAAGGTGTGACAGGTTCATGTTACGGAACCTGGATTTGTGCACAAGGATCGAAACCAGCTATAAAAAACAAACACCTTGGAATACAATTCCTTGGTTCTTTTCATCTTCGTTATCCACAGTAGACAAGCCCTTGTTTTCATTCCTCGGCTCCATTAAATATTTCTTCAACGTATTTTACAGATATTTCCTCTAAACACTGATCTACCATTCAATGTGTTCAAGTTAACATTAGACACAAAAGAAAGCAAGATTGGAATTTTTCAGGTGAATTATTAAGAAATTGAAGCTATACCAGAGTACCAAAATTAGGGCTTAAAAATAAGTGTTTGACAGATGAAACATGGAAATAAAATGTGTATTTGCAGAAGCACATATACCTCAATATTTGTTGATGAAACACCCACAAATCGATACATCTGGTTTTCTGGGTTCAAGATAGGATTTGCAAAGGCTTTGGGAAATATTTAGATGAAAAAATAAATTCAATTTGCTTGACTGTGGCAGGAGAACGCCAAAAGTTTTTACTATTTTAATTTTTAATTTAGTTGTTAATTATGAAATATTATTAATTCTTTAAAATGTTAAAAATGTTAAAGATGTATTTTTAGAATTTTTAATTTTGAAGTAATTAAATTCAAAGGTTAAAATTTAAAATTTGTATTTGTTAATTATTTATAATTTTATGTTCATTAAATATTAAAATTTTTATTATATTTTGATACGTTTATATTTATTGAGTATTTATAAAAAAAATTTCTTTAAAATCATTTTCTACATTTTAAAATTAAAAAAAATAGAAAATTATATTTATAAATATCAAATATCATTATATACAATAATACTTAAACCTTTAATGATGTTGAAATAGTTTGTAACACCACCACAAAGACTTCATTATTTTTATTTGGTTGTTTAAATTTTCTTGAGAGTTGAAATCATAAAGGATATAGTTGATATGCTTAATAGTGGAGGAATAATAGAAATACAATCAATTTTGTTCAAGAAGTTCACATTAATAGTGATATTTTCATCTAAAATTAGATTTTGATGGTTCAATCCACTAGGTACAAATTATTGGGGTTGAATACCCACCAATATCTAGGTCCATTTGGAAAAATAGTGTCTTCAAAAACATCATAAACGTGAATCTTATTATGTTAGATATTTTAGAGACTACATGACCACAAGAGGAAATATGGGTAGGTGGGAATACAACATTATCACAATGTTCACTTGAATTAGATTTCCAAAAAAATATAGTTTGTTTACCCCTATAGGGCTATTAAAATCCCACAAAGAAGATGTTGTAAAACAATAGAGTTATGATCATTAATTTAGGCCCAACCTCACACCTACAAGTCTCAAATAGTGCCATGTCTCTTGATAGGTAGCAAGTTGTGCTTGACAATTAAGCTTCTTCAACCATATTGTTGAGAATTTTTTTCAAAATAATGCTAAACAATCATGTGATTCCCTAGTACTGCCTCAATCATCAAGGATTCAAAATCCACTTGTTATCATATTGTAAATTAGATACAACACATGACTCCAATACTTTTCTGAGTTTCTCCTTCACTTTCATTGTTACACTACACCTAATTAGTCAAATTTTGTCGTTGATTATACTTTCCTATATGTGAATTCGTGTTTCCAATTACCTACAAAAAAAACACCTAACAAACCAATATTGACTCTAACATGCAACCCGAGGGGAAGTAATGGAAAATGGACACCTCTTTGTAGAAATGTTTCATAGAGCATTTGGAAATCCAATGCTTATAACACCTAAGAAATTGAAATGTTTGCCTAGCATTGAGTTTAGTCACAATTTTGTTTATAGGAATAAACTCTTGAAAATGAATATAATCATGTAAATTGGTTTATAGATAACATAATTGTTTGAACCTTGTCAAATGTGATATTTGCACTTATATCTAATAAATAATAATATGTGATTTCTCTTTAGAAAAAATGCAGTACAAAAAGCCTCATATGTCATCAATGTCTAATCTAGCACTAAGGAATGAAGTGTGTGTTCCTCAAAAAATTACTCCACATAAAAATTTGCTTAATCAACTACACAAAAGAATAAATAGTGTATCTAGGGGACACTGACTATAACCTGCTCAATTTAGAAAATTTTAGGATCCTTAGGTTGCTATAAACTCACTATGAAAGAAGATTGAAGGAGAAAGAAGCCTATTCAATGTACACTAATCAAATATTCATGGTGAAATTGGGAAAACAAGAGAAAAAAATTGGTCCGCATAACATTACATCCATTATCATTTATCTCTATGTAATACAATGATGATACAATAAGAAGAATTTGTATCCACTAGGTATGATTTGAATTCTCCAACTTGGACTAACTCCAATGCTAACTCAATGTGGGAAAAGCACCACTAAAATATCACTAATGTAACTCAGGACAACTCTCAGTGAGTTAACTGAAAAAGGTAGGTAGGAAAAGGAACCTACCTCCTGAAAATAGGTAAATGTTGTGCTAGACTAACTAGAGATAAACTAATTGATTACAATCTAAGGATAACTCAACATAGACTAGGGTGAACTGATGATGGGACTCCCATGACTTGGTGTGGTCTCCTAAATTATAGGGATTGGCCTCTAGAGTTCCTAAAATCATGCAAGCGGGTGCATCAAGTGGTAGTTGGGCCCCATATGAGTTTTCTCCATGGCACTAGTGAAGTGGCAACAGACTCCTAAGCTAGGAAATGACATTTAGACTATGGTGTTAAAGGGAAGATTATAATTAATCCTAGTACCCCCACTTAATCCAAAATTGGACAAGGTGGGACTTGGAAACTAAGACCAAAGGTCAACCATACAATCTAATGAAAAAATAACTGCTCAATGAACTGAAGAAATGGCTAAAACCTAGTGGGAAAAAAACCCCTCAAAATGAGAAAGAAAACTAGGAACATTAACTGAATCAAACCTTTACACCAAGATGAGATCTGAGATAGAAAAATATATTTTCAGTGAATATGTCTACAATCTTCTTCTCTATAGGGTAATAATGTAGAATGATAGATTTAATATGCATTAGTTCCGGAATGTAGTGCATGTGGACTTCAATGTGCTTGGTCCACTGCTTCTATATTAGATCAATGGATATCTTAATTGAACTTTTATTATCACATAAGAGGTCTAATGAAGGACAAGTGTGAATTCCAAACTCTGTCAAAATCTTGTGTAGCTAAACTTCCTAAATAGTTACATTCACAAACCCCCTATATTCTACTTCAACTAAAGAGAGAGGAAGAGTTGCTTTCTTCTTTCTTGACCAACATATTGGTCCAAATCCTAACATGAACAAAAATTCTAATGTAGATTTCATGTTAATACTATAACCATCCCATTCTGAATCAATAAAACTAATCAAATCTAGATGAGCACCGGCAGAATAGTGGATCCCAAACTCTCTCATACCTTCCACATATTGCAAGATGTGCTTTACTGCTTTCCAATGGAGCTCATGTGGATCCTGCATGAATATGGAAACAACACTCACGACATAATATAAATATGGCCTCGAATGGGCAAGGAACAATAGGATACCAGTCATCTTTATATATGGTGTACTATCAACGAGTGGTGTGGAACCACCTTCTTCCAACCTGATGTCACATAAGAAGGGGAATGGTGTTGCTTTACAATCAGTTGTGGAATATTTTGAGAAAAACTCCTATGTGTCTGGACTTTGTAATCATTATCCCCAAATATTTTTTATTCAATTCAAGGCCAAAAAAAATCCTTATCAACCCTAGATGAGTCATGGAGAATTCCATGCTCAAATATGACTTTCTATCCCTTAGTCCAGCAGCTAAGACACTAGTAATGAGTAAGTCATCCACATATAGAACAATCAATAGTAAGAAACCTCCATTTTGATGCATGTATACATTGCAATCAAACTTTCACCTCTTGAATTTATGTGACATTAGGAAGGAATCCAACTTGGCATACCATGCCCTTGGGGATTTCTTGAGCCCATACAGATATTTTCTTAGTTTGTAAACCAAGGATGAATCTTTATCGTACCCCTCATTCTGTTTCATGCATATATTCTCTTCCATTTCACCATTGAGGAAGGCACTCTTCACATCCATGTGATGTACCTCCCACCTCTTCGAAATTGCAATGGCCAAAACTAGCCTTATGGAATCCATTCTTGCAACAGGAGCTAATGTCTCATTGTAGTCCATCCCATGGATTTGAGAGGACCCCTTTGCCACTAAATGAGCCTTGTACTTGGTAGTGGATCCATCTATTGCTAGTTTGGTCTTTGCGCCGAGAGGCACTCTACAACCCAGTATGGGGGAGATTTTGTAACGTTACGTAATGTTGTAACGTTAGATATTGTAACGTTAGGTAAGGTTGTAACGTTAGGTAATGTTATGTCGGCTATAAATAATAAATAATAAAAAATTAAAATTAAAACCAATATGAGGGAGACCTTGTAACGTTATGTAACATTATATAATGTAATGTTCACTATAAATTTTATCTTTACTACCATTTCTCACAACCACAGAATTATCATCAATTCTTCTGCTGCAATATTAGTCCGAAAACTAGCAACAGATTCCTTTTAAAACTACTACCGTTTAGTGATCAAAATCTTCTATCAAGCAACAGGGAAATAACATTATCAAACATGCACAGAACAGGACTTCTACCGAAAATGGAGAAGGGCTCGGACTGTTATCTGTGCTTATTTTAAGACCATACAAAAAGTATAGCAGCAAGATACAGAGAGTGATCAAACGAGCTCTATTCCACCTCCAGCATGGGCGTCGTCTATTCAATGAGGAAGAAGAGGTTTCGACTTGTGTACCACACATTCCCCTCAGAGACCAACACATTATTGCGTTGGTTGCTGACCTAAAACCTTTTCCCATCGACGAACTGGAGAAGTTGAAGAAACAAATCATCGAAAACTACATGGAATCCACAATCCACTTCGATGACGAATTTCTGCGAGGGAGGGCCATCGATTATATAAGCATCGCAGACAATGAATGCCAAAGCAATGCAAGATTAACCAGTACCTATTCTTTCAAAGAGTGGGAACGCATTGAACAGCTTTTCAACAGCTACTATATTGGCAGCCCCAGTACACGCGACCCTGTAATTGATTATCCCGACCGCTCGATGGTATTTCCTGATCTTTTCAACTGGTTGATGGGCAGCAGCCGCATAGCTGAAATTGATACAGAAGCTTCTCAAATTCATGCAGCCACTTCTGATCAATTTCCTTGGCAATTCAGATAGCCACAACGCTGCTATTCCGACCACTTACAATTCAGATGGCAATAATTCTAAATTCTAAATTAAAAATACCTCAAGCTAAGTCGTCAACTTCATGCATACCAATTTACATTTACGTTCAAATTGAAAAGTCCCATGCAATCAAATTCACGTTTACTTCCAAATCCACATAGTCTTTAGTTGACCATGTACATTCATGGTATATTTTGGATATATCAAAAGTGTATTGTACGCCTCTTTTCCTTGTCACTCGTATGTTGGGGTGTTTTCACATGTATGTTTTGGGAAACTCCATGGTCGCCAAGAACAGATTGATAAATACTTATATTTAAATCAATATTAATAATATATTTAAATTAAAAAATGATTGCAATTTACATCACCAAACTTGTCCAGTATCAGTAAAGAATATAATAAAGCCAACGGCTTCAAAGAGTGGGTATATTTTCAATATTTTCTATTTTCCCACCCGCAATTCTTGAAGGCAATCCTGAGGAGTCGGTTTTATTGCAATAGTGCATGTCACTATTCGTTGAATTTTATTTTATTGTGGCTTAAGACCTAAATAGTTTTAATTTGGCCAACAATAATTAGTTAATTTTTATGTTTGCAGTTGAATAAATCAAAAGTTAGAATAAGTTAGAATAGTTGTTATTTTAACACGACTCAAGTTTTATATTTTTAGGTTTTTTCTTTATTATAAATTTCATTTTAGTTTTACTTTAAGTTGTAAAGATTTTTTTAATATAAATATTTTTAGATATAAGTTTTATTTGATGTTAGACTACAAAATTGTAGTTGTGAGTTTGCATTGATCCAAGTTCAAAATCCTTAAGGTATGTATATCATAATTTTTTACTGTATAAATATATTGAGTTGTATATATTATAATTTTTTTATTTTATAAGTATATTGAGTTATAAATAGACTTTTGGCTATTTAATTTTATGTGTCTTGTATTATTATTTCTGGTACAAGTTATCTTAATTTATCTTTCAACTACTCAATAGTTTTAATTTGCACTAACTTTACATCATTAGTTTTAATTTTATAATTTTTTTTATTTTATAAATATGTTGAGTTGTAAATAGACTTTTGGCTGTTTAATTTTATGTGTCTTGTATATTATTATTTTTGGTACATGTTATCTTAATTTATCTTTCAACTACTCATAGTTTTAATTTGCACTAACTTTACCTCATTAGTTTTAATTTGTATTGACTTTGCAACATTAGTTTTAGTTTGTATTGACTTTACAACATTATTATTTTCTATTATTTTCTGTTTTAGTTGATATAGAAATGAAATTGGGAGATCCAAAGCTTGCTAAGTAATTACTTGGTATAGAAAATGAAGAGAAGAAACAATGACAATAAGAGGCGTAAACTGTATCTCAGTTATCCTTGAGCATTATAAAATAGGTGTTGATCCACTACACACCTAGGGAGGGATAAAATATTTCTTAAAATAAGTTTGTACCTCGAGAGATTTGATCCCTCTCGACGCTTGATAGAGCCTAGGATTTGGATCTACGCTAGTGTAGATCCATTTGCACTAAACTAGATTCCTCCCGGGAGGCAAAGTGACAAGCTCCTAGGTCTTGTTGTCTTACAACGAATCATACTCAACATCCATAGTTTCCTACCATATTAGATCATGGCAAGTCTCTCTATAGCACTGACGATCAGATCCCATCATCACGAAGCACATATCTGGGAAGTGTATCTATATGGCAAAGTGCAAGGTTTTCATCTTGATATTGAGATCTTGTTCTTCTTCTATCATCTGGATCCCCAACACTATTCCCAGCAGCTTCAATGGATTTTTTAACCATTTAGGCCTTAGGTTGGGAGCAGGTCTTGGATCTAGATCTGGATCTAGTTGAGATTCATTCTCAATATCAAGATCTTGATCATCTTGATCCTCATCTTTGGACTCTAAATCTGAAATATTAGTTAAGACATCATTATATGCAAATGGAATTGATTGAGTAATTATACCTTCCTCTTCAGCTGGTTGTAGATCATGCAACATATATTCATTGAACTAGACACTTGGCTCTAAGAAGCATCTTTTGGTTGCAATATCCATAAATTTGTAAGCCTTTGCATCATCTGCATATCCTAGCAGTATGCATTCGCTACTTTGAGGTTGGAATTATTTCCTCTTGTTAGTTGGAATTTTGGCCCATGGTTTGGAGCCAAAACCCTCATATGTGACACATTGAGTTTATGTCCCATCAATGCTTCGAATGGAGTCACCCCAACCACTGGCTCATGGGGCACCTTGTTCTAGATGGACAAATCACAGTTCACTTGTTTGTTCCACAAATATGATTGAAGATTTATTCTTCAAGAAGGCATGTAGCCATCTCTTTCAAATATTTGTTCTTCCTCTTGGCTACACCATTCTATTGTGGTGTGTATGGGACTGAGTGTTGCATTTGAATACTTGTTGAAGCACACAGCTGCTGAAATTCTCTTTTGATGTACTCTCCTCCATTATCTGATTTGAGTGCTTTAATATTCTTCCCAAGAGTGTTCTTATCTAAGGATTTGGAAATTTTAAAGGTTTCAAACACCTCATACTTGTGCTTGAGGAAGTTTATCCAACAATCCCTTGAGTAGTGATGAATGGAGGTCAGAAAGAATCTAGATCCATTCATAGATGTTGTAGGCATAGGTCCAAAGACATCACTGTGAACCAAATTAAGTGCAAAGGTGGCTCTTCTTTCCTTCCCAACCTCATACATTCACTCTAGGTTCTTACCTACCAAGAAACCACTACAAACACTTCCGGAGGACTTGATGAGAGGAAATCCCTTAACCATCTCTTCATTGTGAAGCTCTTGGAGATATTTAAAATTCAGATGGTCGAATATTTCATACCAAATATTGCTTGTATCATTAGCATGATTCAATAGGGAACTTAGATATAAGTTAGGAGAAAGTCAGAAAAAATCATATTCCTTGAAGGCATGATTTGCATCTCCTTTTGCTATCAGATTCCCAGTAGAAATTCCATATATTTCCACTGAGTCATGATCAAATGTGACTCAACATTCTACTCAAGCAAGCTTATAGCTAGAAATTGGAGGATGCATGCGCTAGCAGACTTCATGGAGTCTTTGAATCAGGAGCAGGACAAGTTAGTGCACATGGGTACCATCAAATCCACCAAGGATCAATCCATTTCCATTGGTGTATCAAATCAATCCAAAGGAAAGAATAAATTCAAATATTTGAAGCAACAAAGAGAGAAAGAGAAGAAGCATTTGGATACAGAAAGATCCAGTTCAACTGACAAGAGTTAGAGATCCAAGAGGATGAAGAATAAGAGAGAGAGACCCACATGTGTTTATTGGAAATTTTCACATCATGAAATATCTTCCTTCAAAAAGGAAATGGATGTCTTGACCAATCTCCTTGAGGAGAACAACATTGATCTTCCATATTTTGCAAGAAGATGGGAGTGCAAGTAAGGAGATGGTAAGCCTACGCATGCTTTGTGTGCATGGGAGAAACCCATTTATCATATATTTGTTTCATATGGCTATGTTTATGATTTTATTTCTGATATATCAGAATCTAAAACCTCCACCCCTTCCTTGGAATAAACCCCAACCAGTTCACCAAAGCTTCCTCCAAAAACTGGTCATTTTTAACTAGTTTTTTATGAGTCTTATGAAACCTCTTTCCCAATCCATTCAAATATTTTCCAATATAATTATGAAGGTGATATACAGGATTATATACAGACTATGATATTCATAGGCTCATTTCCCCAACCATTTCATGACCAAAATACCCGACAACCCTCAAGTTTACTAGTTGGAAAATCTCAAAATTGTGTATGTTGCTCATATGTATTGCATGTATTTAATTGGTTGGAAAGACATGGAATTGGAATTCATGGGATTGTTTTTCCATATTTATGGACTTGATCTCACCACCCATGGTTCAAATATCAAGTCTCCATACCATCCAGGTTCGCTCAACTGTCAATGTGATCTAGTTGCTCACTCTTATCCCACTATGGACCCATTCGCTCATGGAGACACCATACCTATGATATTTTCTTTTGTATATGACATATATTATGATATTTCAGAGACTCATGAGCTTTGTTACAGATTGATGAAGGTTCTTTATCAAATTGGGAAGAATATTCATGGTTTTATTCATGATATGGTAGCTACACATGAGGCAGATTTTATTGAATCTTTTGATGTTATTTGGGAAATAGTTTGCAGAGACATATTTTCCATTATTGACTATGCTTCTAAATCAAAGTATTCTTGCTGCAAAATATATTCTTATGATTCTCCTCCATCAGCAATTGTTGACCATCAAATTTCCTCTCCACATGATCTTTGTTTACAGCACATTGATGCATTAATGCATGATCTTGGCATCCACAACATCTTCACCAAGTCCATCACCAAGAATTTGTTCTTTCAGCTCATTCAAGTGAAGAAGAGGAGCCATTGAAGAAATTTTTTGATCATATTTCTCATGTCCATTATTGAGGGATGATTTTCCCCATGACATTTTTCCTCTTTCCTCGTTTTACATGGACAAATGAATTTTTTGTTGTAAGAGGTGAATTGAGCCTTAGTTGCCAAGGCATCAATAAAACTTTGGTATAAGTTGTACTAAGTTAGGCTTGAGGGGGGGTGTTAGAGAATTAATCTACCTTAGCACCATGGTCTTACACCTAGGAGACATTTTCATTTGTCCTGTACTTATGTTATATGATCCTACTTAAGTTATATTGATCAATATTGGTCTAATAGGTGAGTTCTAGCTCATTAACTCATAGTTGAGGTGCTCCACTTTGATCATCCTAATAGTCGAGGTGCTCTAGTTTGATCATCCTGACATTCCAGGATCCCTCATTGATTACAAACCACTTCATGTTTGACTAGGGGATCTAGTGTGTGAATATGGTTGTTTTGGGTTCTTCTTGGGCATGTATTGGCTCCTAGAGACTCTCCCAATCACACATGTGCTCACCCATGCCTAGCATTCCTACATTTATGACTCAGAATGCCTCCATACATGTTCACACTTGCATTTGTGACTGTTTGGTAAGGTTGGGGGGCCTATTGGTCAACCTAGTGGGGTTTAGGGGTCAAATCCTAGCCTGACACTTGTATGCATCTAGATGGCCTGCAAGGGCTCACAAATTTTCCCCATTGTAATATAAGTATGTACCATACATATATACAAGTTGTACATTAATATAAATATCAGTTATTGTCACCACATTCTACTTTATTATTCTCTTACATATTTTGTGAATAACTTAGATTGTGAATATTTCTCTAGCTCCTAGATATCACTATGAATAAATTATTACAAGGATCATGGGTGTCAAGCCTGCTAAATTCTCCATCTTGCAGCTTCAAGGAGCAACACAATTCTTTAGAATTCTTTAATTTACCTACAAAAACACTTCAATTCAAAGTCAAACCAATTCAATCACTCTCCACCTCAATATGTGCACATTCTTTGGGTGCATCACACTTGGATATACTTCTCTATACAAAATCTAGAGGGAGCAAGGAAAAGATACCAAGAATTATGTGGAACCCAATTGCTTCTGGTGCATCAATGGAAGTTTCCTAGGATTGAAGTTGGCCTAATAACCTGCTCTGATACCATGTTCAATTTAGAAAATCTTAGGATCCTCAAGATGGTATGAACTCACTGTGAAAGAAGATTGAAGGAGAAAGAAGAAATTCAATGTACACTAATCAAACATTCATGCTGAAATTGGACAACCAAGACACAAAAATTGGTCAGCATAACATTACATCCATTATCATTAATCTTTGTGTAATACAATGATGATACAATAGGAAGGATTCGAATCCACTAGGTATGATTCGAATTCACCAACTTGAACTAGATCTAATTCTAACTCAATGTGGGAAAATTACCACTAGAATCTCACAATGTAACTTAGGGAAACTAAATCAGTTCTCAATCAGTTAATTGAACACTGTAGGTAGGAAAAGGAACCTACCTCCTAAAATTGGGCAAATGTGGCACTAGACTAACTGGAGATGAACTAGTCGATTCCCATCTGAGGCTAAATCAACACAAACTAGGGTGAACTGATGATGGGACTCCCATGACTCAGTGTGGGATCCTAAATTTTAGGTATTTTCCTCTGTAGATCCTAAACTCATGCAAACTAGCGCATCAAGTTGTAGGTGGGCCCTAGATGAGTTCCCCAAGGCACTAATGAAGTGGAAGCGTACTTCTAAGATAGGAAATGACATTTGGACTATGGTGGTCAAGGGAGGATTATAATTAATCTTAACATAACCAAGGTTTTGTGGGAGATCAAATATGATTGACTGACCTTTGTAGTTTGTGCCTTAGGGATTTTACCACATTTACTAAAACACTATGGAATATAAATAGGTCCCATGGTGGTGGTTTCTCTTTGGTAGTTGCAGAAGAATTTTTTCTTTTCTTTATGATGTCATGGGCCTTGAGTCCTATTATTAGTGTTTAAAATCCCCTAATAGTATGAATATTTGTACTCAAAGATGGCAATGGTGCTTTAATTCATTGTATAAATCCATGTTCACAGAACCAGGATTGGGATTTGATCAATGGAATTGACCTCTCTATATAGTGGATTGATTTAACCCAATTCCTCCATTGATCGATCCCTGATAAGGGTTTTACAGTTGGTATCATTCCACCACGTGGTCATATTGCTCTGGAATCAGTGGGTTCCCAAATGTTTTGTTTGGTACTAGTCATGTTGTGTAATGATTTTGATCTATTTATTTATTTACAATATTATATTATAAAAAATATTTAATAACTTTATATGTTTTGGTTTTAATTTATATAGTTTATAAATATAATATGATTAATATATTATAATATATAAATAGATATATTCCCATATTAATATATTTTTTCCAATATAAATATCTATATGTGATGAAATATATATAAATTATGTTACTTGATGAGTAGGTGTTGTGGGAGCTAGCGACATGTGACCCTAAAAAAAAGATTAAAAAAAAAACTACATGAATGGTTTCTAATTGAAAATAAGTGGATGGGTGGCAGCGAGAGGGATAGTTTCTGAAAATAAGTGGATGGGAGGGAGGGATAGTTTCTAATTGAATGGTTTTTATATTTGTACTCCTTGATATAATGTTGTGTATCCATTTTATCTTTTAGAGTTTTATTTTACACCATTAATAATTTATTTATTCAATGTCAACGAGAGGAAATTTTATAATCATGGTAACTCTTCTTTTAACAAGAATTTTACAAAAAGGGAGGATTTTCTTTCTTTTCAAAATGGAGGATATTGGATATTTTTTTGCAGGGGAAAGACCCGAGGGGAACTTTGTAACTTTCAAAAATCAGGAGAAAGGAGAACCATGATGAATGGATGCATATGGAGAATTAATGGAGATTATGAAATTGACAGTTTTTTGCTAACATGATTATGCAAATACATGAACTTGTCGAAAATCTAACAGATTGTCGAGAGGGTTGAATGATGATAGTTTTGTTCAAACAAAATATGAACATGATTGGTGTGATGAGCAAAACATAATGACTCCAAATTCATAACATGAAAATGTTGAGAGGGAAAGAAAACAAATATCCAAGACTCAACTCAACCAGTAAATTATGATGATGCACATGATGCAACTTGGAAGATCTGTTGAAGGGATAATACAAAAGAAAAGATGATAAAATAAGATATGGAAAGGATAAGCACATCGAGTTGGATGTGACAGTACAAATGAAATGATCTTGCAAAAATTTCATTAGGTTCTCCTATGGCGTCATGTTTCAACACTAGCTCGTGTCTCTGAATCCATCTATAATGTTACAATTTACTAAATTTTAACACTTAAGATGGATTAAGAGACCCCCTAGAAATGGGTCTTTGAATCCATCTACAATGTTAAAAGGGGGTCTCTTAATCCATCTACAGTGTTACAATTTAGTAAATTGTACAAATTCATTGTTAAAATTGTAATTTTTCACTGTTGGAGTGACAACTAAAAATGACCAAATAAATGACCAATTGTTATGTGGTCAATTTTAGTTTAGTTATGTGTTATTTGTGATATCTCCGCCTCGGATCGTTTTTATTCATGATTGTACCACATATGTATTAAAAATTAATTATGATACCTTGGCAAGGATGTAAATCTTATAAGCAAATTTCTTTTGCTCCAAGAATAGAAGACTACGCATAAGGTCATTAATGTAAGCGGTGAAAATCTGCTTCATGCATTAATGTTGAACTATGACACATAAGGGGGTCTACAATTTAATAAATTCTAACAATGTAGATGGATTCAAAGACCCCTTTTGAATCCATCTGTAGTGTTAGAATGCACTGTTAGAATTTAGTAAATTTTTTATCAAAATTGTAATTTTCCATTATCGGAGTGACACAACTAAAAACAACCAAATAAATGACCAATTGTTATATGGTCATTTTTAGTTCAGTTCTTATCCCATGAAAAAAATGGTCATTTTTTGTTTATTTCTTATCACGTGACCAAATTGGTCATTTTTAGTTAGCTCACTTAAAATTTCTCAATTTTGGTCATTTATCCTTTGAAAAAATTGTGGAAAACAAATTTTTTGGTCACTTGGTCACTTATATCTCATTTTGTACTAGTGATACCTTGTCAACGCTAGGAGGAAGTCTCAATGGATTTTATCACAAGACTACCCGAGTCGGGAGGGAAAATGTTATTATGGTGGTTGTTGATAAACTCGTGAAGTATTCACATTTTTGCGCACTTTCTCACCCTTTTAATGCAAGTACAATAGTTGTCTCCTTCATGGATACAATTCAAAGTTACATGCAAACCAAAATATTATTGTAAGTGATAGAGATCCAATTTTGATTGGTAAATTTTGGACTGAATTAATTTCTTATTTGGGTACCCAGTTGGCTCGCAGTTGATCTTATCATCCTCAATTTGATGAGAAAAATGAAATAGTGAACAAATTTTTGGAAGAATACCTTTGTTGCTTTGCATCTAATAAACAAACAAAATGGGTGAAATGGTGTCCTTGGCATAATGGTGGTATAATACGTCCTTCCATACATAATAAAAAATGTCTCTATTTATGGAACTTTATGGGTACTAGCCTCCATCTATCACATCTCCTTTAAAAGGAAAAACTAAAGTTCAATTTGTGGAAAATCACATAGAGAACCAACAAGAATTTCTCCAAATATTGAAATAAAACTTGGCTATGTCAAAAGATAGGATGAAACAACAACCAAATCAACATCAATGTGAAAGAAGTTTTGAAGAAGGGGATTGGGTATTTCTAAGGCTACAAAATTACAAACAAATGTACCTCAAGCAACTAAATAAGGACAATAAATTAGCACCCAAGTACTATGGTCCTTATAAAGTGTTGCAAAATATTGGTAGTAAGGCATCAAAATTAGATATCCCTTCATATTCAAGAATACATCCATTTTTCCATGTTTCTTGCTTAAAGAAGGTAATCGGATATAATATTCCCATTCAAACAACCCTACCGGAGATCGATGAAGAAGGAAAATTCATATTGGAACCTTAACAAATTGATGACACAAGGACCAAATAGATATGGAATTGGGCTATTACGGAGTACCTCATCAAATGGAATAACTTACCAATTGAATATTTGACATGGGAAGATGAGCCCTTCATACAAAATCATCCATAACTAACCAAATGTTGAGGACAACACTTGTTTGACGGGGAAGGACATGTTAATCCCTAAATGTGGCCACATTTACACTTATATTGGTTGCATTGCATTAGTTCTGGCGTCGGCTTGGTCCATTAGTTGTAATTATCAAAAGTATGGTTATATTAGTTATGTTGCCTTGGGTCAATTAGTTGGAATTATACCTCTTAGTCTCCTATATATAGTAAGGAGATATTTTCATTTGGAGAATATTGTCTTGTCATGTCTTGTGCACTCAATACATTGTATAAAGAGGTTTCCCCCCTGAAGAGGCTTTCTATCAGGGATGATTTTAAGGAACCATACTTGTTTAAAAGTGTATAAATGTTGTCGAATCTTACCAATTCTTAAGACTCCAACTATAAAATATTTGGCGATATTTTTCAAAAAATATTTTAATTTCCAAGGATTTTATATCATTTATATAATAAATTGGTGATTTTTAGGGTGAAAAATTTTTACCCCGTCAAAATTGGGCGAAACAATGCTTCAAAAATTGCAAAATGGTGAATCTTTTTTTTGGAGAAAACTCCCTAAAAAATAGCCCATTGGCTAAATTTTGCCCCTAAAATTATCCCTGCTTTTATTCATCTATGTTATTCATTATTAAGGCGTGGAGTACTCTTTATGTTCTAATTCTGCGCTTTTCATTCTGTTTGTGGAAACTTGTTTCTTAACAATATTGCTGACTACTATGGAAACCAATGGAAATGTTCTTATTTTGTTCATGTTATGAAGAATCCTAGAATCCCATATCTCATTTTAAATTTGGAAAGCATTATTCAGTAGATAGGTTGACCATCACCTACCTGAAGACTATCATTTTGCATGTAGATTCAATGTATGCTAAATCCAAGTAAGGTGGTCCATTATTTTAGTATTATAACAATTATTTAACGTGTATTGACTTCACACACAAACATATACGCTTTGTTGATTAGTACGAGTGAATGTGAATTAAAAGGAAAAACACATGGAAACCTAACTAAGCGGTGAGGCTAAGGGAACAATTTTGTTTATATTTATATGGGTGGGTGAGTGTTTAAAAAAAGAGTGGAATGTTCATGAATGAAAAACTGTTAGGTGTGAAGGATATCTATGCATGGCAACAATGTTGCACAAGAACCTTTGCCACATGCATGTCATGCAGTCTGCCTCTATTCTCACCTCAATATTGCATTGGAGTCTCAACCAAATCCAATGTTATTGAGGCAATAAATCCATCTAGATATTCTTCCTTCATTGTTTACTCTACTGTGGATGATACATTCTCTCTCAGCACTACATAAAATACTACGTTTTCTTGTCCAATTGTTTAAGGTTCAACAATAATTTGATATGTATCTGAATTTGTCATGGATTAGAGCAGAGTGTAGATTCCATTCATAAAAATTAAATCAGTAGTTATAGTTTATATTTCTTAAAAAAACTAACCATTGTTCAAAGTCCTATTGATTGAGTGGATCCAAAACCATAGCCCATTTTAGTTATTGTATTTATATCCAAATCCAAATCCTATTGATTTAGTTTGCTTGGCATAAGAAAAGGAGGGAGAAAACCAAAAATTCATTGATCTAGTTATTTCTTCTATTGAATTTTTTAAAATATGATTCACATCAAGATATAGGAGCTAAGGTAATATTCACAATTCAATATTACTCACAAAATGTGCAGAAAACAATAGAAAGAGTGAAATTAACACATAGAAATTGTGTCAATAATAGAGTTTATTATGACTGTCCAACATGTAAATATGTCTGGAACATGTTTATATTACAATATGAATAAATCGTTATTCTTTGGAGGCTATTTGGATGCATAGATGTAGTAGTCTTAGATTGGACCTCAACCCCCCCTAGGTGGACCAATGAGCTCCCAAACCACCTCAAACAGTCATGAATGATAATGTGAATGTGGTTGAACCATGCTAGGACATGAATGAGGATAATATAGGGGTGTTTTAGTACATGGGTGAGTGGGAGTGGCTCTATGAAGCAATAAATTGTCCAAAAGAGTAAAAAACCACCCAAATACATGCATGAGCACCTCTAGTCAATCAGATTCCTTGATTTAAGGGATAGGGAGTGAAACAAGGACTAAGAATTCATTAATGAGGGTGCATGTGTAGCTAATGAGGGAACTTAGGTGCATTTATGAGTCCAAAACACCAAAGAAACCAAGATTGACCAACACAACCTAGTTTTGGACCATATAACATAAGCATGAGACTAATGAAAATATGTCCTAGGTGTATGAACATGGTACTGAGGTGGAATAATTCTNAAAACATCATGGGAACAAAACCTCCCCTCTAAAATGGACATGGAGAAAAATATAAAAGTGAATCTCAGTCATCACCATGTGTCACCCACTCCAAGAAGTGATATCATATAGTTGAATGTCTTCTCTGTGAAGATCTTGGTGAAGATGTCAGCAGTTTTCTCTGCATATGGGTAATACTGCAACAATATCGCCTGCTCATACACCAAGCTCCTGATATAGTGCATGTATCTCAATGTTCTTGGTAATATGTCTCTAAAATGGATTAGTGGAAATATTTATTGCACTTTGATTATCACACCAAATTACTGTGGCTGAATCAAATGCAAATCCAAGTTCCCGAAGAATACCTTGCAACCACACACATTGTGTAGTTGCGTTCATTGCTCCTTTGTACTCAGCCTCAGCTAAAGAAAGGGATATAGTGTGGTGTTTCTTAATTTACCAGAATATGGGACCATGTGAAAGCATGAATACATAACCTTAAGTGGACTTTCTGTCAATGGAATCTCCATCCCAATCAGAATCAGTAAATCCAACTAGTTCTAGTGGAGAACCAGCAGCATAGTTTACCCCGAAGTGTTTGGTTCCTTGCACATAATGCAAGAATTATTTTTGCAGACTTCCAATGGATATCATGAGGCTCCTGCATATATATTTCAAAAGAACCTACAACATATTCCAATTCAGGTCAAGAGTGTGTAAGATACAACAAGCTCCCAACTAGTTTTCTATACAACGAGTTGTCCACCAATGGAGATGCACCAAAATCGCCTAGTTTTATTCCTGAGAGGAGTGGGAACCTGGTTGACTTACATTCAGCCATTTTGAACTTTAATAACAGGTATACAGCATACTTTGGTTGGTTTACCTTGATCCCTACATTATATTGTTCAATCTCTAAGGCAAGAAATTGTTTCAACAATCCAAAGTCAGTCATGTAAAATACACTGAGCAATGAAGACTTTATTGATCCTATATAATTAGTTCATCTCCCCGTAATCAAAAGGTCATCAACATATAGTACTGTGAACTTCAATAAATCACCAACATGATGCAAATATACATTAGTATCATATTTACATCTTTCAAAGCCAAGCAATAGCAAAAAATTGTCCATCTTGGCATACTAAGCCCTAGGGGCTTGCTTGAGGCCATAGAGAGACTTCTTCAACCTGAAAAAAAGTGAAGGATCATGAATGAAACCTTCAAGATATTGCATATATATCTCCTCATTAAGTTCATCATGAATAAAATCACTCTTTACATCCATGTGGTGAACCTCCCAGTGCTTAGATGCAGCAATGGCTAAAATTAGCCCGATAGAGTATGCCATTGCAACCGGTGAAAATGTCTCTGTATAGTCCAATCCTTGCACTTGAGAGAGGAATTTTTCAACCAACCTCTCCTTATACTCTATATCAGAACCATCATCATCCACTTTGGTCCTATAGACCCACTTACATTGCACTAGTCTCCACTTGGAGGGAAAGGGAACCAATTCCCAAGTCTCATTGTATTGTAAGGACTTGAACTCTTCTTGCATGGTTGTTTTCCATATTGGGTCAAGTGATGCTTCCTGATATGTATGATTATCAGATACAACCATCATAAATAATCTCTCTGAAATATTCAATTCACAATTAGAGAAGGCATTGTGAAATTGATATATAGTCTTCCTAGAATCTAGTGGATCTCCAGCAAGATCACCAGCTGCTTGTATGGTTTTATCAGCCCACTTTGGCCGAATGGGTGAGTCATGATATGAATGAATGTCATCATCATCATCATCAATATAAAAATCAAAAAAATAATAAGAATAATCATCACTTACATCATCATGGAGTGGAGGATTTTGAGCATTCCCCTTGAGCTAGTTCGATCTCTTGCATGGACTCTTCTTTGAACTGTACACTCCTTTCGATGAATGTTTTCTGAGATGGGGGATCAAAAATATTGTATCCCTTTTAGTATTCAGCATATATAACCATAATGGAATCCTTTCTTTGAGGTTGCAAGGCCTTTCTCTTCTCGGGAGGAATTCTAGCCCAAGCCTTTGAGCCAAAAACCCATTAAATGAGAAACAGTGGGCTTGTGACCACTCCAAGCTTCAAATGGTGTTTTGAAATCCAATGATTTGTGTGGATATATATTATGAACATATGCATCACAATTGATAGTTCCATCCCATATATTTAGTATTCAAATCCTTTGCTTCCATCATGCATGTAGCCATCTCCTTGAGAGCTCTGTTCTTTCCCTTTGCAACACCATTCTGCTATGGTGTGTAGGGAACAGAATGCTACATTTGGATGTCACGTTATTCACAAATATAATACCATTATTATTGAAATACTCCTTACCATTTTCAATCCTAAGAACCTTGATTTTTTTCCCACATGCATTCTCAACTAAAGCTTTGTACACTTTGAAAGTCTCAAAAACTTCATATTTTAGTTTGAGAAAATACACCCAACAATACCTTGAGAAATCATCTATGAAAGTCAAAACATACTTTGAATTCCCATATGAGGGTGTTGAAAGAGGCCCTATGATATATCAATGGATCATATAAAGCACTTGGACATCCCTCCTTTCCTTTCCTTTCTCATATTTCTTCTCAACATGTTTCCCCACTACACACCCTTTGCACATGCCATTGGAAAACTTGATGGTAGGAATCCATTCAAACATGCTTTCCTTGCTCAATTCTTGGAGGTACATGTAGTTGAGATGACCATATCTCTCATGACGCAACTTTCTTGTCTCATTGGCATGTGATAGGAGTGCATTCCCTTGTGAGTATGGAAGGAAGTGAGAGAATTTGTACATTCTTGAATCATGGTCAGCAAAACCCACTACAACAACTTGGCATGTAGAGATTTATGAGATCTTCACATCATTTTGAGTAAATGTTACTCTATTGGTTGTACCAATGTGTGTAATTTGATAGACAAAGCGTAGGTTTGTTTCTATATCAAGAACAAACAACACATTGTTTAAGTACCCATCTTCAATATCAATCATGCCAATCCCTTCGGCTTGGATTTTTGAATCATTACCCATGAGGATGGATGGACCACTATAAAGATGTAGGGTCAAGAAGGAACCATGCATGGAGGCCATGTTTCTGGAGGAACCTGAATCTACGATGAAGGATTAAGAGCTTGAAGAACTAACTACCAAAGCATGGAATCTTTCCTTGTTCTCCGAGCTTGAACCTCTCTCTTTCTTCCTTGTTCCTTCTGGCAGGAGAATGTTGTTCTTCTCAAGGGGTTGTGTCATCATGTAAATGGTTTTATTCATACATGTACTCTATGAATTCCAAACTTTGTAACAATAAGTTCAATTTATCTTCTCTTGCTTCTTCTTCTCTTTGTCATTGCTAGGATTCGAAACCCCATCTGAATATTTGGTCTTCTCCTTCTTCTTCTTCTCTTGCTGCTTCGAATCTCTGGCTTTCTTCTTTCCTTTGGCTAGATTCAAAACTCCTGTAACAAGGGATTGATACTTGGTGGATTTGATGGTACCCATTTGCACCAACTTGTCTTGCTCTTGAGTCAGTGACTCCATGATGTCTATTGATGAAGGCATCCTCCAATTTCGAGTTGTGAGCTTCCTTGAGTGGGATGTTGACACAAAAACTGAATACTCTGGCCCTAGCTTCGAAGGAATGGACAAGATCATACGATCCTCTTTCTTCACAATGCCACATTGTTTTAAATGAAGCACCAATGATTTGAACTTTGTGAAGAAGTCCTGGATCGTCTCAAATTGAGTTCGGCTCAATGAGATCAACTCATTTTTGAGTTGGTGGCCTCTCATCTCATCAGTATTCCCAAATAATGACTCAAGATTGAGCCATACTTCATTGGGTGTTGTCAGAATGTCTACATGGAAGACAATATCCCTACAAATACTGAGACAAAGCATCCCAAATGCCTCATCTAGTCTATTGAAGTACTTTGATTTTTTGACAATAGAGTTGGGCTCGATCTCAGTTCCCATGGTGACTCTATAGAGGCCCTTCAACCTCTGTTGGATCACCATTTTGGCCTTCCATTTGAAATATTTGAATCGTGTTGTAAAGGAAAGTGTCTTGTGGCTAGGGTTTAAGAGGCCATCAACATACTGGGGTTGAAAGGTGGATGCATATAGTTCTGCAAGTATACATAAGCAAGATTCAGAGATTAGAATGGTTCATACCTTAACAAATGAAGGTTGATCCAAGCAACTCTTCAATCCTATTCTTGCTCCTCTTGATCCTCTTGTTCCAAGAGACCTGCAAAACGATTTGTACCTTCCTCAAACCATTATGACCACATATAAATAAGTGATAATCAAAGAAATATGAAATAATAATCTGATTAACATCAAAATATGATCATAAACAAAGATTCAATCACACATTGAACAATGATTTGGGAAGAAGAAGGACATCACATCTTTATTAATCTTGAAAACAAGTACAAGTATACCTTCTCTTCAAGTTGGGCACCTCATGAAACCTTGATCCAGTTCTGTTGCTTCTCTTCTCCAAAGAAATCAGCCTCCAAGCTCTGCAACACAAGGAGAATGCTTCTAGGGCAAAGGTGTGGGAAAAGAGAGCTCCAAATCCTCCAGCATAAAAATGAAAAGATTCAAGTCTCCTCTCATGGACCTCCCTACCTCTATTTATATGCTTAATGAAGATTTAGGGTCGAAGAAAAAGTAGTTACAATTGAAGGAGTCAGTTGCATAACTACCCAAACTTTAAAATACGTATTTTTTTGACATTTTTTGGAGGTGTACGTGGGTTACAGAGACAATAGTCATGTACACGAGGAGGAATACATGGGTTGCAATGCAGAAAGTCATGTATTTAAGGTGTATGCGACTATTATATATAGAAACTCATGTACGTACGCGTGTTTCCTTAAGGAAAGTCATGTACACATCAAAAACTCATTTTTTGGGTATTTTTGGGCATTCTTAGACTTTGTTTTCTTCTGGAAAGTTTTAGCTAACTGAAATACCTTTCCAATGGTGCAAATATGAGGTCAAAAAGAGTTACAAAACTCATGATATGGGTCCTCAAAGTTAGGTGTTTTTTCAGTGACTTTCATGAAGTGTCGTCATGGAAGTATCGACATGCGACAAAATCATGGGAAAGTGATCACAGGAAGAGATGTGTCATTTTGAGCTATAATAGATGCCCCATAATGTATGAGGTTAGAGGGGAAGACAATAGCCAAAATGCATTATAAAGGAAACAACTAAGTATGGAGAGAGCAGAGAATCCAAGATCGAAAGGCTCGAACAAAGGTACCTGAAAGAGAGATAAATGTCAGAAAAAACTGATCTCTGGGACACACAAGTCCATATACAAAACATCTCCATAAAGATATAGGTGGATCCAACATATGTATAACTAATGAAACTATCATGGTCGCTCAATATGCAAAAAGGTGCCATATCAAATCTAAAGGATTCATGGCCACAAATGAACAAGGTGGATCCATGCTCAACAATTGATCATAGCCACAAAAATACAAGGTGGATCTATGTCTCAGCAAAATGTTATATAAAATCTAACAAGGTCTTGCGTAGCTTGGGAAATAGCAAAAATGATGATGCTATTGTCGGCCCAAGGTATTCAATCCAAACCACCCAAAAGGTACGAATCCTAATGATAACCATTAACAAACGTCGAACATGGAGGAAACCGTTTGATTACCAGTCAATAATGATAACCGTTAACAAATGCCAGGGAAACCACCATTAATGAAAATGGTCCCCAAGGTACCTAGTACATTTTAACAAGTGTGATTACAAGGACTTGAATTCGAACACTTGAAGAATCCATCGAGTAGGAGACATTAAGGTATTCCCACTACCGAATAGCGAGGGAAATTGCCACTGATGACTACAATTCCCATGGTACTGTCATAGAACTCTAAATCTCATTCCCAGAGCAAGATGTGTTGAAGTCATGTTGCAGCTGCAACTTTTTCCCAAATTTTTTAAAATTTTGGACCCTCCTTTTCGATGTTATCTTTCCTGGGATTGTTTTGATTGTTGAACTTTGTTTTTCCCTCTGCGACAAATTTGGGTTACTTGAAGTTGAATTGAGGTCATTTGTTTTCATGATTTTCGGGAAACTGCCTTTTGTTTGCCAATGTTTTGATTGGGGAATTTAAAGTTTTGATTTGAAAAATAACGTCCTTTTGATCTAAATGTTTTCCTTTATCGCTATCAGAGGTTAGTTGAAGTTTGAGTCGGAACTCTAATTCTATGTGTCACTGTTGTTTCAGAGGATAAATGAACTTTTTAATGCTTCCTAGCTGAAGGTATTTAAGCACTTAATGCTATGTTTTATGTTTGTTTATCGCTGTCAGAAGTCTATTGATGTGTGAATCGGGGCATTAGTTCTCTAAGCAATCACCATTGCGAAGGACAGATAGAGAATAGGCTGATGGACAGTTCTTACTTTCGTCGATGCGTGGTTTTATTGGTTCAAACCTTTTGGCTTTGTGCTGATTTATTTTTGTTTTTAGTTGTCGGAAGTTTTTTGAACAATGAATCGGGGCTGTAGTTCTTTACGCGGCTGCCATTGCGGAAGCCAACTAATGAATGTTCCGACAGATTAGTGCTTATCTTCGCCGATTCCGTGGTTTATTTCTTTTTATTATTTTTGTTTCTTCGCTATCGGAACGGTTTATGACTTTGATCGGAAGCCGTAGTCTGATTGCTTTCCGTCGTTGCGGCCTTTTTTTGAAACGAACTATTTGTCGACGCATTGTCCTTAGTTCTTTGACCTCCGATGCATGGACATCAGTCTTTAATGCTTTATTTTGCCGATGTTTTATTTCTCCTCAGAACCCTTAGTCTATATGGTCTCCGTTGTTGCGGGGGCTTAGTGAACTAACCGTCCGACGTATAGAGTTTATGTTTGCCGATGAGGAGTATCTCAGCTCGATGCTTAGCATTTCTTGCTTCCGATTGCAGGTAGGTTTTTTCCCACCGATTCTTTTTGGTGTGCTTTTACTCTATGTTATGGAATGGAGGAGTTTTCCCGTGGGTGCTGGTCGAGTCAAGGTTTTCTGAGAGCCACGAGCGCAGTTTGGGATTTGGTGTTTTGAGGAGTAGTGGTTACATCGTTTGGTTCATGCTTTCATTGGAGGGTTTCGAGTTAGTTCAGATGCAGTTTGGTTTGAGATAGAGAGTTTATTTTTCAGTTTTGTGTTTTAGTTTGGACAGTGGATTTAGCGGAATTCAAGATGCTAACTTGCAGGATTTTCTTGGCATTATTATGTTTCTTTTCATGCATTAAATTTGTTTTTAGTTCATTTTACAGAATGCATGTATTAGTGCAGTTTGTGTTACTTTGTTAAATGCTAGACGATCTCAAATCTACTATGTTCATGACAGGGTGACTACTGCAAGTAAGATATGTCTAAAAGTCAAAGTAGAAGGAAGAAGAGGCTGAAGCATAAAGAAGCGAGATAGAAAAGGAAGGATAAAGTGAAGGTCTGAGATCAACAAGGTCTAAAAGGACCAACGGATTCAATAGCAGTAGAGGCCCAGGCTTGGGAAAATTTTATCACTGATCAAGCTGGTCTTTCGTTATAAAAGTGCTATTAAATTTCAATTAAATGTAACGTATTGTATAAATCATGAGCACCCACTAAAAGACAAGATTGTGGGATTGAACAGTTGGGGAAGCCCAAGGGTCACCCAAGGGGCAACCCAAAGGTTTTGATTGTTTTTGTATAAATATAGGTGAGTTAGTTGTAGAACGGGACTTTTTCCTATATAGATTTGTGAGAGTATGATGTAAGAAGAACTATTTCCTTTTGCATAAAGAAATTACAAGTTTCCTGTTGGAGAAAGCTTTGTCGAAGGTTTCAAATGTTGTGCAATGGATTTGTTGAATGTGAAATATTTTGTTTTTAGCTGTTATCCATTAACTGTGAGATCATTCTAACTTTTTGAACCTATGCTCTTGTTATGAATGCGCTCTAGTTTATTCTATGAAATTTCCACTATGAGTAATGAATGTTGTTCATAAACAATTAGGTATCTAGTTGTTCATATATCTATAAATGTTCATGTGTTTTGAAATAAGCAACAACTATCTGTGATTTTTCTTAATGCATGCACAAAATACATTACTCATTGATGAATAATAATCTTGCTCCCTAGGGATAGGTTAGATAGTTAGTTTTAGTTTTTTCTTGTTGTGTGTGGTTTTGATGTGAGAGAGTTAAGACGAGAGGTAAGAACTTGCACATCACATTATGACCGCTCCTCATATTCTCTATCAATCTGCATTTTTAGATAGGCACTTGCATCTCATACTTAAATACAAAAACTAAAAACATACACGATGGGCTGGGCCGTAACCAGTAAAACCCTTTATTTTTGTTACTTGACCTACAGTAGCCGGACTGTAAACCGGAGGGATTCCCCATACCAAATAGTAATGGGCTAGTTGGGAATGTTTACTGGGGAGAATCCTTAACTATTGTTACCTACGATTTTCTAGGCCTCAATATTTTTTGGCGCTAGAAGGAGGGCAGCCAGTGCATGGTTGGCCGAGGAAAAGTATTTTCTCGATATTATTCCACCGGTGATAGTTCTGAAAGCAGTTTGTTTCCCAATCCAATTCCTGAAGAAAAGGGTAAAGAGCATCTGTATTCTGTTGATAATGAAGTAATTAATGATATGAGAAGACATACTAGGGCATATGTGAAGAAAATTGGAGGATTACCAATTATTCCTATCTTTCCCAGAAAAGAATATAAGAAGAAAGACCGTCCTATATTGGAAGACGCAGTGTTGGTTGGAGATTTTGTAGAACTAGTAGAAACAACCTTACAAGAAGTAGTTTAGCCTTTGAATCAAGTGGGCCCAAATACACCTTACTGTTCACCTATTCATACCCCTGTTCACTCACCACCTCATTCTCCACCCAGACTCATGGCAAATGTGAATGCAAATCAGCCACCCAACCCACCGAATCCACCACCTACTTGGAGGGCTAGGTCACCTTTAAACCTGGCACCCCCTTTACATGACTTACCTCAGGCTTTTGAGAAAATGCTGCCCAAGTTTGACCCAAGTGAAAATATTTTGGTAGATGATCATTTGCAAAGCTTTTACTTGGCTATAGAAGGACTAAGGGCTGGAGAACATGAAGATGTAGTTTGCAGATTGTTTCCGCATACCTTGAAAGGAGAAGCAGCCTCATGGTATTTTTCTATGCTTACAAACTCAATCCCAGACTGGGACACATTTGAAAGGATATTCAGAAGTAAATATGTAGTCCAAAAAACTCATGCAGCTCTAATGAAAGGTTTATGCGCTTTAAAGAAAGAAAGAAAGGAAAAAGTGCATAGTTTCACTCAAAGGTTTGTTGCTTGTCTAAAGAATTTTTCTGCAACTGATAAACCATCTGATAAATTTCTGCGTGAATACTATACTTCAGCTCTGGGGCCTAACTTGGCTATGTTTTCTAAAATGTCAGTCAAACCTACATTATCAGAAATTTATGAAGAAGCCGAAAGAGTAGAAGCTGAAAAAGGGAGCATAGAAGATTATCCTGAGAAGTCGGGAGAAAATTTTTTTCGTAAGAAATCCTTATTACTGTCTAAGCCTAAGGAGGAGTAGTCACATGACTTTGAAGGAATGTTGAAAATGATGCAGAAACTATCTAACAGAATAATAGATTTGGAAAAGGAAAAAGAAGCTCAGAAATCTTATAAGCCTTACTATAAAAGGAGAGAGGACAACAATCAATATAAGCCTCCTCCACATAGTCCTGCATCAATGAATTTAACGGAGGTAGGGATGGATAATTTTTGCACCTTTCATCAGCAGCCTCATTCTGAAAAAAATTGCCCTCAATGGATCAATTCGATGACATTAGTAATGAATCGACTATTGGACTCTAAACTAACAGAAGCTGATGATGAGGAGGAAAAGGGAAATAAATTCACAGAAAAACAAGAGGATGATGCTCTGGTTTTATGGGACTGTGTCTCACTTTTTGAAACAGAAGACGAAGGTACTTTGAAGCATGAGGAGATATCAGAAACAAATGTGACAACAAGGAGCCATGGTTTGTTAAATAAAGACAATTCAATAATTCCAAAGGTTAAGAAATTTCAAGACAATATGAAGAAAATACAAAAGAACAACACATATGATAAAATACATGAACTTACTATTGGTAGTCAAGATCCAAAAAAAGTCAACATGCCCGATAGGCCTATTGAAGACAAAGCTGATAATGTCAAGGAAAATATCAAAGCACCTGAGATGGGGTACAAATTGTTAAAAGCACTTGAAGTACCAGAGGAGGAGCTTCCCATTAACAACCAACCTGTAGAAGAGATTGTTGAAGCAAGTGTGGGAGGTAAGACTAAGTTTAAAACCCCACCATTCCTCCTGACATTTGAGATTTTAAACCATAAGGTACACAATTAATTAGTAGACTCAATGTCATTGGTGAATGTTATGCCACTTTTAGTCTGCAAAAATATCAATGGATAACCTAAACCCACTACCTGGCAGGTTACTCAATTAGACAGGACCAATGTGAAAGTAGTCGTGGAAATGGAAGATGTTTTGATTCGCTTATCTGCAAATGAAAAGATATGTCAGTACATTGATATTGTAGTAGCAGACATACCTGATGGCTATGGACTTATTTTGAATTGAGACTGGTCAGTAAGACTAAATGGGTATTTTGCTTCAGATAGGTCACACTTGTGGTTGCCTCAGAACGGAAGTCCAAACCAGATTAGAATATTAAGAGAGCCCCACATGAACAATGTTACTCAATTGGAAGAAAAAAATGAACCAATGAATTATGTGTTGGGAAATCATCTAATTGAGCTAGAACCGGGAGACTACTAAGTAGAAGAAGCTAGCAGTACATCAGACACCCAGCCCAATCTCCTTCGATTTTCACAGGATAATGAGATTGATTGTAAAATAGTAGATGTAGTTTTTTATTCAATAAGAGTAGAATTAGATAATGGTTAGGTATTTTTCATTTTGTAGTCAATCCTAGCCCCTTATCTTACAAGTTGTCAGATTTATAGGGGTGGGCAGAGGATTGACCAGTTAGTGGTTGAGTTCTCAAACTTTATTTTTATTTTTCTTGATTTTTGTTTCTATATTATCTTGTACATAAATAAATTGATTTGGTTGTTTATTTTGATTTACTTTATTTCTATTTGTTCTATTTTAGATTTTGATGGATTCAATAAAAGAAGCAAAATTTTGGTTGCATGGAGAGTATCAAAATTCTAGATTAACTAAAATCCTTGATTATAAGACTGTGTACTATTGTTTTATCTGAAAGAATTTCTTCTAGTTAGCAGTTTTCCTAAATGGCTATGAAAACATTGAAGTCCTACTTCATCCCTGTAAAATAACTTAGGATCAAAAGGTTTGGAATACTATTTTGAGGCTCCATCCATCTCACATTTAAAAAATGTCCTAGGGAGTGACAACAAAAGACCCATGGAAAGGAAGCAAGGTAAACAGTATATTATATATAAATGATCCCATGCTAAGAATTGAAAGCCAAAAGGAAAATAAGAGTCAAGAATCTCCTAAGAAAGCAATATGTATCAAAACAAAGTACTAAATCATATGAGTACAAAATTTCCAAAGTTCTTCTCCGTCCGTGAGCTGAAAATTAAATACATCTCTCACACAAAAGGACACTATGGATAGAGGAACCTGAATAAAAAAAATTCAGAAAGAAAGGCATGCAGGAGAACTCAAAAGAAATGACAAAAGTCCAAAAGCACAAAAAGTGAAAAATGGCATGGGAATGAGGAACAAATGAATATTTCTATTTACCATATGTTACAATCCTGGGGTGTCCAAGATGGAAGCTTCCTGAAGACAGAGGTAAAAATGAAACTCATATTCTTGGCTTCGAAAGATTTATCTTGACTTTGAAATATTGGTTTCCATTTTCCTAAATTGGACTATCATCAATGATTAAAAGTACATATATTTTCCATTTGGGAAATCCAGACATCTAGAAGAATTCAACATGTTGGTTTTATTGTCAAATAGTCTGTTACTTAACAAAGAAATTGTCCAAAGATATGGGTTCACCAGGTAGTCGCCAATTGTTGCAGCTGCAACTTTTTCCCAAATTTTTTAAAATTTTGGACCCTCCTTTTTGATGTTATCTTGCCTAGGATTGTTTTGATTGCTGAACTTTGTTTTTCCCTTTGCGA
Source organism: Pseudotsuga menziesii (assembly GCA_001517045.1). Classification (NCBI taxonomy): domain Eukaryota; kingdom Viridiplantae; phylum Streptophyta; class Pinopsida; order Pinales; family Pinaceae; genus Pseudotsuga; species Pseudotsuga menziesii. The sequence continues at coordinate 92,439 of LPNX010531225.1, forward strand.
CAAATTTGGGTTACTTGAAGTTGAATTGAGGTCAACTATGTTCTTGATTTTCAGGAAACTGCCTTTTGTTTGCCAATGTTTTGACTGGGGAATTGAAAGTTTTGATTTGAAAAATAACGTCCTTTTGATCTAAATGTTTTCCTTTATCGCTATCAAAGGCCGGTTGAAGTTTGAGTTGGAACTCTAATTCTCTGTGTCGCTGCTGTTTCAAAGGATAAACGAACTTTTTAATGTTGCTCAGCCGAAGGTCTTTCAGAGCTTAACGCTATGTTTTATGTTTGTTTATCGTTTCTGGAAGTCTATTGATGTGTGAATCGAAGCATTAGTTCTCTATGCAGCTGCCATTGTGAAGGACAGATAGAGAACCGGCCGATGGACAGTTCTTACTTTTGCCGATGCGTGGTTTTATTGATTCAAACATTTTGTCTTTGAGATGATTTATTTTTGTTTTTAGTTGTCGGAAGTTTTTTTAACAATGAATCGAGGCCATAGTTCTTTATGCAACCGCCATTGCGGAAGCTAACTAATGAACGTTCCAATGGATTAGTGCTTATCTTCGCCGATTCCGTGGTTTATTTCTTTTTATTATTTTTGTTTCTTCGGTATCGGAATGGATTATGACTTTGATCGGAAGCCATAGTCTGATTGCTTTCCACCGTTGCGGCCTTATTTTTTTAATGAACTATTTGCTTACGCATTGTCCTTAGTTCTTACGACCTCCAATGCATGGACGACAGTCTTTAATGCTTTATTTTTTCGACGTTTTATTTCACCCTGGAACCCTTAGTCTATATGGTCTCCGCCGTTGCGGCAGCTTAGTGAACTAACCGTTCGACGTATAGAGTTTTTGTTCGTCGATGAGGAGTTTGTCAGCCCAATGCTTAGCGTTTCTTGCTTCTGATTGCTGGTAGGTTTTTTCCCGCCGATTCTTTTTGGTGTGCTTTTACTCTATGTTATGGAATGGAGTTGTTTTCCCATGGGTGTTGGTCGAGTCAAGGTTTTTTGAGAGAAAAAACGCAGTTTGGGATTTGGTGTTTTGAGGAGTAGTGGTTACATCGTTTGGTTCATGCTTTCATCGGAGGGCTTTGAGTTAGTTCAGATGCAGTTTGGTTTGAGATAGAGAGTCTGTTTTTCAAACTTGTGTTTTAGTTTGGACAGTGGATTTAGAGGAATTTAAGATGCTAACTTGTAGGATTTTCTTTGCATTATCATGTTTCTTTTCAACATTAATTTTTTTTTAGTTCATTTTACAGAATGCATGTATTAGTGCAATTTGTGTTACTTGTTAAACACTAGATGGTCTAAAATATGCTATATTCATGACAGGGAGACTACTGCAAGCAAGATATGTCTAAAATTCAAAGCATAAGGAAGAAGAGGCTAAAGCATAAAGAAGTGAGATAGAAAAGGAAGGATAAAGTGAAGGTATGAGATAAATAAGGTCTAAAAGGACCAACGGATTCAATAGCAGCAGAGGCCCAAGATTGGGAAAATTTTATCACTAATCAAGCTGGTCTCTCATTATAAAAGTGCTATTAAATTTCAATGAAATGTAACGTATTGTATAAATCATGAGCACCCACTAAAAGACAAGATTGTGGGATTGAACGGTTGGGGAAGCCCAAAGGTCACCCGAGGGGAAACCCAAAGGTTTTGGTTATTTTTGTATAAATATAGGTGAGTTAGTTGTAGAACGGGACTTTTTCCCAGATAGATTTGGGACTTTTTCCCAGATAGATTTGTGAGAGTATGATGTAAGAAGAACTATTTCCTTTTGCATAAAGAAATTACAAGTTTCTTGTTGGAGAAAGCTTTGTGGAAGGTTTCAAATGCTATGCAATGGATTTGTTGAATGTGAACTATTTCGTTTTCAGTTGTTATCCATTAACTATGAGATCGTTCGAACTCTTTGAACCTATGTTCTTGTTATGAATGCGCTCTAGTTTATTCTATGAAATTTCCACTATGAGTAATGAATGTTGTTCATAAACAATTAGCTATCTGGTTGTTCATATATCTATAAATGTTCATGTGTTTTGAAATAAGTAATAGTGATCTGTGATTTTTCTTAATGCATGCACAAAATATATTAATCATTGATGAATAATAATCTTTCTCCCTAGGGATAGGCTAGATAGTTAGTTTTAGTTTTTTCTTGTTGTGTGTGGTTTATATGTGAGAGAGTTAAGATGATAGGTAAGAAGCTGTGCATCACATTGTGACCACTCCTCGTATTCTCTATCAATCTACATTTTTAGATATGCACTTGCATCTCATACTTAAATACAAAAACTAGAAACATACATAGTGAACTGGACCGCAACAGGTAAAACCCTTAATTTTTGTTACTTGACCTACGGTAGTCGGACCATAAACAGGATGAATTTCCCATACCAAACAGTGACGGGCTAGTTGGGAATGTTTACTGGGGGGAATCCCTAACTATTGTTTCCTACGATTTTCCAGGCCTCAACAAGTCGATAGGAAGAGATCCGTTGGAAGGAAGGAATTAAGGCATCCTTCATCATCCAACACGAGGTAAGTCAGAGACTAATTGAATCTAGAATTGGTACTAAATTTCACGATGAGAAACATTAAAGACATGATGTAATGAACTGATACCAGGGAATGGCTGACACAAGAGGTCAAGGCAACTGCAAAATGGCCGACAAAGGTTTAATCCTTGAACAGTGAGCACGACACAAAAGTGACTTAGGTATATTTTGACACAAAAGGACCAACGAAACAAATCTGCAATGTAGGAGACATTGACAGATTCCCCATATAATTGGAAAGGAGGCCAACTAGAGGAGTACAAAACTATGAATCAGGTTAAGGTAAAAACACTAGGACCCGGCTGTTGATAGACTCAAAACTGGTGCTTTGTTCAAGGAAACAATACTTGCTGTCATGATGTAAAAAACATGTGAATGAACTTCCCTTCCCCTCTTTCTTGTAAAGGTTTAACGATTCCAAGAAAGCAAACTCGAGACCATCTTCATTTTTGGCAAGCTCGAAGAAAAGACAGAAGAATGCTTGATAAAGCATTGATTCATGGATTTTACGAGCCCGAACTAGTACATGCTCGACAGTGTTTTCATAGTTTAGAGAGTCTGAAAACTCCAAAGAAGACTCCAGGGGGGTGCTTTCTCATACAATTTAGTCTCCTAAGGCCGGAAAAGTATAAAACATACCAAAGAAGAACTCTCTTAACTTTCGAAGAAGAAAAGGAGCACCTTTTTCATGCTTAGTCAGGAAGGTCCGAAAAAGGTTAAATTACCACCTACCCAACGCTCCTTCAAAAGCAACATATATCCTGAGTTTTACGAGTGTGAAGGAAGGCAAGATCACTCTGAAAGATCCATTTGATTACAAGAAATGGGGCTTACAACAATAAACTCGATGCTTTGTTCTTTAGGGTTTAACGAGAATGAAAAAGACATAAAGTACACTCAGAATATTTTTCATGTTTTGGTCCAGAGCACGAAAAAGAGAAAACTAAGCTCATACTGAGGGTTCCTTTTCCGTAAGTTTAGTCCCTCAGGTCCGGAAAAGCGATAAACCTATAACTGAGAAAAATATTCTCAATTTAGAAGAAAAGAGAGTGTTCCTTTCTCGTATTATTCCACATGGTCCGAGAAAGCAATAACCTACCACCAATGTGGATGCCAATTCACATATTCTTAACGAGCATGAATGGACAAGTTTACTTGGCAATCAAGTCTATTTTGAGGAGTCATACCTAGGCCTAAAGAAACTCAATATCTTTCCCATGAAGTTTTAACGAGTCTGGAAAAGTCAACTCGCAACCTCCTTACTATTTTTAACAAGCTCGAAGGAGAGCAGAAAGAATGCTCTAAATGCGAGGAGAAGAGTGTCAGGGGCAAGCGAAACTAGTTCCAAGCGCAAGGAACAAACCTATGCATAATGCAAGGAATATGATCAAGATAAGGACACTCAGGGGAGGTCTCCTCAAGGTAAAAGGTGTCAAGTTGCAAAGGCAAAATGATACAAGGCTTAGCGACAATGAGAACAAAGATGAGGGCTTATACAATGAGCTAAAAGCGTGGAAGCCAGTATCAGGCTCATAAGCGCGATCAGGGCACATGCAAATGTAGTTACAACTTGAACAACAAGACAAGGCTAGTAAACAGTTATGACTCCAACTAAAAATCCTATCTCCAAAAAACAACAACATCAGGATCATATTCAGAAGAAACGATCTGATGTGGGTCACTTTGGCAGAAACACATGTGACTTTGATATCTTCTATAAAAGGTAAAGTCAAGGTAGAATCAACTGAAGAAGATTCTATAGCACCAAGGCTTGAGGTTTTATAATCAGTAAGATCAACCTCAGAAGGAGAGAAAAAATCAACAAGGGATATAGAGTCTGCAGGAACAAACTCAGTATCACGAGAGTTGAAAAATTCATAAGAAAAATTAAACTCATCAGGATCACTCAAAGGAAGAGTCAAAAGACTCAACAAGACCAACATAAGAATAAAGGTCATGCTTACTAGGAAAATCAAGGTTATACTTAGTCACAACTGAACCAACATCCAATAGAAGATCAGACTGTATCAAAAAATCTAGGAAGACTCCATCCAAGGGAAGGAGATCATCCGAGATAGAACACATGTCTAAACTTTCAAATGGATTGACAGAGTGGAGAGCGGGCTCCATAATCTATATAGGATGACTCACCTGGTCAACTACTGGGACCAAGTCCCAAGAAGGTAAGCATGAAAAGAGGCTCTGCTTCTCAGTAGCAATTGAATGCAAAGGATATGAGGCCACATAGCTCACCTATGGCAGGGTAGTGTTTATAGAAACTCTGGGAATCAATAAAGGAAAGACCTGGTCTCTAGTTGGGTTAGGATATGGATCAAGAAAATCCAACTTATCGATAGTGACAATTTCTTCTCCATGATTAAAGTACATCACACGAAAGAATGTTGACACCATAGCTTGCATGGAATAGACATAATCACGTCCAAGGAGCATATTGAAGTCCAAGGGGTCTTCTATCACCATAAAGTCAACTAAGATTGTCTTCCCACCCAAAGTTACAGGTGTTTGAGCAATAATTCCCAAGGCTATACAAGTTCTTCTATCAAATTCCAGTAACTAAATAGCATTCGACACAAGGCTGGGAGATCCCATGCCTCACCAAGCACAAGAAGACAAGATACTAACTGACGCTCCTTCATCAACAATACGATGAGCAATCGTGTATGGTTCAACTTTGACATTTATCTAGAAAGGTGCATTAGAAGGAAGGCGTGGCTCAACTAGGCTATCCCAATCAAAGGAAGCAATTCGATATCTTGGTGGGGGTTGATCCAAAGCGAGTTCAGTGCCCTTTTGTTCAGTAAGTTCTGAACTGGCAGTGAAGAAAATGTGACTAGTAGAAACTTCACTCTCTGAAGGAAGAGTGGGATTGATCGATAATGGAATTGATTCAACCGCTTCATGAAAGTCACTCTCTGAAGGGAGAGTGGGATTTACCAAAGGTGACATTGGTTCAATCACATAAGGATCACTCTCCAAAAGAAGAGTGGGATCAGCCAAAGATGATATTGATTCGACCACTTGATCAACCAAAGGTTAAGTAGGTTGTTGATAAACTATAGGTTCTTCAGGAGAAGGAAATTCTTGATTCTTGGACCACACTCTTTGCACCTCTGCGATAGTAGGGCACTGGTGAGTAAGATGATCTCCCTCACATAGCTTACAAGGGAACTTAAGTTTGCACTTTGAATGACCAGTTTTCTCAACAGTGTCAACATGACTAGCAGTGGATGATTGTCTGCTCTCAACATGATCAATAGAGGGTGAGAGTTTGCCCCCAGCATGAACTACAACAGCTGGGTGACTGGGTCAAACCTGACAAAGAGAGGTTGGTTGTTGAGAGACTTTATAATTTTAAAAAATGGGATGACCATGAAACCAAACTCTTTGCACCTCCACGGTAGAAGGACATTTATGAGTAAGGTGGTCTCCCTCACAAAGCTTACAAGGGAACTTGGGCTTGTGTTTTGAATGGGTAGTCTTTTCAACAGTGTCAAAATGACTCACAGTGTTTGACGGATTGTCTTCATCATGAACTACAGAGGCTGAGAGATTGCCCCCAGCATGACCTACAGAGGCTGAGAGACTGGGTCCAACATGACTTGCAAAGGTTGGACGAGCACCACCAGCATGAAAAACAGAGGCTGAATGGTTAGGATCAACATGCTTTGCAGCAGTTGAGTGTGTTCCCCCAGCATGAACCACAGAGGTTGGGTGGATGGATCCAACATGACTTGCAAAGGTTGGATGGGGAGGTTCAACTTAAACATCAAAGGTTAAATAGGTGTCCTCAGCATGAACTACAGAGGATGAGTGACTAGATCTGACGTGACCTAGAAAGGTTGGAAGGATCCCACCAGCATGATCGATAGAGGCTGGATGGTGAATATCAACTTGACTTACAGAGGTTGAGTGCTTAGATCCAACATGACTTGCAGAGGTTGAGTGCTTAGATCCAACATGACTTGCAGAGGTTGGATAGGTGCCCCCAACATGAACTACAGAGGCTGGGTGGTGAGGTTCAACTTGACTTGCAAAGGTTTAATGGGTTCCCCCTTTCTTATGTGCCTTCTTCCTATTCCTCCTTCTCTTACTCCTTTTAGACTGTCAATTACTAGTATCAATACTTTCACTGCATGAGGCAGAAGGAGTAAGAGAATCAACTATAGGTGAAGGGGAAGCATCGTTTTGATTCCCTTGATATAATGAGCTTACTTGAGAAGAATCAGGAGCATTTAGGAAAGTTGGAGTGGAAAACAACCACACCGGTATCCCTAGGGTGAATCTAGGTAGATTTAGGGTGGCCATCAAGGGAACACCAACATTCCCCATGAGAGGAATAGTACAAGGAGTTCCCAGTATGGGGATCTCTTGGTTGGTGTTTGAAGGGGTGTTAGCCATAGTTTCAAACAATAATACAGATTCTAAGGTTGATAGGAAACCAAAAGTACAAAGCACACATGTGAAGGCCAACTAAGTACAGACAAACCACACAGCACTCACTAAAAAATTCCTAAAGCCAAATAGACAAGCAGGTATAAGATACGCTTTCCAAAAGAAAGCTGATAGACAGTTACTTGGCATCCATGTAGATGTTCTTAGGTACAAGTGGAGGAATCACCCACCGCCCTCCCACACCTTCTACTGGGGTTACCTTCCAATCCCGTCCAAGGTCAACCAGAAATAGCCTTCTGGTGTACCAGTGTATGAACCCTAGATGTCAAAGAGACTAAAGGCTACCTTAGCTATATTGACAATCTAGGGGGACAGTCGCAAGCCTAGTTCATACGCATGGGCAGGGTAGAAAATCCCAAAACCCTGTCTAAGACCGAATCCAGATGCGCAAAAACCTTGGTCTACGCTTTTACAAGGAATCGGAGGGGTATCTCCTCAGTCCAAGCCTCCACGCGGCCTTAGTCTTAACTCCCATTTGAGAGGAGCTTCCCAAATACAATCAATATAGAAGAGGATTTACCTAGTGATTGGCCAACTACGTATGAAATTTAATACTTGTGGAGAGTTAAAACTCCCTATTCCACAAGTCTAGCCTAAGCTAGTTGGTGTATGACCTTATAAAATAAAACTTACTAATAATTTTTAAATTATATCATTTATTTTAAGGGCTATTTTTAGTCAGAGGGTAAATGGCATGAAACTTATGTGGTATTTTGACTCAAAGTTGAAACAAAATGACTAAGAAAAGAGAAATGAAATGCAAAAAGAAAAAACTATTCTCTTTTTCTTTTTCAAATAGAAACTTGAAAACCACAAAAGAACAAATTCTTTTTATTTATTTTTTCAAAAATAATGATGTGCAGTGCATTAAAGACAAAACTCTAATCTACATGCATATTAAACAAGTATATGTTCTTTTTATTTTTCTTTTATAAATGCCAAAAGAAAAACATCCTATCAACTAATGCAAACAAGTAATGTGAGAAAAGCAAATAGACAACTACTCTACACCCCACAAACAAACCCTAGGTTTCTCTAAAGTTGTATATAACCTCTCTTGGAAGGAAGGCTCACACAAGTAAACAAGCCAAAAGCTTTGGAATGAAGAGACTGAGCAATAAGACTAACATAAAAAAAGGTCAAGAAGTCCCAAGTATCAATATAAACCTACAAATAGAGGCTGCTCAGTACCTTGTCCAACAAGGTCAAGCCAAAGAAGGAGGTGGGGGGCAAGGTAGCAAAAACAATTTCAAAGACTTGAAAGAGACTTACAAGATAGACAAAGAGCACTTAACATAGATAAAACAACCTCTCAAGAGTCATGCACATGCAGAGGACCCTTGAAGACCCTACCAAAGCCCTCAAATCACCCAAAAACCCTAAAAAAAGATGAAAGACAACAAATTCAGGTGCATACATGGGTTGCCTTAAGGCAGCTCGCATATGACACATAGGTTACAGGTAGATCAAGTCATGTATAAAACACAGACACGCGACTGTTTAGCCTGAAAGTCACGTATGGATGACAAAAGGCACAAAAAGGATCAAAAACTGACCTAAGAAGGCAGGAAAGGTGTTCCAACAAACTCAAAAGGTGTTCCTAACTTGTAAGAAAGACTTGAAACTTTACAAAATCCTGAAAGAAAGACAAAGAAACCCCAAATAGACAAGGTTCTCTCTAGTGGAGTCGCCAGTTCTGTTGTAAAGGAAAGTGTCCGATGGCTAAGGTTTAAGAGGCCATCAACATACTGGGGTTGAAAGGTGGATGCATATAGTTCTGCAAGTATATATAAGAAAGATTCAGAGATTAGAATGGTTCGTACCTTAACAAATGAAGGTTGATCCAAGCAGCCCTTCAATCCTCTTCTTGCTCCTCTTGCTCCAAGAGACCTGCAAAACAATTTGTACCTTCCTCAAACCATTATGACCACATATAAAGAAATGATAATCAAAGAAATATGAAATAATAATCTGATTAACATCAAAATTTGATCATAAACAAAGTTTCAATCACACATTGAACAATGATTTGGGAAGAAGAAGGACATCACATCTTTATTAATCTTGAAAACAAGTACAAGTATACCTTCTCTTCAAGTTGGGCACCTCACGAAACCTTGATCCAGTTCTGCTACTTCTCTTCTCCAAGGAACTTAGCCTCCAAGCTCTACAACACAAGGAGAATGATTCTAGGGCAAAGGTGTGGGAAAAGAGAGCGCCAAATCCTCCATCATAACAATGCAAATATTCAAGTCTCCTCTCATGGACCTCCCTACCTCTATTTATATGCTTAATGAAGAGTTAGGGTCGAAGACAAAGTAGTTACAACTGAAGGAGTCAGTTGCATAACTACCCAAACTTCAAACTATGTATTTTTTTGACATTTTTTGGAGGCGTACGTAGGTTGTAGAGACAACAGTCACGTACACAAGGAGACATATGCATTTTTCAATGTAGAAAGTCATGTATTTAAGGTGTATGTGACTATTATATATATCAACTCGTGTACATACGCGGGTTTCCTTAAGGAAAGTCCCGTACACATCAAAAACTCATTTTTAGGGTATTTTTGGGCATTTTCAGACTTTGGTGTCTTCTAGAAAATTTTATCTAACTGAAATACCTTTCCAATGGTGCAAAGATGAGGTCAAATGGAGTTACAAAACTCAATATATGGGTCCTCAAAGTTAGGTGTTTTTTTAGTGACTTTCATGAAGTGTCGTCATGGAAGTGTCGACATGCGACAAAATCATGGGAAAGTGGTCATAGGTACAGATGTGTCATTTTTAGCTATAAAAAATTGGGTAAGAAATATATGAGTCTTCTCCATTTCTTCTTGTGCACTAACTGACAGAAACACTGGATGTACCTGCAATGCAAACACTCGATTTTTTTTGGAAAATACCCTAAACAGCAACTCAAACGCTATGGTTTTGATTTTCATATCCAAATGGATCTTATACCATGTGAAAATATGATTCAAATCAATATGTAGGAGCTAAGTGAATATTCACAATTCAAGATTACTCACAAAATATGCAGAAAACAAAAGAAAGAGTGAAATTAACACATAAAATGGTGTTAATAACAGAGTTTATTATGACTGTACAACATGTAAATATGTCTTGAACATGTTTATATTACAATAGGGATAAATTTTTAGCCTTTGGAGGTGATTTGGATGCATACATGTGGCAGGCTTAGATTAGACCTCAAACCTCCCTTGGGTGGACCAATGAGCTCTCAAATCACCTCAAACGGTCATGTATGCTAGTGTGAACATGAATGGAGCATTTTAGGACATAAATGAGAGTATTATAGGTGTCGTGGAGTGCATGGGTAAGTGGGAGTGGCTCTAGGAAGCAATAAATGGTCCAAAAGAGTAAAAAACCACCCAAATACATGCATGAGCGCCTCTCGTCAACTAGTTTTTTTTTATTTAAGGGATGAGGAGTGCACCAAGGACTAAGCAGTCATTAATGAGGGTGCATGTGTGACCAGAATGATCAAATGAGGGTGCTTGGGTGAATTATGAGTCCAAAACACCAAAGGAACCAAGATTGACCAACACAAGCTAATTTTGGACCATATAACATAAGCATGAGACTAATGAAAATGTGTCCTAGGTGAACATGGTACTAAGGTGGAATAATGCTCTAACAGAAGTGATGGAAACAAACCCACATTGAAATTTGGCCCCTACCAACGTTATATTCACTTCTTAATACAACGTTTGGCATACAACCCACATACATAGGAGAGGGTGCCACCTAATTAATAGAAAAGATAGATCTAGTGCTTATTCAAGTTCTAGGTGACATAGTGCCCCTTCTTGTTTGATAGCTTTACATTGAGCATTTTTCTGGCCACAGAAGAAGAAAGACTAAGAAAAGAGTTTGAGGAAAAAGGTAAACGTGTGACCTTAAAAGAGAAATCAACGTTTCAGATGAGAGGAAAAAACACATTCTGTGTTTTGATTTCATTTGTTTGAGTTCGATAGTTTTATGAGTATGAATATTGAAGGCATTGAAAGCATAAAAGATACAAATGAATCATGCAGTCTGATATTTTGGTGATAGTTTATACTGATTAAGGGAGGAGTAGTGTATATGTGTGTTTACCAAGAAACGAGTTTGTATGTACTACGACAGTGGCACTTCCTTCTATCTAATTTTGTTTGTTCGAAAGGGAAAACGAGACTCTGAGAGGATTTTGTCTCAAGTGTGTATAAAAGGGCGCCAAACATCAGATAAATTTAGGGTCGAATTTATAAATTCAATATAGTATAAATTATTATCATTTAAGTACTATGTACAGAATTTATGGCCACATTGTGTATTTCTCTATAGTAATATGTACATTTGAGATTAAATAGTGACCTAGGATGGCATAAAATAAAGGTTTGAAGTTTTGATATGTTACCACCGAACCTTGAAAGCAACTATATATATATATATATGATGATGATGATGATGATTTAAAAGGCTCCTTTATTTGTTTTGATTGGCCTCCAAATGTTGATGAATTTGGGAGATAGCGTTAAAGAGGTCCTAGGATCGATGCCTGATGTCTTCCACATTCAATTTTTGTTGCAATATCATGTTCAATTCAGGAGGGGAAGTAGTAGAGGTGGTTGTTCCTGCACCATTGCATCCAGATTCACAACCATCTCTCTATATTTATGTGGTATGCTTCTTCCATTCATAACGAAGCTCATTTGTAAATCTTTTGAGTATAATTTGGTCATATCAATACATACAATTTATGTGCTTGTCATTGTGAAGAACAATATATGGGAATTTAACTACCTACTCTCTCTATACATATAACTTCATCCATATTGTTTATATCAAGCCATGAATCTATATAGAGACCAAATTGTATGAACTCAAGTATAAAACCAATGGATTATATATTCTTTATTTGCTACAATGAATGGAAAACTATATCAAATAGTTGGATAAGAACTATTCACATGCTTGCTTGCAATGTTTTACATTTTATTAGTAAATACAAATCCTATATTTTTTTAGTTTTTATCATGCAACCTGATAATTTTCAAGAGAGAAAACATGCATGAAATTTTTCACTCATGAATTGCATCAATAAACATATGAAAACAATCACAATAATAGTTTGAAATTTTGCTTTCATGAATTGCATATGTGAATAAATGAAATTAGTAACACAATAATAGTTCAACATAGTAGCTTTTACCTTGAGTAACTAATAAGAAAAAAAATATTGTATGTATATCTTCTATTGCATAATGTTTAGATTGTTTGCCTCTCCTTATTCAAGTGATGAAGGCACCAAAGATATGTGGAACGCACCAAAGATACGTGGAACATGCATGTAAGTTGCAACAACAAGGGTTCCATGTGTAGATTCCTAGAGAAAGTGGAGAATGATTGTGAAAATTTTCCTATAAAATTTTGATAGGCCAAATAATGTCATACCAAGGATTGATTAGGGTGATTCTATGAACGTGGTTCTCACTTTTTGGCAAGCGAGGTGCAAAAAATATGTGCAGCAAGCCCTCGATCAAGGTATTTTTAAATCCTTAATCGAGATTTAAATACCTCGATTGAGGACTTAAAAATATCTTGATTGAGGGATTAAAAGAACCTCCATCGAGGGTTTAACATAGACCTCTATCAAGATTGTAAACCTTGATCAAGGGCTTGGTTAAACCCTAGATCAAGTTGTTGAAACAAAAATAAAAAGATAAAAAAGAGCCTGTTGTCCGGCCTGAGCTCATTTCTAACCGTGAAAACAAGTGCATAAGATATCGACCGAGGATCTCGAGCTTGACCACCCCTTGCACTTGCACAGCCAGATATATAGTGGGTGGAGGATCATCTCCTCAATTTTCTTAATGTGGAGGCCTTACGAGGGTATGATCGATTAGCTCAAGATGCATACTTTCAACTGTTTTGTAGGTGCAGTGCACCACAAGAGGTATATTTTTATACAATTATGTATTATTTCATGTTACATAATATTATACGTCATAAATTGAAAGCTCAATAATACTTAAAGGGTGTTTTTTATTGCTCCATGTAGGGGACCACATTCGTAGATCAGATCTTTCGTAGTGAGCCATCGGTTGTTGGTCCTCAATGAGGTCCACCCGCCCATGATAGACATGAGGACCGCTGGACTCAGTCATGTAGGTAAGTTATAATTTATATGTTCCAATTTAATTTCATTTCTTAATCTCAATTTATAATTTATGTTTTGATTCTTGATTCGATATTTTATGTTTTATATCCTAACTTTCAAGTTTAAATTGTACAGGGTAAAGGCAAGGCCTTTTCCCAGGATGATACACATGAGGACCGCCCAGGTTCTAACTGGTCATACTCAAACATAGAGGTAAGTTTTAATTTATGGAATTCAATTCACATTTAGTAATTTTGATTATTACTTTATGTTTTAATTCTTGAATTATAGTTTATGTTTTATTTTTAATTTTTAATTTCTAACTTATTATATGTAATGGCATCTTACACAAGCATCAATACAGGTGGGCACTGATGCTTCCATCACTTTCTCACATGATTGGGATGCGACTCATCCGCGTGGCCCTAATCAGGGCCCATTGACCCAGGTTCCGACCCACATGCCAGATATCACCATTGACTCGAGTTAGGTGAGTTTCACATCCATCCATTAATAATTTTCGCTTCTTATAGAGTATTATACATTGTTCAAAATCTAACTAACTTACAGAGTTCACAATTTTAACTTTTACAGTATGTTGAGATGGAGGCATTCTTTGATAGTTTACCACCTCAAGGCTACGGATCTATTGCAAGTGATGGCAGTCACATGGCTGATCAAGGGTTTGGTGGTGGTAGAAGCCATTGACTTGATGAAGTATACATTTTCATGTTTTGAACATTTTTTTTTATATAAGTACATATATGTACTTTTATTATTTGAAATCTATGGATTGTTTTAAAGTATGTTTTATCATATTGACCTTCATATGCATTTTGTTACAATTTGAAATGGATCATCTTTTATATTACATCTAGATATACTTAGTATGGTTATGTAAATGTTTTGTCGGTTCAATTGCAAATTTAATGTACAATGATTACAATATAGAGGTTCAATTTCAATTGCATAAAAATTGCAAATTCGTTTACATTAGATTATAAAGGTTTAATTTCAATTACATTACAATCTACACATTACAATTTAAACATTGTAATTCAATTACAATTTCAAATTTAATATGTAATTTCAATTGAAAATTCAATGTGTAGTTACATTTTAAAAGTTCAATTTTAATTACATTACATTTGAAAATATATTGATTTTAAAATTCAATTACATTACAATTTAAAATTTAAATTACAATTGCATTACAATCTACACATTACAATTCAATTACAACTTACACAATGCAATTAAGTTACAAAATAAAATTTAAAATTAAAGTTTCAAATTTAATGTGTAATTTCAATTGAGAAATCAATATGTAGTTACAATATAAAAGTTAAATGTTACAATTACATTACAATTGCAAAATCAAAATTTAGAATTCTATTACTTTACAATTTCAAATTTAAATTACAATTTTACATTGTATAGGTGTATTTTAAATTACAATTTAAATTTTCAATTACAATTATATAATAATAATAATAATAATAATAATCTATTTTTAAGGTCACCACCAAGAGAGACACCAAATTGGTGTATGAAACCTCCTTGTTTGTGGGTCAATAGACTCCCCTCTGTGCAGTGATTTAACTACTAAAGTATACAGAGGTGTACATACACTACCCCCCTCTGGATTTGAACCTGTGACCTTGGGCCTAAGAGGAAACACATGCTCTTAACCATTAGGCCTTGTATAGGTGTTCCATCTCCTTATTTCTATCAAATAGAAGTTTGTGGTGTGTACGGAATATTCTATAGAAGTGGGAATGTCTATCATTCAAAATATTTTCATAAATTCAAGATGGCTGCAAAGCATTCTTTAATTTTTAGGTGGTTGTATTTACATAATTCTTATCGATGATATATCATGATCAGAAGTCTCATATTGTTCTTTTTTTCCATGAATAAACCACTTCTAGGTAAGATTTATGAGTATTGTTTAAAGTTGTGCCTATATATGATGGTGTTGGAAACAAAAAATACTATATTAAAAATGGGGATTGGGGATTGGGGTTTTTGTATTTGTATACTTTGAACACAAAATCAAAGAAAATGATATTTAGATCATGATGTGTAATTCCAATTGTAATTAATTTAAATTGGAAGTACACATTGAATTTTCAATTGAAAGTACACATCAATGTCTTAATTTAATGTGTAATTCCAATTGTCCATTCACTGTTTACTTACAATTTAAAAAATCAACTTCAATTACATTACAATTTAAAAAATCAATTACAATTTACAATTTGAGGATAACCATTGGAGAAGGGAAACCCATATTATATTATTAATTATTATTTGTCATAATTGATGGGTCACTTACCTTCACAATGAATAAAGGATCATTGTCTATGTGAAATTTTGTTATTGCAAAAGCTCATAGATAAATGGAGACAAATGAAGAAATAATACTCATATGCATTTGCATTATATTGAAACAAAATCAAATCCATGGAGGACCATAGATGAGTTACTTGCAATGGATGATGTACATGTTAATTTTAGAAACTTGGTATTACAACATTGCATTCAACAAGTCAACATGGCAGTTACATCAATGTTACAAGTGGCATGTGTAGTTCATTCATCTGGCCAATGGGTCATAGGAATGCAAGTCTCCATAATATGATCATGGTCAGCTTCTATCATATTCCATCTCTTTGGCTCACCTCTCTTCACCTTGATTTATGTTAGATGTATTTGAGATGCCACAAACAAATGACTATATTAACATGATATATATACACGAATAAAATATCTGTAAATAATATAAACACCCTATTTTTTCAATCTGTCAAAAAAGTGGCCCATTAGAACTAGGTCTCCAATTTGGTACATGAACTCTCCATATTTATAGGGTCGCACCAACCTTCTTTTAATTTGTGTGCACCGCATCAAATAATAGGCCACATTTTCTTGATTGCTAGGGGGTGCAATGACAACGAATACATCACCTGCAAGAGAAATTACAAATATTATTCAAATTTCCTACATGCATTTCTACAGGATGTGTATATGTGTAATATATAATGAACTAATTAATAATGAATTCATGTACCTTCTCTAAACACATCATAAACTCGATCATGATCTAGTGAGACCATTACCTCATAAGTGTGCATCTATTTCCATGTCATAAATGGATGTGGTCCCTTCATAAAGTTTTATTTTGCCAAAAATGTATCCTATTCGAAAAAATACCAGAATATTCCAGGAATCTTTCGTATTTTTGGAATCACTTTTCACTCGTAAATCAGAATTGGGCGAACTTTGAACCATTGGAAAGGTTTTGAAATTATCTACAACTTTTTCTATTTTGATTTTTTCCTAATTCCTTACTGTTTTTTCCAAGGTGGGTGTTTTATTTACAAGGCATCTTTTGAAAGATGCTTTTTAAAAAGCATCTTTTAAAAGATGCTTTGTTACGAAAATGCCCACCACAGACAAAAAGTAAGGAATTATGAAAAACTCAAAACAGAAAAGTTGTAGAATTTCAAGAAATTTCCAATGGTACAAAGCCCTCCCAATGCTGAGTTATGAGCGAAACGTTATGCCCAAAATACGAAAGATTCCATGAATCTTTTCACTTTTTGTTAAATAGGATACATTATAGAAGAGGGTAGAATGTTATGTTTGGATTAAGAGGGAAATATTTCCATTATTTCACATATACATTAGTTTCACAGTGATGAATCACACATCCATTTGCATCAATGCAAAAAACACAAAAACAAGCACACTTCCTCGTTTCAATGGAAAATATGTCGCCCATGTCTTTACTCTGAACAGAATGCAATTTCCTCGTACTGGGTATGGTATCAAAGTACCACGACATGGATATATTCACGTCACTAAAGGAAACATCCCAAAAGAACCTACGTGGAATTCAATTTGTCGTATAAGGTGCTATAGAGTAGGTGTGTTTTTGGAAATGATGATATAATGTTATTAGCCTATTAATTGAGTTTGGATTTTATTACCTATGCATCGGCCTTGCTTGTGCGTGAACTTGATGTCCCAAATTTCATGTGCACTAATCAATTACTTCTACATATCATTTGAATTGGGTTGCACCATGACTCATCTAGTCCCTTCTAAGTGCACATTCACACATGCACCTACCCTATTTCAAAAAAACTCTAGGTGTGTCAGACTCCTATCTATTTTTGAAGGTGACTCAACTAGTAAAAAGAACATGTCAATTTGAATTTCCCGACACACCCATCTGACCAAATCTAGTGTTCAGTAAATGATACACCTCTCTATATGAATGAATCATAAATATGATAGTGTTGAATGACCAACATGTCATTCTCACGATAATCATTGATATAAAAAATGGTACTCCTTGATCACTTCACGTTAATAAGTAGTGTTATCCCTACCATCAATGATTTCCTAAGCATCTTTGTACAATACATGTACGAAGATAGACACTTGGTCGGAGTGATAGTACTAACTCTATATCTCTTTCTAAGGATAAAAAGTGTAGTACTCAGCAAATTCTTCCACTGATAAGATTGTTCCCCACTCAAATACCTCACGAGAATGTTTGACTTTTGAAGCTTTCCACCTGGACCTATGGGAGTGCTTTATGTATTTATAAATATTGCTTTCAAACTTCTCCATGAAATTTGAAATAGGAATCTCATCCTCGAGCAATTCGATCCTCTTAAATGGCATGGATGAAGAAGAGGATGTATTCATGGAGACATACTCATACCTCTTCCACATAACTATGATATCTGAAAATCCATAGTGTTTTGGATCGATAGGAAATTTCCTATGGAAAAAATGTCAAATCACCACATTTGGGGAATCTTCTCCCACCTACGCACTTCTTATTTAAAAAAAATTCTTCATGATTCATGTTGCATAGTATCATTCAAATAAATCTCGCACTATGCGAGGAGTTGGTTCACCGTTCCAGTGCCTTTTGCAAAATTCCAAAAATGTGTCATAGTATAGTTGGAATTCAACATGGTATCAACACCAACAAGTGTCACGAATTGTATTCGGCCTAATATACCATGGTTTAAATTTATTGAACATGTTAAATGTGATTTGAAAACCATAATAGGTTTCTTGGAATTCCTTGTAAAGTGAAACTCCTATAATCTCTAATACCCTCATCCACCCTACCTTGATATGGTTCCCTACAAATAAGAGCCCAACAGGAAGATTCATCATTTTCATCTATCTGGGCCCTGAATTTAGTATATTTGAACAATGTTCTTTTTGAAACATTGAGAAATGATGCCATTGTTGCTACCGTTCAATTTCTTGAGGTGGTTGGTGCCACAACATCTATTGTAATTTCCCTATCACCAGCATAGATATCATCATTTCTTGATTTTCCAAATGAAGAAAATGCAGTTTTTACATTTTCGATTGCATTCTCACATGTATTTTTTGTTTTAGCATCTTGAAAACCCAACAACTTTATGACGCGTTTCAAGTTTTTGTTTTTTATCAACCCATGTAGGATTTGAGCTCGTTCCATCACTAAATGTTTTTCAAAATATGACTTGATTATATTACTGCCATGCTCTCTGACTCTCCGACTAAGGATCGAGTTTCTGAGCTCATCTCATACATCAGTAACTTAATAATAATCTAGACAATTTCCACCCCTTCTAACCCCACTACAGCTCCCAATTATACTTTAAATGTGAGAAGGAAAAGTTTCATGTGATGGTTAATCAAGATCATGAGGGGGCACAAGGTTATGTGATCCTTGATCATAATGATGTGACAAATGACGATGATCTATCCCTACATAATAGCATGGAATTAATGTGATAACATTAGCATTATTATATTATTGTTTCTCTAACTCATATGCATTACATACACACACTCATTGTTCTTTGATTTGTAAGATCCTAGATTTGATTATTGAATAGATTATAATTCATTATTATGGTACTATAAGAAAATATATATAACTTATCCCTGCATTCATGAAGAGAAAAAGTTGTTGTGAGAATTGAAAATACATTAAAAAAAAAAAATTATTTGTAACTTGAATTCACAATAACTAAATATGTATTTAACTTGAAATTGTACATTCATCCTGAGAATTGTTAGTAAAGTTTGAAAATCAAGTATGTATTTAACTTCATAATTGTTAATAACTTGATAGTTATGTAGAAATTCAGGCCTGCAGTAGATTAATTTCACTCACAGCAATTAACAATTGATCATGCAAATTATCAACAATGGAGACTGAATATGGAGATGTAA
>LPNX010531238.1:0-17339 GCA_001517045.1 Pseudotsuga menziesii
TAGATAGGGATTAACATGCCCCTCCCCTTCAAACAAGAGTTCATGTCCTCAACACTTGATTAATTTTGGATGTTTCTTCCTTAAGAATTCATCTTCCCATGTTGCCTCTTCTATTGTAAAGTTATTTCGCTTGACGAGGTACTTATTAATTAATTGATTTCACATTTCCTTGGCCCTTGTGTCAATGATTATTTCGGGTTCTAGTACCAATTTCCCTTCTTCATCAATATCTAATAAAATATTCTAGAGTATAATCTTGCCAGCAATTACCTTGTTTATGCAAGACACATGAAATAATTGATGTACACTTGAAGATGAAGGAAACTCCAATTTGTAATCCATACTTCCAATCCTCAACAACACCTTATAGGGACCATAGTACTTGATTATTAATTTATTGTCTTTTTTCTTCTTGAGGGGCATATGCTTGTATGGTTTTAGCCTAAATATTCAATCCGCCACTTCAAATTTTCTTTCACTATGATGTTGATCTGCTTGTTGTTTTATACTACTTTGTGGTATATCCAAGTTATCCTTAAATAGTTGGAGAACCTCTTATCGGTGCTTTATGTGATCCTCCATTGCTTGGAACTTAGATTTCTCTTTCAATGATGATGTTATGGAAGGAGAATGAAAGCCATAATGTTCCATAAACCGTGACATTTTTTATGAAGTATGGAAATATGTGTTGTACCACCATTTTATTAAGGGTTACTACCTAACCCATTATGTTTGTGTATCAGATGCAAAGAAACAAAAATACTCTTCTAGGCATTTATTCGCAATATCAGTTTTCCCATGATATTAAGTATGATAAGGGGAGTTATGAGGTAATTGAGTTCCCAAGCAAGAAAATATTTCCTTCCAAAAAATACCAGTGAAAATTGGATCTCTATCACTTACAATAAAATTGGGGATTCCATATAGATTCTGAATCGATTCCATGAATGCTGTAGCTAATGTACTTCCTTAGAATGGATGAGAAAGATAGAACAAGTGGGAAATATATTTTTTTATTTGACCCACTACTACCATGATTATTGTATTTACTTATAATGTTGGTAGACCTATGATAAAATTCGTTGAGACCTCTTCCCAACGCTGACTTGGTATGGCTAATGGTTATAGAAGATTTCGTATATTGATTGTGTCCCTTATGTTTTGTTGGAAAACTAAACATTATACCACAAACTTTTGAACATTATTTTTAAGACCTTCCCAGAAAAAATCCTTGCTTATCCTATGGTATGTTTTCAAGAACACTAAATATCCTCTCATAGGAGAAGTGTGTGATTCCACAATGACCTTCTATTTGAGTTGAGAATTAGTACATAAATATATGCAATCTTGGTACCATAGTGAACCATTATTCCACACAAATTTATCTATCAAATTAGGGTCTTCTTGTAATTGTTGAATTATCTTGCATTCCTTTTTAACTTGTTTCCATTATGTCCCCACTTCTTCTACCCAATTAGATTGAATAATGGTAATAGTACAAATTAATCCCTCAATGACATCTTCTATTCTTGAATGTGCATCTTCCAACACATTTTGTTTTCCTCTTTTGTAGGTAATTTCAAATTCACAACCTAACATCTTTGTAACCCTTTTTCTTTTCTTTTCTAAAGATAGTATTTATTCCAAGAAGCACTTAATACTACAATGATACATTCTTACCTTTAAGTTTCTTCCTATGGACTAGATTTCTTAATTACTTGAAATATGGACAACATTTCCTTTTCATAAATTGGTTTTAGTAATGTTTTTCCTTTAATTCAGAAACTTTCAAAGGAAAGTGTCTTCTTTCTTGCATTAACACTGCACTAATGCCACACCTTGAGGCATCATATTCCAATATAAAGTTTTTTGTGAAGTTAGGCGTGGGCAATACTTGAGTTGTATGCATAGCCGGCCCTTTAAGTTTTTTCAAAAGATTCGGTTGCTTCTTGAGTCCAAACCAATCCTAATATTCCTTTAATATTCTTCAAGGTTTTGGGAACTGGCCATTCCATGGTAGCCTTAACTTTGTTTTGGCCGTGAGTTACAATATGACCCAAATATTCCACTTCCTAAACCCCAAATGCATGCTTAGAAATATTGGTATATAGTAGGATATCCTTTAATAGTTTTAAGACCCTTTCAACATGGTGTACATGATCCTCCCAAGATTTGCTATAGATTAGTATATCATCAAAAAATACTAACATAAATGTTTTGAGCAAGGGATTAAAAATAGAATTCATTAAGATTTGAAATGTGGAAGGTGCATTGGTAAGGAAAAATGACATCACAAAAATTCACAATGACCTTGATGTGTTCTGAAGGTTGTTTTTAGAATGTCTTATTTCCTCATTCTAGTTTTATGGTATTTAGAACAAAGATCCAACTTGGTAAATAAAATTGATCTTTGTAATTCATCTAGTAATTCATTAATAATGGGAATAGGAAACTTATATTTTATGATCATCTTATTAAAATATCTATAATATGGACACATATTCCTTGAACCTTCCTTTTTATGAACCGTCACCAATAGTGTAAGAAAATAACTTTGGATAGGTTGAATCATTATGTTTGTGTTCCTTGGTTACAAGATTTTCCTTGTGTTGCCTCAATCACCAATCTCCACCCTTGGATTATCAATTGAATCCTATCATTGACATGTTTTGTTTAAGATTTTCATCTCTACATAATTGTACTAAGAGATTGTATATAATATTATGATTAGGCTAGTAGAATGTTTCTACATGAGTAGCCTTCTTGTATGTTTTATGCTTAATTCAATGAGAAATTTTCACGGGAGGATATAATAAGTATCTTTATCAATTCGTTGGATTTTAGTTGGATGAAGGATTTTCTATAAAAAAAATATTCTTAACTTGATGATAAAAGGATAATGATTGAGAAGATTTCTCAACCACCCACTGTCTAGCTAACAGGTGATTTGATACGATATTATATAAATATGTATCATTGTTTGAAGTTATAAAAAATAAATTACAATTTTGGTTTATGGAAAAAATTTACTCTTATGCTTATTAACAATATTATGAGCATTCCTAAAAAATTTCTCAATTACTTCTTGACATCCTATTACTTCCAAAACCACTACTTCTTCACAACTAAAGTTAGATGGACAATATCTCTATTTCCCTTTCCCTTTACATTTTATCCCTTTAATAGGTTCTGCATTACACTTTTCCTCTACATTTTATTTATTCATTAGCTTCACCATGAGACTCTTGCTTAGCATTTTGAGATAAGATTATAGCTTTGAACATGGGCCTAGCATAGGTAATCCCAATGAGTTATTGATTCTCATGGTTAAAAAAACATTTTTGAGAAAAAAAATCCACACCCTTTTATAAACAAATTATGTTTCCACTTATACACCACCCCATTGTCTGAGTGTAACCCACATTTAATAATAGAGGGTCCTTCTAATTATTGCTTTTACTTTGTTATAATGGGTTTAAGGTTTTTTCTTGATTTTTTTAGTTTGAATGATTTCTATATGTATTATGTGTTGCATCTCCCTCTGACGTAACTCAAGGTATTTGAACTTGGGCCAAGGATCTGACCGTTACACTAAAACTTGCATATATTAGTAAACTTCCAAGCCAATCACATAACCTTTTAGTGGGAAATTAGTCCCATTTTCCTAGGATGATAGCCAATCCACAATAATAATTCTCAAATATGCAACAATTAGTCCAACAATGTCCAATACCTTTCGTCTTTCCAGGTCATCAAAATAAACAAGTTTTCAATCATGTGGTCCTCCTTGTCATTGCATTTGGTCGTTCTGGGTCTTAAAACTAGCATGTTTCTAATCATGAGTTTCTCCTTGTTACTCTTAATCATTGTCTTGTTTCAATTTTGCAGGAATCCTCCTTAAAAATGACAATAATTTTATTTTTTGGACGCTCTACCTTGGTCATTCAGGATTTTCTTATTAGGTTTCATTAACAATGCTAACTTATCCTCCTTCTCAGAGTATCATATATCCCAAAAAATTTGGCTACTTTGCTCTGGATTTGTGATCCATTTCGACGAATATTACATCCAACTACACCTATTGGTTAAAGAAGGTGGTAATTTTCCCATGCGATCTGTAGAACTAAACAACTACTACAAACTCCTCTTCAATGAATTCAAACAAACTATTCAAATACTCTGATACTCCCTGATTATGGATATTTTCTTGGTGCTCTAATAGGGTAACATGATACCCTGAAATATCTCTAATGCATGCATTGATTCAATTCTTAGATGTGACATCAATTCACACACCATACAACCTACAGGTATGCACAATAGGATATGTCTAAGAAAATTACTATTCCTAGTCATTTCTACTCAGCAAACTACTTTTCCTCATCATTTTCTACTATGGTTGATGTCCAATTTTCAACATGTAATAGTACTTCTTCAGCGAGGAATCCATCAAAATATTCATATAATCTCTATCACACAAATTGAACTTAAAAATGATTCCCATCTCAAAAATTAGCATACCCACAAGTCCTATAATCAAAGTGTGACCACCTCAACAAGTGCTAACAATAGACGAATCTAGCTATATTTAGGAGTTATTTCATCTAATATACTCTATATAAAACTTGTACCTATTCAATATAAACTTAGAGAGTGGATCATATATTACAAAAGTATATTCATGCACATTATATGAGCCTAGATTTATTTACCCCACATAATTTTAATGTTTACCCTCTTTTTTCTACAACGAAAAAACATACTTGATTTTATTTCCTAGGAAAACAAACCATAGTTTCATTATATTAATAACAAAACCACAATCGTCTAGGAATAATCCTTATATCAAAGTTTGCAACATAAAGCCACAAATGCCAAAATACATCACAAGACATCAACACATTAAAAACACTTACTTGATATTCATTATAATCAAACTATAGAAGATACAACTGTATATCATCTACACTTCTATTCATATACCCCTATCACCCTAAATTGCGCATGAGGAACAAAAGGACTAGAAATACAAAATTGGCTCACTCTCATTCTAAAAGTATATTCATTCACTTAATATGACGTAATTCTGTTGAACTTATTATTATCATTGATGTCAAATAAGAAGCATGAAGTCTAGAAGCCATTTTGAAGAAGTATATAAGAAATAATTATCAAAAGGAATTTGTGCTCAAGTCTCACCAAGACATAGAAATAAATATATGCAAGTTCAAGATAATTGTATGTCACAAAAATATTGTTCAGTCAGTAAATATATCAAAGTGAGAAAATCACACTCTGACAAAAGAATAAGAAACATGGTTAATTCAATTCAAATGTTTGCGTGAACTTGGCCATGAGGAAAGGAATAAGGGGTTTAATCGACATAGAGAAGCCCCTACTTGTGGACAATTCAATTGAATTAAGAAAATAAGTATTGATGCTAAAATGATTATAAATGAACAAAATATTGATGTGTTTTTGTAAGAAGAGTACAATAGAAGTGTACTATGGGTAGGAAGGAGAATAAAAAACTTGTTGATTTCTAGAAGTGTGCGACGATATAGAATAGAATCAACTACGAAGTCACAATTGTTGAAGAAGCATAGTGTCAAGTGCATAGAATAAGAATATAGAAAAGTATTTGGTTAAGGTGAGAAGTATCGCAGAGTACAAGGAGCAAGTGTGTAGAAGTGAAAAGTATAATGTGACAGAAGAACACAAATCTATCTCTCAACCATATTTATTCAAGGGAAGAAGAAGGGGCAAGGATAGAGGATTGTTGTCCTAACAGATTGGTTCCTGTGAACAACATGTTGGTTCTTTCACAGAGGATTGGTGTCCTCACAATTTGGTGCTAATGAAAAAAAATTTGGTTCTTTCATAGAGGATTGATGTCCTCACATGTTGGTGCCAATAAATAGCAAGTTGGTTCTTGCGCAAAGAAGTGATGTCCTCGCAGGACGGTTCCTGTAAACAACAAGTTGGTGCTTGTGCAAGCGATTTGTTCATATCAAATTGGTGTCTACAAATTCTTTGAGTGGGTTCTCACACCATTATTGGAGATTGGTGTCTCTAAAAAATCTATGTAATTAAAGACTCTATTTATATAAATTTTATTTATAAATACTTTGCATACAATTTTCTCTATGTTGTTATTTTGTTTGGTGTTAATGCATGATATATGAGGTAAAAATTTGTATAAATATTAAATTGTGTTTGATACAGATTCACTCTCCCTCTTAGTATTACTTAATCTTCAACAATTAGTATCATTGCAAATCCTCCAAAGAAAATTTAACGACTGGATGGTGGATCACTACATAGATATGGACAGACAAGAATGTCTCCCAACAAATAGGTAACCACTCTTTGATGGAACCAATTATTCTTTCTAGAGCATAAGAATGGAAGTCTTCATTTGGAGTTGATATTTGGCAGGAAGTAAGAAATGGTTATAAGGTTCCAAAGATTCCACCAACAGATGTAGAAGAGAAAAAGTTATATGAATGCAATGCACAATCTAAAAATGCAATATTGTCTAGCCTAGAATATTCACAATTTACAAAATTCATGTAGTGCATTTCAACAAAAGAAGCATGGGACAAACTTCATATAATTTATGAACGAGATAATACAGTAAAAAGAACAAAAATAAAAACTCATAGAGGATAGTTTGAGAGTCTCAAGATGAGGGAATATGAAAATATTGCATCTTATATCCTTTGTGTAGATGAAATAGTCAACACCGTTAGAGGGGTTGGCGAAGAAGTTACAGAAGAAATGGTTGTAAAAAAGATGTTGAAACTTGAGATCTCTACCCATGAAATTTGACTCCAAGGTTTGAATCCTGAAATATAGGAAAGATATTGACAAAATAAAAATGGATGAACTTCATGGAATTCTTACTACTTATGAAATAAGAATTGAAAAAGAAAATCCTACAAGAAGGGAAGTAGTCTTCAAGGATTCCAAAAGAATAAGATGCAGTAAGCAAGTGTCCAATAATATTTCCTCAAATGAATATTATAATGAAGAATCAAAATTTGTGAAGAACTAAAAAGAGGTCATGGAAATTACACAGTTAATCTAACTTTTAAATGTTTTGCATGTGGTAAAATATGTCACCTTGCTTCTAAATGCCTTTATAAGGAAAATAGAGAAAGTGATAAAGATGAGGATCAATATCACTATGAAAGAATAAATATATACAAAGGAGAAACATCTAAAAATAACAAAAAGTCTAGCAAACAAAAAAAAAAAAACTATATTCCAAAAACAACAACAACACATCAGATGATGATAGTAATGATGATACAAGAGAGCTTCTCTTTATGGCAATATAAGAAGAATGTGAAAATGATAACTATGAATATGAAGAAAATGTTGAGGTATATTTTGAAGGAGAACTTGTTATCGTTTTATATGATCTAAAAAATTCGAGAAAGGAGAATAATCAGCTAAAGGAATAACTTCTAAAAATGAAGAACAAGCTGAAGAAGCCAAAAAATGGGAGCGCACCTATTAGAACAACTAAAAAAAAGGAGGAAACATGTGATAATTTAGAGGCTAAAATTACCTCCTTATCAGGGGAACTGCAAAAAGAAAGCATCCAATTAAGTTATCAACAAAATTTTGGTAGCATCTCTAAAGTGTTAGATGTAATCATCAACAATCAAATATAATTTTTAGATATACCTAGATTAGGATATGAACAAGACAATGAAAATAAATAATCAAGATCAATTATGTCTAACCCTAAACCAAAAACAAGAACCTTTGCTTATGTGCTTAAGATTTCTATCAAAAGGGAAAATAGTCGAAATAACAACCGACAATCTCTCCACATAAACAAAGGAGTTGTACCATCCAGAAGACGTACTACTACTAGGTATCAAACTCTCTTTTTAGGTAATTGTTATTCTTGCAATAATTTTGGTCAGGAAGTTGAAAAATGTAGAGAATTTGCAAAAGATGACTTTTAGAGAAATAGAAACTTTTCAAATTCCCCAAGTTTGGTTATATGAACAAAGAAATAAAAAAAATCAATGAAGCCATGAACAACATTCTCAATCCCTTTGGTCCCTTAGAACTGGATATTGAATTCTATCAATGCCATAATTATGGTCATAAATATCGGTATTGCAAAATCCAGTCAATAGTTGCACACCAGATGAAACCGAGAGTTCTTCCTATAATAAAATTTGGCAAAAAATATTTGAAAAAAAAAGTCAAGAAGAAAGTAATTTGTCCCTACATGCTCAAAGCAATAAAAGGGTCACTAATACATTGATATTAGATGTTCCAAACACCCAACAAGAGATAAAGGAAAAAATTTAGATTTAAAAAGAGAAAAAGGAGGCAGTGTCTACTTTGGAGATGATGGCTCTGCTAAAATTATTGGGAAAGGTTTAGTAACTCTAGGAGGTAAGAAATATAAAGCATAAAATGTTTTTCTTGTTGAAAACATGAAGCACAATTTTCTCAGTGCCAGTCAAATGTGTGATCTAAGACATGTTCTCATGTGTGTCTCACCTTTGATTCCAAGAAATGTAATATAAGGAAGAAAGACATAGGAAAATTTGTAGCAACAACATCTAGAACTCCAAATAAAATGTACATCTTAGATGAGAAAAAGAAGAAAAATGTTGTAGGGCACAAATAGATGAAAGTTGGCTGTGGCATAGAAGAATGGGCCATATAAAATTTAATAATCTGGTAAAGATCAATAAACAAAAAGTAGTAAGAGACATCCCTAGGATCATAAAGCCCTTAAATCCTTTGAAATAATTGTTTACATGGAAAACAAACAAGGGTAAGTTTCAAAACAAAAGAATATTCTACAAGAAAAGGAACTGGTGCATACTGATATCTATGGTCCAATGAGAACATAGGTATAAATGTTGATTCCTACTTCATTCTCTTCATTGATGACTATACTAGAATGTCATGGGTGTATTTTCTTAAAATAAAATTAGAGGCCTTTAAGATGTTCAAAGTTCTTAAAGAATTAGTTGAGAATGAAACTAGCTTGAAAATTAAATGTCTAAGATCAGATAATGGGGTTGAGTACGCCTTAAATGAACTTGAGGAATTTTGTGAGAAACATGGAATTAGCATATGTTTCTCAACTTATAGGACTCCACAACAAAATGGAGTAGAGGAAAGAAAGAATAGAATTGTGCAATAAATGGCTAGAACAATGCTAAATGACTCCAAACTATATGACATCTTTTGGATCCAAGTACTTCATACTATTGTCCATATTTTAAGAAGGGTAAAAATTAGAGTTGATAGCAACATGACTCCATATGAACTCTGGAAAGGATACCAACAATAGTTAAACACTTCAAGGTGTTTGGAAGCAAATGCTACATTAAAATAAATGATGAAAATTTGGGAAATTTTGACTACAGAAATAATGAATAAATTTTCCTTGGGTACTCCCCAAGAAGCATGGCTTATAGGTGTTACAATATGAAACTAAAAATAATAGTGGAAAGTCTTGATGTTAAAGTAGATGAAACAATCACTCAAAGAATACTAATAGACATAGGAGAATATGATCAACCATTAATTAACCAAGAAGAAGAAGAATTGTGAGAGGAAGAGAAACAAGAATAATTACCATAATATGAACAAGAAGTTGAAGAACAAGATACAAAGATTCCTTCAATGTATGTTCAAAAGAACCAATTCTAGGGCTTACTTATTGGTGATAAACGTGCAGGAGTATAAATAAGAAGGAAACATTTGGAAAACACCTTTGAAGAAGTACATCTTTCCTTGTTGTCCAAAGTGGAGCCAAACAATTTTGAGGAAGATAGGACTGATAAAAATTTGGTAAATTCTATGGAAGAAGAGCTCAATCAAATTGAGAAAAATGAGACATGGAAACCCATTCCAAGACCCAAAGACAAAAATATTATTGGCACAAAGTGAGTTTTGAGGAACAAATTAAATGAAGATGGGAAGGTAGTTAGAAACAAAACAAGACCAGTGTGCAAAGGATAAGCTCAAGTTCAAGGAATAGACTTTTCAGAAACATTTTCTCCTATGGCTAGCATATAAGCAATCAGATTATTATTATCTTATGCATGATTCAAAGATATCAAAGTATAAGAAATGGATGTAAAATAGGCATTTTTGAACAGTGAACTAAAATAATAAGTTTACATAGAACAAAAAAAGGGCTTCTACTGTCAGAAAATAAAGATTATGTATACAAACTAAATAAAGATCTATACTGGCTAAAGTAAGCTCCTAGATCCTACAACTAAAGGCTAGACAAATATATGCGACAAGAAGGATTTAGAATAGGAGAGGCCGATAGTAATTTATACATAAAAAATGACCATGGAAATAAGGTTATATTTGAATTTTATGTTGATTATATCATCTTTGGAAGTCATGATGATAAGATGAGTAAAAAATTTGCAGAAGAAATGAAGGAGTTTGAGATGTCTATGATTGGAGAATTAACCTTCTTTTTGGGACTACATACCTCCCAAATCAGTAAGGGTATATTTATTTGTCACACTAAATATTTAAAATAAATGTTGAATAAATTTAACATGGAAGACTCTAAACCAATATGTACTCCCATCTTCACTGGTTCCAGGTTAATTAAATAAGATGAAGCGGATAAAGTGGATCAAAAAATTTATAGATCAATGAATGGTAGCTTGTTATATGTCACAACCTCAAGACCAAATGTCATGCAGGTTGTAGGACTGATTGAAAGGTTTCAATAAACACCAAAGGAAACACATGTTCAATCTGTGAAACAAATCTTCAGATATCTAAAAGGGACCCCAAAATTTTGTTTATGTTGTACACAAGGTAATGGCTTAACTATGTTAGCACATATTGATGTAGACTAGGAAGGAAATATCGATGATAGGAGAAGTGCAAGCAGGGAAACATTTTACTTGGTGAATTTCTTAGTGTCTTGGTTAAGTAAGAAACAATATTC
Organism: Pseudotsuga menziesii; assembly: GCA_001517045.1. NCBI lineage: Eukaryota > Viridiplantae > Streptophyta > Pinopsida > Pinales > Pinaceae > Pseudotsuga > Pseudotsuga menziesii. The sequence goes on from LPNX010531238.1 coordinate 10,973, forward strand.
AACATCACTATCCATAGAAAAGGAAAAATACATTGTAGTAGGAGAATGTTGCACTCAAGTTCTCTATATGGATCAAACCTTAAAGGATGTTCAACCATAATTCTAACAGCCTATTCCAATTTTATGTGACAAAACAAGTGCAATAATTATTTCCAAGAATCTTGTAATGCAATCCAATACAAAGCATATTCCAATCACATACCATTTATTAAGAGAACAAGTAAATGAAAACAATGTCAAGATGGACTATGTTGAAACCAAGGAAAAGATTGCAGATATATTCACAAAGCCTCTTCCAAGGGATGCCTTTGAGTACATCTCAAACATAAATTGGGAATAAATCCCACTCCTAATTAATTTTCTCAATCAACTTCAAGATTGGAAACAATACAAGAAGCTATATGAATACTGCATAGTATAGCAGTTGGAATCACCACAGTTAAAGGAGTGACATCACAATGAAGGAAGAAAAGCATGAGTTCAAGGGGGGGGAATTATAGAAATATAATTACGCAGTAGGAGAAACTGTAAAATTAGATGTCAATCACAAAAGTATTCAAACGACGAAGATAATAAGAAAGACATAAACAAGCATTCATTTTCCATTGATGTCAAATGGGGAGAAATTGCAAAAACCATGAAGAAATGATGCAAAGACAAAAATTACAGAAGTTGTTGCAGAATGCAAGTCAGAAAAATAGAGAAGCTCATATTCAAAGGGAGCTCAGTTTTAATTCATGTTGACATCAATTCCAAAGGTGGGGATTGTTGAACTTAGTATTTCCACTAATGTAAAATAAGAAGCAAGAAATATAGAAGCTATTTTGAAGAAGTATATAAGAAATAATTGTCAAAGGGAATTTGTGCGCAAGTCTCACCAAGACATGAAACTATATATGTGCAAGTTAAGGATAAGTGCCTATTGCACAAATGCTACACAGTCAGTAAATATATCAAAGTGAGTAGATCACACATTGACAAACAATAAGAAACATGGTTAATTTGACTCAACTATTTGGGTGAACTTTAACATGAAGAAATGAAGAAGGGGAATCATTGACATAGAGAATCCCCTACCTGTGGACAAATCAATTGAATTAAGAAAACAAGAATTGATGCTAAAATTATTATAAATGAACAAAATATTGATATGTTTTTGTAAGAAGAGTACAAGAGAAGTGTACTCTAGGTAGGAAGGAGAATAAATGGCTTGTTGATTGGTAGAAATGTGCAGCGATATAGAATAGATTCAAATACGAAGTCAAGGTTGCAGAAAACGAATACTATCGAGTGCACGGAATAAGAATATAGTAGAGTATTTTATAAAGGTGCAGAGTATCACAGAGTATAAGGATCAAGTGTGCATAACAGTGTGAAGCGGAGTGTGTAGATTAGGAAGTGCAAAGTACAGTGTAGAAGAAGAAGACAAATCTATATCTCAACCATATTTATTTAAGGGAGGAAGGAAGGGGCAAGAACAGAGGATTAGTGTCCTCATAGGTTGATTCATGTGAAAAACAAGTTGGTGCTTGTGCATAGGATTGGTGTCCTCATAGGTTTTTGTCTCTGAACAACAAGTTGGTGCTTATGCAGAGGATTGGTTTCCTCACAAGTTGGTTCATGCAAACAACAAGTTGGTGCTTATGCAGAGGATTGGTGTCCTCATAGGTTGGTGCATGTAAACAACAAGTTGGTGGTTGTGTTGAGGATTGGTGTCCTCAGAGGTTGGTTCATGTAAACATCAAGTTGGTGCTTTTGCAAGGGATTGGTGTTCCTGTAAGAATGGTATCTTCAAATTTTGTGAGTGGGTGATCACACCATTCTTGGAAATTGGTGTCTCTTAACAACCTATGTAAGTAAAGAATATTTTTATATAAATTTTCATTATAAATACTTTGCACACATTGTTCTCCATGATGTTATTTGATTTGGTGTTAGTGCATGATTCGTGAGGTGAAAAGTTGTATAAATGTTAAATTGCACTTGATATTGATTCATCCCCCATCTCAATATCAGTTAAGGTTCAATAGAGCCTTATTCACCCTACAAAATTCTAGTGCTCACCCTCATTTTTATGTGGGAACATGAGAACTCTGTCAAGATTATAAGTTTTCTATATTAGTAAGGCTCGCACCTATGGAGTTTTGAACCAATGAATTTATGCAAGGAGTTCCTTAACAGTACATGCATTCACCATCTATTCTACACCTCATGGGACTTAAATGTTAGGAGTACATGGGGTTGGAATTTGATACACTTAGGTCATGACATCATTTAATATAATCTATATGGGAGGAACCACACTTTTTAACACTACCCCAAGGTCCCCTCATGGCTCCAGGTTCGAACCTCATTGGAATTGAAACTTTGTTGGAGTTCCAATGTATCCATCTAAGCTTACGTATAAACTTTCGTCTTCCAAACTATTCTTAGTTGTAGTTGGTATTATCAATTTATATAAATGGAGATGATTTATCATGTATTATTCAATCAATTCATTTTAATAGATTGTTTATTCTATTATGATGTTGATGTTTAATCCAGGTTAATCCTCAGATATTTACATAGTATCAAAAAGAATTATGCAAACCACTTCTCTATCTTTTGTGGAATATTTTGTTTTTGTAGAGGTTGTTCCTAGATGTCTCAAATATCTAGGAAGATTAGGGTTATCTTCACCTTGGTTTGGGATACATGTCCCTCTTTTAATCAACGAATTATGTTTTTTCCTCATCCAGACTCGGCTATGGTTTCCCAATCTAAGTGACGACACAATATATCCTCAATCCATAATTCCATATCTTCCAGCTTGAATTTTCTTGGCATATGTAGTTTGGTGTGGATTCAATATTCAATACTCAAGAGTTCAAAATTTTCTACTTGGATTTCTACATATTGTATCTTTGATAGCATTGAAAACATGGGATTTCCTTTCTCTCTTTAGAGTTTCAAGCATTCTTCCTGGTTGGGTATTTTAATGTCCATAGGCCTCATTGTTTGTTCAATGGTTGATGGTGTTTACTTTTATTCGAATCCTTGTCTGGTTTCTAACCAACACCTATTTCTTTGGAGAATTCATGTGGTGGTTTTTAATGTTTGTCATTTTCATGCCTCTACAACCTATCCACTTCTTCAAAGTTTAACCATGTTCTTTGAAGTTAATTGGGTTGAAACTTCTTCATAGTTTCGATGGGTCTCTTTCTCTTTCCATTCACTACATCATTGTGATATATTCATCAGTTTCAATTCTAATTTCTTTTCGACATGTGTGTTTTTCTACCTTTTGGAGAGGATTTTTTTCCATGAGATTTTCTCCTTTTCTTTGTTTATGAGAGTTTGTACATGGGTAGCTTATAATACCTCGTTTCAAGGACTCATCTTTGTTTTATTTTCTTTTCCCCCAACATTTCACTTATGGGGGACGTTGGAGTTCCAATGTAATCAACTAAGCTTATGTAGGAACTTTCATATGCTAAATTATTCTTAGTTGTAGATGCACTTCTCCATTTCTAAAAATTGAGGCATCCTCTTGTACTTTTCAATAATTATAATTAATAGAGTTCTCCTTTAATTGTCATGAAATTGTTCTTTGATTCGAGTTGATACCAGATCTTTACACCTTACCCGCTAGTGAAAAACTACTGGCGCTTCACAAATGGATCCAACCACTTTGGGAATCAAGATTATAAGTATTTCTCAATATATGATAACACAAATTTTATATTCGATTTTTGTTGAATTGATCTTGAATTTTAAAACACAATATTGAAAAGATTGTAACTTATATTCTTTTCATACATTAATTTAATATAATATTTTTAAAACTAAAAGTAATGTAATAACAATACTACTCACACTAAAACAAAAGATAAAGATTAATTTTATATTTAGATTTATTCCTTTTGATTTATTTTATCAACCTTTGAGATGGATCAAATTCATTGAAATGAAAACCTAGATTTACATTTCAAATATTTGATCCCTCTTAAAATCCCAAGTTAAGATGAATATATCAAAATTAAGATTCACACTCAATTTATTAAACTATATAACTACATATATTTTAACACATTTATGTAATATTAAGCTTCACACTCACTTTTGTTTACATGAGCTCACCACCTAGTCAATAACGTATTTGGTAGTTAGACACAAGTAGTGGTTTTGATGTTTATTTTCATAATGACGGGATTGCACATTTAAGGAACTTTACATCATTATTATAAAATATCTATATAAATTTTAGTTGTCAAACAACTTTTCACTCACATAAAATAAAATCTAACAACCAAACAACTCTTCCATGTTTTCTTGTGGCGACCTCATTGCAGTGAATATGTGTGTACTCTCACCCATGATGTGAGCTTTGGTGATGGTCTGTGTATGACCTTGTGGTTTTGTAGTGGAAAGCGTTGGTTTGAACCCTCCTCTAATGGGTGTTCAATGATGGTGGTAAGCAGGACGAATGGTCGATGGTGAGAAACCTCCTATACCTTTTCCTCTTTGTATTCCTTCATGGTTAGAATGGGTTTTCCCTTTCTTTGATTTATCGTTGGTGGGTTTTCTTGTAGGTTACAGGTTGTGTCAAGTGGAGGTGCTTCACATGGTTTGTTCAAAAACCAATTTGATTAAGTGGAGTGTTCAATATGTGGTAGAAATTTGTTCCTACTATATTCACTTTTTTGTGTTTGTTAACACACCCATTGACTCTTGTGTCTTTGTTTGTGGGTTGTTGATGGGTTCTCTGCAAGTTTTAAGGGGGGTAGCACTCATTGATGGGGACTGACCCATTGGATTATGATTTACTTGTCCTAATTGTTTTTTTCCATTGATTTATATTGATGAAATTGAATCTTGCCCCTCTATCACTTTGGTCTAGGGATTGTCTAGGCCATCTCTCTATTTAAGAGAAGCTTGGCTCTATGTAATGGACTTTTGGCTCTCGAGGAATGAAATAGAGAGATCATTATAATCACATGAACTTGTGAAAATTCCATGCTAAATGTGATTATGAAATATTCCGAGCTATAGTATAATCCATAATTTGAGTTTTATCCCAAGCAACACTTGTGATTAACATTGTTTTGTAGGAGGTAGACTTAGCTAGGTGAATTGGTGGATGCATCCCCTTTTTCTGGAAACACGCTTTGAGGGAATTTTGTGCAGATTTTGATATGAAAATCTTTGTCATCTTTACCTTATCAATTCTCTTTCCCATTCTTGCAATTATTTCCCATCTTGTCATTTTCATTTATATTTTTTTTGCATCTTGCTAACACCGCACTACTTGTTGCGTCAAGGCGACTTGGACAAAATCTATTTGGATTGCTTGTGGTAGAAGATCAATTTATTTGAATTGCTGATTAGTAAGGAGAAAACAGCCTCACCAACCTTCAAAAATGAAGTAAGTAATCTCGTAACCTCTCTCTATTTGCATTTTTCATTCCATGGTCGGCAAAAATAAACTTAAGATTAAAACTCTGAAAAATTGTGTCTTCATTTTTAACCATTAAAACTTGTTTTCGTTTCAAACCCAAGTTAGTAATAGTATAAAAACCTTGGAGACCAAGTCTCGTGACTTTCCGACTCCATTTGAACCCTTTAGGCACTAGTATTTTTTAATAGAGGTGTTCCCTCCTTGAGTCGCCCATGATTTCTGGTTTTGGGATTTGAATGTGTTTGTTGTGTGTTTTACATAGCTCATCTTGCATCACAAATCCCATTCCAAGTGAAATAATTGCATTATTTTATCATCCAATGACCATTTTAATTTATTGATTATTCTCCAACTTGGTCATTGTATGGTTACTTTTGTCTAGCACATCACTCACCCTAGATTCATTCATTTAGTGTTTCTATTGGGATAATATTTATTTCCCTGAACATTGTTTTTCTTATTAAACCTTCTCAAGTCTTTCATTAAAGTGTTTTTATCCCGTCGTTGTCCTCTTTGATCTAGGGATTCAACAACAAGGCCACTTTGTTATTTATTCATCATATGATTATATGCTTGTGTGTCTTGATTTTCATTAGTTAGCCATCACTTGTTAGCTAGTGTCTACCCCCTGGATTAACTCCAACTTGCTCTAAAGTGAAGAGAGCTGAAGCAAACAAAGACTTCTAAACCCACATGATTCGTATTTTAACCCACAATGATTACTTAGTTGAATAATCAACCAATGGAAAATAATTCCATATTGAAAATATTAAATATGAATGATGATATATTACAAAGTGAGTGCCATATATATATAAATTGGAAAGGCGCTTTGGATACCATCCATGAAAGGATGCGTCATTTTAGAATAGTTTACTAATAACTATTTATTAATTATTAATTATGAATATCAATATGTATTAATATTAA
>LPNX010531262.1:0-14592 GCA_001517045.1 Pseudotsuga menziesii
GATTGTTTATTTCTATTGCATATTGGAGAAGATTGATTTCTGGAGTCTAGCTGTCTGTTGTGGTACCCCAAGCCATAGGAATTTCTCTCCGTAACACTAGTCCTATACCGAAATGTCTGGTCTTGACCCTACCATTATAGAGCACCACATTGACACATGGCCTGATGTACCCCTTGTTCGTTAGAAACAGTGTCCCATTCATCTCTCAAAACTCCCAGCTGTCAAAGCAGAGATTGAGAAACTTCGCAAGGAAGGATTCATTTATCCTATTGCCTATACCACCTGAGTTTCAAACCCTATTCCCGTTAACAAAAAACAAGGCACCATTAGAGTATGCACTGACTTTCGAGATTTAAACCACACCTGTCCCAAAGACAATTTCCCCACGCCATTTATTGACCAGCTCATCGATGCGTGTGCGGGGCATGAAGTCCTTTCATTCATGGACGGTTTTTCCGGATACAATCAGATCCAAATCCGAAAGGAAGACCAGTACAAAACTTCCTTTACTACCCCATGGGGCACCTTTGCCTATCGCGTCATGCCTTTTGGCCTAAAAAATGCTGGTGCCACATTCCAGCGGGCCATGACCTATTGCTTTCATGATTTGGTCCACATCCTGCTCATCTACCTTGATGACCTTACAGCTCATTCCCGAAAATGATCAGACCACCTTAACGACCTTCGGCAAGTTTTTCTGCGCTGTCGCAAATATCAGATCCGCTTGAACCCACACAAGTGTGTCTTTTGCGTTTCGGCAGGTCGATTGTTGGGTTTCATTGTTTCCCAGAAAGGAATTACTGTTGATCCCCTGAAAGTCCAAGCCATCTTAGACCTTCCCTCTCCTCGCACGCTCCGGCAACTCCAAAGTCTGCAAGGGCGATCCAATTTCCTTCGACGCGTCGTTCCTGATTACGCCACAACCGTTCACGGTTTCTTGCACCTGCTCCGTACCCACATACCCTTTGTCTGGGACGAGCAAGCAAAAACTGCGTTCGAAGCCCTCAAGAAAGCTCTCACACAAGCCCCCTTGATCTCCCCTCCAGATTTCTCTCAGGACTTCATCCTCTACGTCTCGACATCCGAGCATGCTGTGTTTGGAGTCTTGGTTCAAGAAGACACCTCACACCAAGAGCATGTCATTTACTACGTCAGCCAGACCTTGTCCGGCCCACCCCTACGTTACCCATATGAGGAGAGACTAGCCCTAGCTGTGGTCTTTTCCGTCCATAAATTGTGACACTACCTTTTACTTAGTCATACCACAGTCGTCGCCAACTCTAACCCCATGGTATATCTCCTAAACCGACAGCTCCTGCAAGGTCGTGTGGCTAAATGGGTCATTATCCTCCAGGAATATGACCTCATGTTCCAAACACCTAAGAGCACTAAAGCCTTTGCGCTTGCCCAGCTCATCATCGATCTCCCTTCCTTTCTCCCGGCCCCACCCATCTCCGATGAGTTACTCGACAATCACTTGTTCACTATCTCGTCTGATGACCCATGGTACGGTGATATCTTGTTATACCTACGCACGCAGAAGTTTCGACCCAAAGTCACTCGTAATGGATGTCGTCGTATCCGTCACCAGGCCTCTCGCTACCTCCTTCTAGGAGATGTCCTTTATCGGTGAGGGGTCAACACAATTCTTTGTCATTTCCTTACACACAAGGATGCTGAACACGTCCTTAATGATTGTCATAGCAGTGCCTACGGTGGCCATTTCTTAGGGATGGCCACTGCCCAAAAGGTCGTCTGCGCCAGATACTTCTGGCCCACACTTTTCACCGACTGCATCACTGCGGTCAAGCATTGCCATAACTGCCAACTTTTTTCCCCCAAGGCCCAGACACCACCTGCTCCATTACACCCAGTCGTCACCATTGGTCCCTTTTGTAAGTGGGTCATCGACTTCATGGAGTGTAGACCCCCATCTCCGAATGGCCATAAGTACATCATTGTCACCGTCGATTACTTCACCAAATGGGCGGAAGCCATGCCCACCTTCAACTGTACCGCTGACACTACTGCCCGTTTCTTTTTCAACCATGTTATCACTCAATTTGGGGTCCCTAAATAGTTGGTCTCAAACCATGGATCACACTTTGAAGATTCCATTTGGCGCGAGTTATCCGCCCTCCTCAAGTTTGACGCCAATTTTCCTCTACTTACTACCCTCAAGGGAATGGTCAAGTAGAAGCTGTTAACAAAATCCTAAAAACTATACTCCAACACACTGTTGACCAACATAAGTCCAATTGGCACCATATGCTATTCCCTGCCTTATGGGCTTACCGTACCTCCACCAAGACCGCCACTGGTTTTACCCCGTTTCATTTAGTTCACGGTGTAGAGTCTGTCCTCCCCATCGAGTGTCAGATACCTGCCTTACATATCACCGTTGAGATTCTCCCCGATACCTCCCCCCTTGAGCAACGTCTGTTATCCCTCGAACAAGCCGATGAAGATCGTCGTGCCACTCTCCAGAACATCGAAGCTGCCAAAAACCGCTCCAAAGCCGGTTATGACAAACATGTTCACCCTCGAACTTTCCACGAAGGGGACCTCATCCTTGCCTATGACCAAGCCCACGACAAAACCGGTAAAGGAAAGTTTGAGTCCATGTGGCAAGGCCCTTACATTGTGCAGACTTGCCTCGGCAAGGGGGCATACATTTTAGCCGACTCTGAAGGCCACCCTTTACGCAACCCCCGTAATGGGTTGTATCTTAAACGTTTTTACCCATAATTGAAACCACGACCTCATTGGTTCGCATTGTACAGTTTGCTCTCTTTTTTGTTTTTCACCTTCTTTACCATAATCTTACATTCATCGTTCTTTTTCCATGTCCACAGATGGACCATCTTCCACCTCGTTACATTGGTTTTGCTGATGGGGAAAGCCGCTGGTCTCCCAACCTGGCTTCTGCAGCATGGGTCTTATATTCCCCTTCCAACGAACTGATTCACCTTGACGGAATATGTATAGGTGCCGCTACCAATAACCAGGCGGAGTATGATGCTGTGACCGGTCTCTTGACTGCTGCCCTCCAGATGGGCATATGTCACCTTTATGTGTTCCTGGACTCCCAGCTACTTGTCTCCCAATTCAACAACTGCTACCAGGTACGTGATCCCCGCCTATTTAGAAAATTCCTACATACAAAACAACTCAGCTGACAGTTTGAATCCATCTCATTCACACATGTCCCAAGAGCTCACAATAGTGTCATAGATCAAATGGCAAATAACATCCTAGATTGGCATATCAATCACACCATGTAACACCTCCATCATGCATCATTATCCCATAGCATCTCATCCAAATATATAAAAACCCAAAAAGACTGCATTGCATCAACATTTGCATCCATGTACATAAACCATAAAACCACATTTGTATCCATAGGGGCATCCACGTGCCTAATCATACATACATCATGTCGCATCACATAAAATACACAAGGGGCATCCACGTGCCCAACATCCTAGACTACTTGCATCCACGTGCAATACAAACATATCACACATCATAAAGTGCATCCGCGTGCATACAACTAAGACAACATCACAAAAAGGTGCATCCATGTGCATATATATATATCAAAAAATACATGTCACAGTGCTATACATGTCCTGAGTACCCCTGTACTCAGCTATACAAAAAATGTCTGTACCTCCCTAAAGCCTCATAAAATACATGCCATAGCTACAAAACTCAGGGGGAGTCCCCTGCACTCCCTAATGAGAGTCAAACCCTGCATCACTGCCGTCATATGCTGCCTCTGAATCCTCCCCTCGCTCCTCCTCCGGCAAATCCTCATCCCCTATGGGCTCCTGTTCCCGTGCCCTATCCGCCAAGATAGCCACTCGGATCGCAATAGATCTGAACTCCCGGGGTGCCCTCATGGAATACTGAACCATGTCTGGATCGACGTCCCGCCACCCCTCGTCGGTCACCCCCACCAGCAAACGGTCTAGTAGTGCCCGTATAGACTCTAGCATCCCCTCCGCATCTCGGCGACGCACCTCCCCCCGCCCAGGCAGAGCTGGAATGGCCACAATCCCCCTCTATGCCACATGCCCTGGCAGCGGCCTCGGGCCCACATCTGCAGATCACCCATTTGTCAGTAACAATATATCAATCAACTATCATATATAAAACTTGACAATGCAATCAAACCATACGTACCATCTGGTCCCCATGCCTGTCCCGGTGGCCGTGGTGCCTCTGGATCTCCGGTGTAATCCATATCTCTATATGGATAGTCATCAAGTGTCAATGGTATCTGGAGCCACTACAGGTACAAATCCTGTGTAAAGTACCTACCAACATCGCCGCCACCACGACGGCGCATCATCTCACCCCACCGCACCATCCGCAGCTCCCTCAAGCCTCCTGCTCTGATCGGCACCCGCGGCCGCAGTGTGGGTACCCTCTCCATAAAAAACGCACATAAGAAAGAACTGTAGAAAAACCCCTTGCCAGATTCCTTCGCTGCTGTCAGCTGCCGCTGCACACAAGTAAGGAACATCTAGCCCCACGCATAATAAACACCGTCCAGTACGCACTCCACTAGCTGCATCTGGCCCCCAGACACCTTCTCTGGTGACTGGGATCCCAATACGCGCACCACGCATGCTGCCATGGCCTGCACTACTGGTTCCAGTAGGTCTCTCACCAGAAGTGCATTCCTATGCACCCAAGCCTCTGGACCACAGTACCACTCCAGCATGTCCTCCATATCTATGTCCACGGATACCCGTGGCTACGTGTCTGCCACCCTACCCAGACAGGGCAACCCCGTCAGGAAGTATACATCTGTCAGGGTGAGGTCCACCCTCTCACCTTGCACTCTGAAAGCCTATATGTCCGGCTCCGAGAAACTAATCAGTCGGTTCAGCAGCAATGCTGCTGACCTCATCATGGGTACCTAGGTGAACTTTAGCACTATGAATAGCCCCAGCACCGATCGCACCTGGCGGTCCTCTCGGACGACGGCCATGATCTCATCTGGTATCTCCCGCTCTCTCCACAGAACCTGCGGCATCTTGTCAATCACGCAAAGTAGACTCATCAGACTCATGTCAAACAAATAGTCCTTCCCCTCCCCCCGAAAAACCCTAATAGCTCGGTCCAAAACCGCGGCTTTAGGGATCCTTGCCGTGGTTTCCGACCGCGGCTGTCAGGCTTACAGTCGCGGTCCTTAACCGCGTCTGTTAGCGCTAAGACGCGGTACTCGGCTGCATATCCCTCCTCGAAACACGTGGTACCTGACCACGTGGTTCGTCCCAGAACTCGCGGTCCCTAACCGCGTGATCCCCCAAGAAACCCGTGGTCCTCGATCGTGGCTCTGACCCACTAACCCGCAGTCCACCCCACGTGGACCATGCAAATAGTACCCTGGGACCCACTACCCACCCCCCGAACCTAATGACAAAGCAGGTATGAGTTTGACGGAATACCTGTATCTCCCGGATCTAAAATCAGCCGATCGGATCGTCCAGAAATGCCACCTCAGCTCTGGTCCACTCTGATCACTAGTCAAAGTCAAATAGTACAAATGACACTTGTCATGTTGGGCCCACTTACTATTTATAGTCCGTTGACTTTTTTCTTGTTTTGGCCATTCTAAACCCATATGGAGTCCGTTTTCCGAACCATTTCCACCATTGGAATCAGCACGACGAGATCGTCACGATGGTCACCTCGTTGCATTATTTTTTCTACGTCATTTTTTTCCCATTTTTTAGACACCGCTAGTCGCCTCGATTTGCGCACCACTTCGGCCGTTCTCCATTTTTCACACTTTTTATATCACCGGATTCATTTTTCCGAGCTCGTGATGATGCTTGAGATCATTTCTTGCTCTCACTTGGTACAATTTCAACATTGTGTCCCGACACCTTGCTGCCTCGATTTGCGCGCCACATCGGCCGCCATCAGATTGTTCCACACTTTTTACATGAGCCATCCACTCCCGTCATACTGCCAATGTTTCGTTATTTTTCCACCATTCATTCACCTCGCAAGGAGTCCCACCAGTGTTCCCCCTCACCCTCGTTCCTGGTCATCATAAATGTTCCTTGATTGAACACTTCCTCCTTGCCTGGCCATTCCTTTTGTTCGATATAATTTTATCCCTTTTTCAGGCCGGACAAGTCCTATACAAAAAAGGCACTTAGGGAGTTTCTGTTAAGCTCTTTTCTGACTCCTAAAACAATGAAAAGATTGTCGAGCAATCTTGCTTCCTTTCATGCTCGTTAAAGTCCCTGAAAGGGCGTCTATCTGGTATAAGTTTAACCCTTTTCCGGACCTGGTAGACTAATTACGAAAAAGGAATACTCTAGTCACACCGGCTAGAAGAGTTCTTCATTGCATCCTTTTATGCTTCTTCGGGCCTTGGAGACTAACACACGAAAAAGCAACCCCCCTGGAGTCTTCTTATCGCTTTCAGACTCTCTAAAATTGAAAGCAACCACGAGCATGAACTGTCCTGGGCTCGTAAAATCCCCACGACAGTACCATTCCATTACTTCCGCGTCTTCTTATTGCTTTCAGACTCCTTAAAATTGAAAGCAACCACGAGCATGAACTGTCCTGGGCTCGTATAAATCCACATGATAGTACCATTTTATATACACACTTCTTCTAGTTCCCTAACCCATGAAGAAGTCCCCCCATGCCTCTTGGCGCTATGATCGATCCTCTCGGCAGCACCCCCAATTAGATCGCCTTTGTTCAGAGTATTCTGCAGTCTCCTGCCATTTTACCACAGCTTGAGTCTCCCTCAGCCCAGTCACCCTCCCAGATCCAATACAGCTATGATCCCCTTACCACCAGTCAGTTTCATATGCTTCCCAATCATCCCCGCCATCATACTCTGAACAAAGGATGTTTGAGTCCACCCACTCTACTTGCCCAGTTATTCCCCCTAGTTTATCAATCCTGCCATCAATACTATCACATTTCGGTTTTCCACCTCACGCTCTTGTCAAGGAAACATCATCGCCTTGATAGTTGCAGTTTCCCTCTGTTGACGACAGCCCCTCTATTCCAGAGGATAGACCTAGAGGCCCCTGCGCCTTGGACCCATCACCATCTGTGGTGAGTGCCTACAGACCATTTTGGGAGGAGTCACCATTGACTCTCCGAATGGTTGTTTCTCACTTGCTCGACTTCATCACCTTGATCGCATCGTTGAGAATCGCGCAGGATTTATATCCCTCCCATTATTTTTCGAAGACCCCGGATTTCCCCCGACTCTAGCACATTGGTGAGTCACTTTGGAACGCCTAGTTATATGTTCCCGTGGATGTCCGAGCTACGTTGGTGATTGTATTCGAAAGCCCTTCAATTCCATGCTTCCTTGATTACCCAGTTCAGTTCCAGTTCAGTGTACCATTGCGAGTATGACCCTTGTCACTCTGATACAGCAACTCATTAGTTCCTTTGGTACCACATTCAGTAGCACTGCTGTCATTCCAGTGCATCAGTTTTTTAGCTCAGACATGGTCAGCCCAGCAGTATGTCCCAAATTTGTGTCCCTTCTAGACCCTTATGATATACACAGTGTTTTTTTATGTATCCTATAGGTCCCTCTTTTTGGGCCTCACAGTTATGTTTATGTATCTTGATACGAGCATGGGTATGCCCATCTCGTCCATATATTGAGATTCTTCCTCATTCAGTATTTGAGGCCATGTATATGTTAGGTCCCCATATTTTGGACCCCATTGTTATTATTATGTTATATCCTAATACGAGCATGGGAATGCCCACCTCGTCCATATGATCAGATGATTCCTCATCCATTATTGAGGTTATGTACTTTTAGTTCTTGCAGTTGGTTCAGGATCGTTGTTCCGGGCTTCAGTTTGTTTCTTCTCTTCTCCACACCCCAGGAACACCATTTATGACTTATGATGTCCATTGGCCATATGATGAGCTCCTACCCTCGCACATCAGGGGGCAATCTGTTAACACCCAAAAAGTGTTCACTACCTCATCTACCCCACTACATGGCTCATTTGTCCATTTTCCTACCATATTTCCCTTAAAAACACCTTTTTTCCTCCAAAAATATCCAAAATTCCTCTAAAATAGAAAAAATCCCCTAAAAGGGAAGAAAAAATATAAAATAATGAGGAAAAGGAGGAAAAAACCCTATACAGCTGCCCTAAACCATATGTTTTCCAAAACCATGGGCCAGCACTCTACCACTGAAAAACTATAAATAGGTGATGGAGACCCCTTATTTCAGATACACAATCATAAGCACCCTTACTCTGCCAAAGTAGCTCTTGAAACCCTAGCTCACCCTTGAGCTAATTTCACCTTGAGAGTCCCTTTTGGCCCATTTCCACCATTGGAGAAAGAGAAGGAGCAAGTTGGAGCTTGGAGCAACCTTCTTGGATCACTGCAAAGGGCTTCACCAACCTTCACATTGGAGGTAACATTAATACAAAAGCCATTCTTTATATCTTTTTTGTTTTGTTTCATGCACATGTTTAGAGTAATTTATATTTCTGTTTTATCATTTTAATTTACATTTACTGAACTGCTACTAAGGAGTCCCTTCTCCTTAGTAGGTGCTCATTCGCACAAGCTAGGGGTAAAACCCTAGCTACAAAAACCCCAATGATGGCCCCATTCTTCCTTTCTCCAACCCCATTCCTCTATGGGTTGTAAGGTAATTTCAGCTCCTTCCTAATCCCAACATTCTTGCATAAATACTTGAACTTGTTTATGGTATACACACACCCATTAGCTATCCTCATAACTCTAACCTTCCTCTCTATCTAGTTCTCCATGAGAGCCTTAAACTCTCAAAATTAACTGAAGACTTGATCCTTGGTATTCATAAACTAGATCCACTTCCTCATTGAGAAGTCATCTATGAAGGTCACATAGTAATTATAAGCATTCAAGGATTCCACTGACATAGGAACACATAAATATGAATGCACTAGATTCAATATCCCCTTGGACCTGCTATCACTGCTAGGAAATTTCATCTTGGAATATTTTCCAAGTGCACATGCCTTCACACATCCTACCACGAAAGACCAAATTTAATTGGTCCACAAATTGTAATGTAATCATCCAATTTTTAGTATTTAATTAAAATTTTATATTCTTGTATATCTACACAATTATTATTTGTGAGATATAACATTGGTATCAGAGCCACCCATACAAGTTTTTATGAATGCTACTGCTGCATAGTTCATACTAGTTCCTCCCGATCGCTACACCCGTACAATCTATGACACCCACGTTGGCACATTTGTGCCATATAGTATTTATATTACACATAAATACCACATTATTAGTATAGTCTCATTGTAGGATATGAAGACCACAACAATGATTAGGGGAACCGTACTAGTCCATACTGTAAAAATATGCTGAAGTGATTGCTGAAATTTTGAAGCGGTTGTACAGAGCAAGGGATTAGATCTTATCTAATTAAAAAAAATGGGTTCATCAAGACATATATATTTATGTCATGAAGATATGAGAAAGGAATTAATTAATCATAAATATGAACTGAATTCTATAGATGCTTGTCTAAACCAATTAGAAGAGGGATAAGAAGGATACAAGCAATTATGGATGATAGTGAAGCTAGATTGGATAGGATAGAAAATAGATTAGATAATATCATCGTCATTAGATATCAATAAAATGATGAGAAAGAGATAATAAATGAAAAAAAATAACATTATGTTCAATGATATTATTAAGAAATTGAACATAATTTGTCTAGACTCAATTCCAGCGCAAGAAAAACTAGAACCACCTCCCTTAAAAGGTTGGTATAACCTAATAGGTCCATACAAATATTATCAAAAAATTAAAAAACAATTATGAAAGTATCACAGAAAGGACAATAGGGGAGCCATCATTTGGGTTATTAAAATGGAGGGAATTTTTGAATCGAACCCCTCACTGAGTGAAAGCGAGAGAAAATAATGACATCTTCAAAAAACTTGGAGGAAGAAGATTATGATTGGTTTCTACGGTGGTCTGGAAAAGGTAAAGCTCGCTCCTTCCAATGGAAAAAATTCACCTTTGCATTTTTGAAAAGGTTTCATGACGAAGAAGAAGATGACCTTTACACTAAGTTCATCCATCTAAAAAAAAAGGAAATGTAAATGATTACACCCACGAATGGGAATTTTTGGAAACAAAACAACATGGGTTCTCAGATGAACAATTACTTAAAATTTACATATGTGGCTTGAAGTATTAAATTTGCAATGAATTAAAATTATGGAATCTCCAAATGATTGAATATGTTAGACATAACAATTATTGAACAAAAGAAAAAGATCAACAAGTCTTCATTTATAGGGACATATGCATCAAATAGATATTTTAATGAAAAAACAAGTATTCTACAAATAGGACAAACATGTATGTACCACCCGCCTTGAGGGAAAATGAAAAAAAAACAATAGGAGAAAGACAAGAAATGGATAAAAATAATGCAAAGAGTACAAATGGGTGAAAGGGAATAAATGCAACAAAAAAAAAGTATAATTGTGATGCTGAGAGAGAATCAAACTTGCCCAAAATAAATTTTGATGATGAAGCTAGCAAGGAGGAAAATAATGAATTCAATGTATACTTTGAAGAGCAATTCCCAAGATATCTCTAGCTATATTAATAGGCATCACACATACACAAACATTGAAATTAAGAGGAAAAGTGAATAAAGAGAATGTCACCATACTTATAGACATAGGGATTACACATAATTTTATAGACATAAATGTGGCACAGAGAAGTTAAATCTATTTTTATACCCAATGAAAAATAGAAGGGTTATTGTAGCAGATGGGAAATATATTAACGGTAGCAGGAAGGGTGACAAGGTCAACATACAAATAGAATATTATAACATAGAATCCAGGTTTTACACACTAGCCTTTGGAGGAGTAGACATTGTCTTAGGAATTCAATGGTTACAAACATTGGGTACATATTCCACAAATCATCAAAAAAAATTATTAAGTTCAAATGGGAAGGAAGAAACTAAAAATTGTATGGGATCCAACAACCTCCTACCCAAATTATATCCTCACAACAAATGGAGAAACTAATTCAAAATGGAGCACCAACATTTGTGGAACAATGTCATCAAATGGAGATATTGGTAACAGAAGTGGATCCCACCCAAAAACCATAGATCCAAGGGTTAATCCAAAAGTAGGAGAAGGTATTCAAATATATTCCCATGAAACTTACACTAGAAAGAGGTGTTAAGTTTTCTATGTTTCTATAGCTTAATTCCTAACTTGATAAGAATTTAATACATTTTCACAATAACAACATAAAGAGGATCACTGAAAGAAACACAATCACAAGGTACACAACAATTTACACTGGAAAACCCTAAAGAGAAGAAACTAATAAAAACGTTTTCAATATATATTATCAAAATGAAATGACCAAAGAAAAAGGTATCATAAGAGAGAGATACCAATCCCCAAAGCATAAGATCCAAAACACCAAATACACTAATCCTCCTCCTTCTCTGTCCTTCCTTATTTCTCTCTCTTGCGCAATACAAGTGTGAGTGAGTGTGTATAAATGAGGGAGGGTTCCTCCCTATTTACACTAATATTCCCAAATGACATTTAACCTAACTCGTTCGGCCTATCTAAATGACATGACCAACCTACCTAGGAAATATCACAATAATAATTATATTATTCTTTTTTGGGTACTAATGACCCGAATTACAATGAAGGGTTGACCTCATGAATTTTACATAACCTTTACATTAGTGACATATCCTGAAGGAGGAATAATAATAATGTAAAGTACAAGTATAATATTCTTCAAAGTTACATTATTTCAACACTCCCCCTTAACAATAAGGGTATTATACTGACGACAACAACAATTGGTGTGGCTCTACATAACATCATCGGAAGGAGAGAGGAGGTATAATCAGCATCATCTTTTTGAACATCATCTGGTACATCTATAGGTCATCAGAATTTTTTAACAACATCATCATCTACAACATGGAGATGGAGCATCATCATATGCATCATGGAACTGGGGCATCATCATCTGCTGCATGGAACTGGAACATCATCATATGCAACATGGAGATGGAGCATCATCATATGCAGCATGGAACTAGATCATAACCTGCAACATGGGGTTGGAGCATCATCATCATCTGTTGTAACATCATCATATGCAACATGGAGTTGGAACATCATCATATGTAGCATGGGACTGGATCATCACCTGCAGCATGGATGTGGAGCATCATCATTATCTACATCAACATAGAATTGTTGGAAAAATCATCATCATCATCTTCAGTAAAGAACTGAAGTATCAAAATCTTCATTATAAAACCTGATACATCACTAACTATGACAACACGATACTAGCTCATCAGCACAAAGTTGGAATAACAACAACAAGGACAACACAAGTCTTGCTTATCAACATAAATCTTGAATAAAAACAAAAACAATGACAACACGAGGTTGGATCATCAACATAAAGTTGGAATAATAACAACAACATGTGATAGGTATAACAACATCATCATAAACAAATCCAGGCTCGAGTAACATCATCTATGGTAGGTGTATCAACAACCATCACGATCCTTCCTTTCAGAATTACAAAATCATGGAAAACACATATGTGGTACTCAAATGATCCTTCCTCTTTTGGGTTTACATGATCAAGTCTTTGCGGAGCTATGAATACTGATCACATCTAACACATACATACACAGGACTATCCTTCCTTTTGGAATTATGGGATCAAGTCCACTAACATCTTGGATGATCCTTCCTTTTGGAATTATAGGATCAATTCCATGAATATCTTACACTATCCTTCCTTTAGGAATTACAGGATAAATTTCATCAATATTAACATTTAAGATGATCATTCCTTTCGAAATTACGGGATCAATTCTAAGGATGATCAATCCCAACATCTTAGATGATTCTTCCTCTTAGAATTACGAGATAAAGTCCATCAACATCTTGGATGATCCTTCCTTTCAGAATTATGAGATCAATTCCATCAAGATCAACATTTAAGATTATCATTCCTTTCATAATTATGGGATCAAGTCTAAGGATGATCAATCCCAACTGAGCTACCTGTTGTGATCATGATTCCATTGTATCATCAATACTACTTCCTCTTTCGAGGGAATTCCTTATGAACAACACCTAGCTTGTCTAGGAAGTATTCAAACTTCACACGAGACAGAGGATTAATCAACATATCTGCAACCTGCTCGTTTGTGCTCACATATTGGAGCTTAATATCTCCCTTCTACACCTTGTCATGAATGTACAAGTACTAGATTTCTATGTGCTTCATCTAATCACGGAACATGGGATTCTCTGTCATCTTCATGCAACTTTGGTTATCACATAGAATCACAATAGAATTCATATCTAGATTTAATTTTTATGACAACAACTTTAGAATCCATATGGATTCACAACTAGTGGAACAAACTACAATATATTGTGCTTCTGTAGTATTGAGATAAACACTGGACTGTTTCCTTCTTAGCCATTAGGTCATGGATGACCCCATACTGAAACATCCTCCTGAATTTCTCTTTCTATTTGAGACACTTCCTTCCCAATATGAATCTGTATAACCATACAGTCTGAAGTCATGATCTCTGGTATAATTGAGACCATAGTTTATCGTACCTTTCAGGTAGCTCATCGCATGCTTTGCAGTTACTAGGTGAACATTTCTTCCCTCAACCAGATACTGACTTAATGCACCAATGACCTATTTCTATAGTGTCACATCCACTAATTTCAATGAAGCATCAACCAAATGGGAATTATATACCATGAAGAACAGATATGGTTGAAAATAAAATTGACAAATTGCATAAGCTTTGGATCAAGTGAAAATTCAATGAAAACTTCATCAATATGAATGAGATGAAGTTGTACATACAAGATCCTTATCACATGGCTACTAAAAAACACTACATATCCAAAACCCTAGCTAGTGAAAACCAAGAAAAAACCTGGCTAAACCAAGGATAATCAATAGCATTAATTAGTCAATATAAAAGTCCTTTAAGGTAAAGACGCTCGCCCCCTCCACAAAAAAAAAAGTCTAGAGAATTCTATTTTTGGGGGAGGGATTTAAACAACCGCCCCCAAAAATCCAATTTTCATGACTTTTTTTTAGGGGGGGAGTGAGGGGGTCTTTTAACCCCCCTTAAAAAAGAAAAGTCATGACAATTGGACTTTTGGGGGTGGCTTTAAACCACCTTGGAAATAATATTTAGAGGGTGTCTTTCAAGCACCCCCTCCCCCCCCTAAAAAAAATGTCATGACAATTGGACTTTTGAGGGCGTCTTTATAACCACCGCCCCCAAAAATACAAATTCTCATGACTTTTAAGGTTTTTTTTAACCTGCATTGAAAAGGACCTTTAGGGGGGGGTCTTTCACCCCCTCCCCCCCCCAAAAAAAAAGTCGTGAAAATTGGCTAACCACTTCCTACAAAAGTCCAAATTACCATGACTTTTAAACATTTTTTTTAACTGCCTTGAAAA
>LPNX010531262.1:14852-80141 GCA_001517045.1 Pseudotsuga menziesii
ATGTTTACTAAAAAGTCAAAAATCCCCCTAAGTCCATAAAACACTTTCCAAATCTCTCAAGAAGGTCATGAATGGGTTGAATGGAGCGTATCAGCTGATAAGTTAAGGAAAGTGGATAAACTCATGCTTTTGGAAGAGAAAAATATGGAGGATGAGTTGTACAAAAAACAAGGCAGTTCCCTTAAGACTAGCTTTTACCTTTTGCCTTAAAATCTATTCAAAAAAAATTCTAATTCTGGATAACGAATGAATTCACACTTACTAAACTGGGTAGTCTATTAAGTTGTCAAAATTTTATCCAGAATATTTCCAAGGATCTCATGTAGTCATTTTAAGCAAGTTTGACATGTGGTGCAAGTGGATGCCAACTAGCTAGTGTAGGACATAGGAATTTAACCAAGAATGATAAAATATTATATCCTAAGTATGGGAATGGGTTTTAATTATTATAACACCCCCTATTAATCCTGACTTATGTGAAATATCAGAAATATATCAGAGATATAGGGACTAGCAAAAAGGCTTATTCGCCCTTTACATAATGCTTGTCCATACAAACCAAGGAAAGAGGCAAAACCACAAAGGGGAAAATCCTCCCTTAAACATGGACATGAACACAATTTTGTGAAATATTGTCTTCAATTAGTCTTCACTATATGATTAGCTATCCCCGGTAGTGATTTGATATTGCTGAATTTCTTCTCAGATAAATTCTTGGTGAATATGTCTGCAACTTGCTTAGATGATGCGTAATAGTACAAAGCAATGATCCCATCATGCACAAGCCCTATGATGTAGTGCATATGGATATCTATGTGTTTGGTTCGCTGCCTCTATACTGGATAATTTGTGATTTGAATATTACTTTGGTTGTCACAATATATGACTCTAGAAATCTCAGATTCAATCCCAAACTCTCCAAGTATACCCTGCAACCACAAACATTGGGTAGTTGCATTCATATCTCCTCTGTAGTATGCCTCTATAGATGAAAGTGCAATGGAAATTTCATTTTTAATTGGCCAGATGATTGGCCCATATGAAAGCATAAACACATATCCAGAAGTGTATTTTTTATCATTGTTATCACCTTCCTAATCGGAATCAATAAAACCAACTAACTCTAGGTCATATTTTTCAACATAGTGAATCCCATGTGTCCTTGTTCCTTGTACAAAGTATAAGATTCTTTTTGTTTCCCTCCAATGGATGTAATGAGTGTTATCCACGTGTCTATAATCCACACTCACTGCATAATATATATCAGGTTGTGTATGATTTAAATAAAGAAGACAACCAACCATTTGCTTATACATTGTGTTGTTTACCAATGGAGTTGAATTTGCTTCTTCAAGCTTAACTCCTGAAAGGAAAGGAGTCTTTATTGGCTTGAAATCCTTCATGTTGAACCTTTTTAGTAGGTCTAAATCATAATTGAACTGATTTATTTTTATTCCAAGATCTGATTGAGAAATATCAAGCCCCAAAAATTGGCTTAACAATCGCAAATCCGTCATGGAGAAAGCATGGTTCAGTGCATCCTTCAAGAAGGAAATTTCATTCATGGAACTTCCTGTGATCAGAAGGTCATCCAAATAAAAAAATGATAATAATTATTTAACCATTAATTATCTTCATATATACATCTGGATCAGACTTGCATCTACTAAAGCTCAATGATAGCAGAAATCCATCAATTTTGGCATACCAAGCTCTGGGAGCTTGTTTTAGCTCATATAGTGATTTCTTCAACCTGCACACAAGAGATGGATTAGTATCAAAAAAAATTGTATTCTGAATATATATATATATATATATATATGTTCTTTGAGATCTCCATGTATAAAGTAACTCTTCGCATCCATGTGATGTACCTCCCATTGTTTGGAAGTTGCAATGGCCAAAACTAGTATTATGGAGTCCATCTTTGCCACTAGTGAAAAGGTCTCATTGTAGCCAATTTATTGGACTTTGGAGAATCCCTTGGTCACTAAAATTGACTTATACTTCATAGGATATCCATCACCATCAAAATTTGTCTTGAATACCCATTTGCACTTGACTATCTTTCTCCCTGGTGGGAGATTGACTAGTTCCCATGTCTCATTCTTCTGGAGCGAATGGTATTCCTCTTTCATGGTTGTTTTACATATTGGATATTTTGATTCTTATTAATATTTTTGTGGATATGATTCAACCATTATATAACACTTCTCATCAAATAAGGGGTCCTTGACAGAAAGGGCACTCTCGAATTGAGATCTAGTTCTTCTAGTATCACCAGGATTCCCAGTTAGTTTCCCAACTGCATGAATGGTATTTTCTGCCCAATTTGGTCTTGTAGGTGTGTTAGGATATGAAATTAAATAATAATTATAATACATATCAGAATAATAAACCTTATTAGTCTATTCACTTACAGTCATAGGTGGTGGTGGTGAATATGACTCTCCAATTTCTATTGTTGGCATAAGTTCTTCTTCAAACTAAACACTCTTTTCAATAAATTCTCTTTGAGTGATCATGTTGATTAGATTATAATGTTTGGAATATTATGAATACCCAAAAAATAGGAACTCTTGAATTTTGGGTTCTTAATACTTCCTCTTTTCTGGTGGAGTCCTAGCCCAAGCTTTAGAGCCAAAAATCCTTAAATGTGACACATAAGGCTTGTGTCCACTCCAAGCTTTAAAAGGAGTGATTCCATCGATATTATTGTAGGCACCCTATTCTGGATGTAGGATGCACATTTTATAGCTTCATCCCAAAAGTTTTGGTTGCAAAGTCTTAGGCTCCATCATGCAAGTGTCCATCTCCTTGAGAGATGTATCCTTCCTCTCAACAACACCATTCTATTAAGGTGTGTAGGGAATAGAGTGTTATGTTTAGATACCTACATCTTCACAATATTGAATAAACTTAGATTTGAAATATTCACCAGCATTATTAGATCTGATTACCCTGATATTTCTTCCAGAATGATTCTCAACTAGGGCTTTGAAAACCTTGAAGAGGTCAAAAAATTCTGACTTATGCTTGAGGAAATAAACCCAACATTGTATGGAAAAATCATCTGTGAAGGTTAGGAAATACTTGTCTTGACTCATGGACATATGAGGAAAAAAAACAGCAATATAACTGTGAATACGTTTAAGAGGTGTAGAGGTTCGCTCATGACTGAGTCTCTCGTATTTATGCTCTGGGTGTTTTCCTAGAATGCATCCCCGATAGAATCCTTTGGAAAAATTGATTTTAGGAAACCCTATTACCATGTCTTTGTCACACAAATATGAAATTTATTTGTAATTTAGATGTCCAAATTTGTCATGTCAAATATTTCTAGCTTCATTTGCATGAGTGGGGAGAGTAGAGGGGTTTGAGAAGGGCATGAAGTGTGAGAACTTGTACACTTTCGAACTGTGATCCACAAACCTTTATCTATGACTCTACCATTCAGAATTTAAGGGATTTGAAAATCATGGGGAGTGAAGAAAACCTTCTTAGGAGACCTAGTGTGGGTCATCTGATAGACTAACAAGATATTAGCAGCAAGACCTGGTACATACAAAAAATTATTGAAGGAACCATGGTCAAGACCTATTCTACCCTTTCCCTTACTTTCAATTTATCCCAATAAAATATATGGAGAATTCGAATCATCAAGAGAGGATAATTCCTCCCTTGTCAAAACCATGTGCTTTGAAGCTCCAGAATCAATGATAAAGAAAGGAGATCTCAAATTGCTTGCAACTAGGGCATGAACTCTCTCCTTTTCTTAAGAACTTGATCCTCCTTCCTTTTTCTTTGCACCTTCAGGAAGAGAGATATTGTTATTTTCAAAGAGTTGAGTCAACATATCAATTTGTTTCTTCATGCAAGAGCTCTCAGGATGAAATCTCTTACCATAGTATTCACAGTTTCTCATTTCAACTTTACCTTTATTCTTCTGGGAATTCTTCTTCTTGGAGTTTGGGGATTGATCATCAGACTTGGACTTGTCTCCATTTTGATCAAGAGGCTTCTTATCCTTCTTATTTCCTTTAGAATCCATCTTTGAATCTCCAGCAACCAAAGCTTGATCTTTGGAAGGTTTGATAGTGCCCATCATGACTAACTTATCTTGCTCCTAGGTCAAGTTCCATGAAATATTTCAGTGAAGGAATATTCCAGGTTCGAGCTATCAAAATAGTAGCATGGAAGGTCGATACAAATATTGAATAGTCAGGGCCAAGATTTGAAAGTATGTCCAAAACCAATTGTTCATCTTTCTTTTCAATACCACACTGTTTCAACTGCAAAACAAGGGATTTAAACTTGGAGAAGTATAATTGTAAGGACTCAAAATTTCTTGGACTCAGTGAGATCAACTCATTTTCCATTCAATGTCCCCTCATTTCATTTGTATTTACAAATAATGTTTGAATTTTCTCCCATACTTAATTTGGTTATGCCAATCCATTAAGATGGAAAAGAAGGTCTGTGGAAATATTGAGATACAAGAGACCATAAGAGTCATCCCTCTTGTTCTTCCACTTCATATTCTCTGTTGCTACATTGGGATTCACCTCAGTTTCCATGGTCACTTCTAAGAGGCCCTTAATCCTCAGCAGAATATTCAGCCTTAGTATTTGAATCAAGATGATATGGTGAGATTGATCCATTTCTTCAGTAACTACTCCCTTGAACATACAGAATGTGCTCCATGGGAGAGATGTCAATATTGAAAAATTAATAGAAGAGGAGGAAAATTGAGCTACAAAGGATCTGATACCATGTGGAAATTAATCCCAATCTTAGATCAATTGAACTCACAAAATTTCTTATAAAACATGCATAGATTCACTCAAATTGGAGACTGCATATGGTGCATAACCCAAAATTATATTGAATAAGTTTATCTCAGAAAAACTCATGAATTCATAGGCTATTTAAATATATAATTACATCATATATTTTAATTCCTAAGGAGGCAAGTTGAATCAGCACAAAAGCAGGATTACTAAAAAGTCAAAATCCCCCCTAGGTGCATAACCTTTTTTTCCAAATCTCTCAAGAAGGTCATGAATGGGATGAATGAAGTGTATCAACTAATAAGTGAAGGAAATTGGATGAATACATGCTTTGGGAAGATAAAAATATGGAGAATGATTTGTACAAAAAACAAGGCAATTTCCTCAAGACTATCTTTCACCTTTTGCCTTAAAAGCTGGCGAAAAGCAATCTAATTATGGATAATGTAGGAATGCGCACTTATTAAAATTGGGCAGTCTGATTGATTGTCAAAATATTATTCTAAAACTTTCCAAGGTGATCCTGTAGAAATTTAGGAAATTTTGACCATGTGGTGCAAGTGGATGCCAACTAGCTAGTGTAGACCTGGGAATTTAACCAAAACTGATTAAATAATACATGCCAAGTATGGGAATGGGTTTTGATTATTCTAACACAACCTAGTTCCAAGAAGTGGAACATACCTATGCTTAATGCAAGGAAATGTGTGTAGGATAAGGACACTTGGGGGAATGTTTCCTCTCAAGTGAGTGTGATCAAGTTGCAAAGGATAAATGATAGGCTCTTCTTGGATAGAATTGAGACAAGCTCACACTATTTATTTTATAAAATTGAAGCAGAGAGTTGACATTAAGCTAAATAAGGAAAGCAGACACATACAACAAATTTACAACTTGATGTAAAGTTGTTGGGTAATAGGGCAGACCCGGGTTTAAACCTTTAGTGTCGCACCAACAAAAAGACCCACAGTGTTGGCCCTTTCGGCAACAACCTGCGCACAGGTTGCAGTCTCACCCAAAACAGCTATGGGGTGCTGCAGAATCAGGTTTCTACAAGCCGAGAGGGGGATTACTGTACCTTAGCCTTTAACAATATTATTAATCAATACTATAAAGCTTTACCATTCATTCACACACAACTTCGCAGATAAATAAACAGTCGTTACTTGCTCAACCCACTACAGGGAATTCACGGCGAAGCTAAATATTAACAGCGATCTTAACTTATCAGATGTATACAGTTATTAATGCATAAAAGACAACAGAAACACAATAGCACAAGAAACCACAACACCGGATATAACGTGGTTCACCCCCAGTGTAGGGGTTACGTCCACAAACTGCGGTCTATTCAACTTGCTACAAAATCCACAGTTGATCTATGCACTCAGCTGCAGATCCCTTCAATCCTTAAAATCTGCGCACACAGCAGCAGGCCCCTGCGCACTCAACTGCAGGTCTTTCCTCAATCTTCCTTACAAAATCCCTCTACGCACACAGCTACAAAGGTCGTCCACGCACACAGCTGGGACTTAACCTTCCCTTACAATATCAGCCTTAGCTTCATCTTAACCTTTCTTAACATCAAAAAAACCTAACCTTTTCTTATTACAAAAATGCCTATTTATACATCGCGCTGATACAAAACCATGGCTTCAAACCATGGGCTCCCAAAAACCCTAAACCCTGGATTTAAACCATGGGTTTATTACAAAAAAGGGGGTTTTGACTTACCCTGACACCCCTAAGACTATTTTGACCCCTAACTCCACTTACCAACAGCCACGAAGTTACCCGAACTAATAATCCTGAGGGTACGCGCCTCTTGCTCGAATTCTCTGACCAAATCGTCAATCTCACGTTCAGTGGTCATGGGTTCACTCAGAATTCTTGAAGAAATGTAGGATGCAATTTTTCCTAACTGGGGCATCTTCTTATACATGCCATCAATCAAATCAGGCAGGACAGTGCATTGAAGGCACCACGTCTGACGAAAATCTTGTCCGCGATTGCCGGTACTGGTCTTAGTACAGTCATTTAAAGCAATTAAAACTCTGCCACCGCCAAATTGGCTGCTTCCCAATGGTCGTATTTTGAGCCTCGCTATGTTTTTGGGCCTCGGCAGAATCATGGTTAAAGCTTCAGGGCAATAAGCAACCTCGGCACAATAGTGCCCTTCGACCCGACTAGGTAATGTCTGCGACAGGACTATTGTATTTGGGGGGATGGCATCTTGGCTCTGCCCCTTGGTGTGGTCTTCCCTTCCTGCATAGTTCTGCCTCAAATGTCGCTGAAGACTAGTCAGCCCCTTGAACTTACTTCGCACCGCTGGAGCTTGACTTATGAATCTGGGGCGCAGGAATTTTTGGTAGGTTCCCCGACTGGGGTGAGACTTTTTGGGACCGGTCCCCCATGCTGCTGTAGCTTCTAGTGCTATTTCCAGACTTTGGGAGTTTTGTGACTGAGGTACTCGTTTTGGCACAGATGCAATAAATTCTCCCGGGTCTGTCATCCCCACATGCGCATGCAACTCTCTAGGCTGTGCACGAAGGCACCTAAGAGACTGAGCGATCTGCGCGCATCTGTGGCCATGTAACTCGTACAGTCGATTCTGCCAATTTTCCAGACCATCGTCGGAATTAGACATGCAAGAGCTATCACATTGCAAATCCATTACACCGTCATCATCAGGCTCGACATAATCTGTGTCCTTGGCTGTGATGTTGTATATGTGATCCAGAGTATCCTGCTCCCCTTCATCTCTGAGTGGTTCTGTATATCTTTCCCCTTGGGATGGGTCGAGGGGTATAATAACGCGTAGACCATTTCCTTCGAAGGTCATATGTCTCCTCTTCAGGTTGATGACTGTAGCATTGGCCATGGCCCACTCAATTCCCAACAAAGCTGGATAAGGGTTGCTGTCATCAATGATCTCAATAAATTCAAAATCTACCAGAGTACTGACCCCATCGATGTCGATTGGAACACTAAGAAGTCTCCCTAACGGTACAATCCTTTGCTAGTTAGCTAATCGCAACTGTATAGGTGACCAAACCAATGAAGGCTTTCCCATTTGTCCCCAGGTCTGCTTGGGTAGAACATTAACGTCTGATCCAAGATCCAAAATGACATCGGTCATATCATATTCTTCGATCTGAACGTTCAATCTCATTTCCCTTCCCGTTCTTCGGACACGACTAACAGTTTTCTCCTGATCAATTCCTCTCTGAGGGTCTGTGACAGCAAGAACTTTTTGCAGCTCTTTTAGAGCGTTCTGATTCCGCAAGAGTTTCATACGGCTCTGTAAGAAAGAGGATGGTGTACTTACTTTATCCGTCGAGGGCTCGTGTAGCTGCGAAGTCGACGGAGGTTGCCGCGCAGGTGCTTCCATGGTGCGAGGATCCACAATATCGCACTGGGCCTACTGGACTGGTACTTGGTCCTTTACAGGGTGAAGGGTTGGAATTTTCTCGGAGGCCTTACGTATGCACACCGCGGCAGGTTGCTCTGGAGAGTTCTGAGTATGCGTCGTAGCTTCACTCTGGGTGACCACATTGAGGGCTGGGGCAGGTCTTTGCTCAACGAAAATCAACTGAATGTTTGGGGTGGGGCCATGGTTGTTTTCCTGAATCTTGGCAAGGAGCTGGGGGCACTGTTCAGTCACGTGGTCCACTGTGCGACAATACCGACAGGTCGTAGTGGGGTTCTGACAGTCGCGAGCCAAGTGACCAACTTGGTTACAATTGTAACACACAACTTGGCCTCTACCTCTTCTGCTCAGCCCACCACGGCCGTGACCACCAAAAGCACCTCTTCCGGGGGCGCTGCCACGGTAGCCATAGCCATCATTATTCTGAGCTTCATTCTGGACTCTGTAGGCATCAGAGGTGCGCTCTCGCATAAGGTCGTAGCTACGACACTCTTCTTCATTATGCCCTACGGACTTACAGAACTGGCAGTAGGGGTTTTTGGGAACTTGAACATATCTCTGAAGAAGATGGCAGTGCTCAGGGCGATGCTAGCCAGTGGTTCGGCAAATCTCACAATATAGAACACCGGCATTGAATTGGTTGGGCATGCCCATATTTAGGTAAGTTCTGACCACAGGGTACTGGTCCCTATGGTGACCCTCGGACTGACATTGTGTACACCATACCTCCTCTCGACTGGTTTTAGCTTTCTTCATGTCATGAAGCTCTAGGGCCATTGCTGCCAGCTGCGCTTGGATTTGGGAAATACCAGAATCGTCTCCGATAGGGGCAGTCTCTAGCTTCATTGCAATTTCCAGAGCCTCTTGCTGGTCAGCAACCTTCTGTTGCATGAGCGGGGTTCTGATATGCGGAAATAAACCATTCCTTGTGCTGCGCAGGACTAATGGTAAAACTGACTTGGTCCAGTAGGACTTTGAATCTCTGATCAAAGTCCCACACTGATTCGCCGCGCCGCTGTTGAATCTCTTTGAGTTCAGTGATGCTCTGTGATTCTGATTTTGGTTTCTCAAATTCCTTAATGATGGCGGCCTTGATTTCAGCCAAAGTGGGGTGCTGATTACTGGAGAATTTCATGAACCAGGTCAAAGCACGGTCGTGAAAGGAAGTAATGAGCTGCGTGGTTCTCACATCCAGGTCGGTAATGCTCTTCACATTCCAGATGGCCTCACATAAAAACCAGAACTGTTCTGGATCTTCTGATCCCGTTCCGTTGAATATGGGCATCTTAATATCATCAGCTAGGTGGGCCATGGTGGTTCTGGGAGGGTTGGGAGGAGGACAGGACGTTGATGGGGGGGGGATTTACAGGGGCCGATTGACCTGTGGTCGAAATACTTGGACTTGGTTGCCTATCACACTGCGGCCGAACTTTAGGGGTAACATAGCGACGCTGGGGGGTGGCAGGAGGGTTTCCTACCGAAGGGTTTTCTTCAAGGTCTGGTTGTGGAGGGTTTACAGGGGGAAGTGCAATGGTCTGCCCTGAGGAGTAGGATTCAAAATCTCTTTTGTACCTTTGCTCACTTCGCGGCAACCCACTTTGCACGTCAAAAATATTTTCACTTGCAAACATATGTTAGTACTACTAACAGTCTGATTCAAATAATAATATATGCTTTTCGACCAATAGTATTTTAATGTTCAAGCTTAAGGAATTTAAAAAATTACCACGGGGGCCTTTGAAAAACTGTCGTTCAGCTTCGTTGAAAGAAGTGCTTGTGTCGATGGAAAACTCCGTCACGAAGGCTTCCAACGTTCGCGTCGTCCAGAAATCGACAGCGCAGGATACCTCGTTGTTTATGTGTTGCACCAAATTGACCCTTGCAAGGGTCCACACAAGAATCCATCGAGCTTGAAAGTTCATCCTCGCCTCTGTTAACCTAGACAACCACTGGTGCAACTCTATGTGGAAACTACCAAAGAAAATTTCATAAGCATAACAAAAAACATACCTTTGTAGAAAGTCACTTGCGCTTTGACGTGGATTCGTATTCTGTCGCTGTGCGAATTTCAGACAAGTCTCAGCAAACCAATCACCTATTTCCTTCACAGAGGGCCTCCAGAACATAGCCTCTGAGGTACAATGTAAACCCCTCTTGAGCAGGTACTGAGTTCAACCGGCAACGGAACCAATTTGTTGGGTAATAGGGCAGACCCGGGTTTAAACCTTTAGTGTCGCACCAACAAAAAGACCCACAGTGTTGGCCCTTTCGGCAACAACCTGTGCGCAGGTTGCAGTCTCACCCGAAACAGCTATGGGGTGCCGCAGAATCAGGTTTCTGCAAGCCGAGAGGGGGATTACTGTACCTTAGCATTTAACAATATTATTAATCAATACTATAAAGCTTTACCA
This sequence comes from Pseudotsuga menziesii, assembly GCA_001517045.1. Taxonomy (NCBI): domain Eukaryota; kingdom Viridiplantae; phylum Streptophyta; class Pinopsida; order Pinales; family Pinaceae; genus Pseudotsuga; species Pseudotsuga menziesii. The sequence continues at coordinate 25,484 of LPNX010531262.1, forward strand.
TTCATTCACACACAACTTCGCAGATAAATAAACAGTCGTTACTTGCTCAACCCACTACAGGGAATTCACAGCGAAGCTAAATATTAACAACGATCTTAACTTATCATATGTATACAGTTATTAATGCATAAAAGACAATAGAAACACAATAGCACAAGAAACCACAACATCGGATATAACGTGGTTCACCCCCAGTGTAGGGGTTACGTCCACAAACTGCGGTCTATTCAAATTGCTACAAAATCCACAGTTGATCTGTGCACTCAGCTGCAGATCCCTTCAATCCTTAAAATCCGCACACACAGCAGCAGGCCCCTGCGCACTCAGCTGCAGGTCTTTCCTCAATCTTCCTTACAAAATCCCTCTGCGCACACAGCTGCAGAGGTCATCCACGCACACAGCTAGGACTTAACCTTCCCTTACAATATCAGCCTTAGCTTCGTCTTAACCTTTCTTTACATCAAAAAAACCTAACCTTTTCTTATTACAAAAATGCCTATTTATACATCGCGCTGATACAAAACCATGGCTTCAAACCATGGGCTCCCAAAAACCCTAAACCCTGGATTTAAACCATGGGTTTATTACAAAAAAGGGGGTTTTGACTTACCCTAACACCCCTAAGACTATTTTGACCCCTAACTCCGCTTACCAACAGCCACGAAGTTACCCGAACTAATAATCCTTAGGGTACGCGCCCCAACAAAAGTAGGATTCCCTAAGGGAAGTATATCTCATAAGAGATCAAAAAGAACATGAGGTTTCCATTTGAAGTCATGGCCAAATTACAATGGGACTCCCATACCTAAGGAGGAAGATCAACATGGGAACCAAATGGAAAAATGGGTTCTAACTAGTGTACCCGTGAACGATAAATTTCTACCTCTTACATAAAGACACTTCTACAAGCAGCAGGAAGGCTCTATGTCATTAAGAAGTGTAACATCCTCGACCCTCTGACCAGTCAAGAGGATGCTACTAAACACCAAACATCTGGGCATCTAGCCCCATGACATGTACATACATATAAAATTGAAATGCTTGAACATAAAACATGCACAGATACATAATCATACATACATTCATATACATGTTCATCATAATTCATTAACAGTAAACATAACTGCAGAAGTAAAATAGACAATGATACTTATCTCATAAAGAAGTCATCCCGCAACCAGCTACGTCATTGCAACGTTCCACCAAACCATAAGCCACCGTGCTCATCAATCTCTCAGCAACACTACCACCCTCGAGCTGGGCATGATTCCTCAAGGAATAAGGGTCAAAGCAGGCTTACACATAACGAAGGTACACAAATCAGCCAAGCCCACACAGTAGGGTTTATCAAGTCATCAAGGAGCTAGGAAAGGATAAATGCTAAGCTCGTGGTCTCAATGGAGAGCTAAGGATGCCTACACCAAAGCTAACCTGACTTCTAAGACATCCACACACCCAACACCAGGAATCAGTCATTTCTCTACTTCGCAGTCCCTCAGGCCCTGACTTCCCTTTCCAATACTCTTCAAGGGTTGTGGAGAAGAAAGCCAGCAGGCTTCCTCTATCTGGGTGGCTCCTAACACCAGGTTTCTCAAGCATACCCAACCTCTAATCCTACTCTAAATAGTCTGAATAACACCCACTGCATACCGCAGTAAAACAACCGATTCAAAGTTCTATGAAGAAAACAAAGACGATAGGGCGACAACCCAAATGATAAGGGAACACAGATCAGGTCAAACAAGATGTCTCAGAGTTGTTCTTGGCCCTAGCATGGCCAAAACAACTCAGCAGCAACCCAAAATATGATTGCATTCACAACAACACACAACATGGGGAAAACCACAACAAGCCACGAACAATGGAGGGAAAACCACAGTAAACGACCAAATCAGGGAAAAACCACAGCCCTGGCTCAACAACAAAATGATGGAAACATTACACAATCCTCTAATGGGAAGGAATCCAAACTCCCAGCATTGACAGTGGAAAACAATCCCTGAGTCGTTCTTGGCCCTATCATGGCCAAAACGACTCCACAACAACCTACAGTAACCTAAATCGCATCGGCAACTTAGCTGTCAAATGTGGGGAAACAATAGTCCTCTTCAACAATGGAGCCACGACACATTTACATAACTGACAATGGAGAGGGTAAGCATAGACTCTCTATGTGAATAGGAGAGAAATGTATCACAAGGGGAAATTACAGTCACGGTTCATGATTATGGATGGGACAATACACACTCCAATACTACAACAGGAACTCCATGCTCTGCACTGACCGGAGAAAGAACATAATCACAGGTCAGCAATCCTCAGAGAAGGGAGAATGAACCCCCAAACAAGAAAATGCCCCCTTTCTTAACTCAGCTCTGCATGAGGAAGACCATCCGAACCTCCTGTATGACCCTGTGTGAGAGTGAACCCAACAGCCAAGAGAGTGGCGTAGTCATGGTTCTCTTACCCACGTGAAGGTGGATAAATGGTAGGTGGAGTGGGAGTGTGGCAAAGATTGACAGTCCTGCCACCCACCACTTCCAGCAATAACTGCCCCAGCCAATCAACAAAACACTAAAGAGGTGGTTGGATGAGACAAGGAAGGTGAGAAAATCAAACAGGGTGGTGACACATGGATTTTCACCAAAGGATCCCACGGGTTAGACAATCCCCCCCTTAACCTTAGGAAATCATGCCCTTTTCATTTAATGTTGCACCGTCGTAGCTGGCTGTAGGTTTATTTTAATTGATGTACATATTTACATGATGCCAAACTCTAATGTGTCGGATAGCATGATATACCATTGGCAACGATCCCAATTGTCAAAACATACACAACCAAATCGATGGTGGGGCTTTTTCCTTTAGCTCCACACCACGATTAATTACAAAATATACATCATGTATCTTTAAATGCAAATGGGGTCAAAAATGAGGTATTACAATCCCCTCCCCCTTGGAATAACATCATCCTCGGTGTTCCAATACATATACAATTTGCACATCAAATTTCAAAATTTTGTAGATCTGTCCCACGTTCAATTATTTACTTGAACTTTCAGGACCAAGCCCCTCGGCTTCCACGAGCTTCTCTTGTTGGTTCTCAGCTTTCGGCTCATCCCCAAGTCTAGGGACTTTTCTGTATCTTGAGCATCTCTCCAAGATTTTCTTGGTTCTTGGCAATTGTTTGAAGGAGACTTCCAGCCAAGTCCAGCAACTTTTGGTCTGCTGCCATGATCAATGTGCACCACTAGATTTCACCTTTCTCACCTGTGAAATGCATCATTGAAATTCTATTAGACCAAGCATAATATAAGAATTAATATCAGTCAATTAATTTCCCAATTGGCATGATAGTCCAAGTCTCATCAAGGAGACTTTCATATTTTTCATGCCTTCCAAACAGGCACATGAGCTCATTCATGTCCATTCTTGGGCAGGGAATTAACCATTCCAGAATTCACAATTTACTTTAAGCAAATACACACATTCTATTTTCAGTCATACATGCATTCAACAATATTTTGTTTTCACAATACATAAATATCTATCTATATATATATATAATCAAAAAGGCAAGAGAGAGCAGCAATAGTTTTTCCCCTCTTTGTTGTGTTCCATCCTGGAACCCACACCACTGCTGTGGCTTTTCATGCTCTCAGCCTCTTTCACTTCAGCATGAATGTTGGACCAATCCCTCTTGGTCATGACACTTAGTGTCTCCGGTCTATTTCAGACCTCTCAACCATGGAGCCTCCCCACATGGTTTGTCTCGGCTGCTAGGAAATTCATAGTCTAACTAGCACCTTTTTCATTACTGCTCATTCTAAGCTCTTCGGGACAGTCACATGTCCACATGCACCCCTAGTATGCTCTCATAGTCCTCACTTCCAGCAATACCTATATTCAAACATTGAATAGATTCACATGTTTAGTTTATTCTCATCAGTTTTTATCTCTTAAAAAAGAGCTTAAAACATCATAACCAAATCATATACACATGCATATTCATAAGCAAGAATTGCAAAATAATCCAATACTTATCTTTATTGTGTGTTTCCTCGTTGTTCCACATGATCCTGCTTAGCTTTGCAAGCTGTGGGATTGCCTATGGACTTGGATGTTAGGCCAGCACATAGGCTGCTTCACAACATCCTTATTTATATATATATCAGGTACAGTCAAGCAAACCTTCAGTTGGTTTTATCAGACCGTCAACAAATCACCTGTACTTATCTCAATAATACACTTATTTCAACAACCAATCATCAGCCAATCCAACACCGTTGGGTTTATCAGGCCATCAACAATAACACATGCACTTATATCAACAATAAATGACCATTTCCAGGTTTCATTTCCCATAGTGAGCTCTAATTCCGCTACCCCATATCACACAAGAGACCACTCCCTTCTCTGAGTTGACAATCCCTCAGGAATGTCTCCTTTTCTATGTTCTTTAGAGATACCACTCCCTTCTCTGAGTTGATAGTCCCTCAGGAACGTCTCCTTCTCTGTGCTTTTTTTAAGAGAGACCACTCCCTTCTCTGAGTTGACAGTCCCTCAGGAATATCTCCTTCTCTGTGCTTTTTAGTAGAAGGTAGGATGAGCTCAAGCCATTGTCCATTTAGTGTACAATACTAGGCTACATCTGTTTAGCTTGATAGCACAAGCAATATAAGCATATTCATTAGTGTTATTGCTCTAAAATTGTAACCACATTTCACACCATTCACTATCAAGTATTGAGACACCAGGAGTGTGTAATCAATATTGAAAAACCCTTCCATGATCCGACATCGAAAAAGTGTGCACCCTTTTCCAGTGTGTGCCATGTAGGCCTATTCATACTCAAGCAATATTCCATAATGGAAATAAAATCAAGACATGCTCCACATATTGAATTTAACAATTGACATGCATATTCTTGGCTAGGGTCACAGAACACTTATCCATTTGCCGAGGCAGTATTCCTTCATTAAGAAGGAATGGGGGCTCCCTTCTCTGAGTTGACAGTCCCTCGATTTTCCATCCCAAATCCTTTTTACATTTCATATTCATGCATCTTACCGACATAATCTATACCATCTCTCTCATGTTGCTTGCCAAACATGTAGTGCAGATGAGACATTTCCAAAATGTCCAATGGAGTTTCCCTCGAAACCCATTCCAAGATAAGGGAAAACCTTCCCATGAAGTTTGGCTCCTACAGGCCATCACACATGATCTTCCTACAATGTGTACCCCTGGCACATTCATCAAATAGCCAAATAGTCAATCATTATCTGGTAATACAATCCAAATTGATTGTCCATAACCAAGAAAATGACATTAGTAATTAGATTCAATAGGAATTGCAACTCTGTTTACTACAGAAATTGATTTTCTTGGAAATGAGGTGATCCTCAATTGTGGGTCTCTTATAAGCAGCACCATCATGTCCATCATGATTTTATGCTTACTAGTATAACATGGACACCCACTTACAATGCGTCCTCCTGACACAATTCTATGCAAGCCAATAGTGATTAGTAGTTGTCAGCAATTTCTCAAATCTGAAATTTACAAATTCAAATTGACAATTCATTCTACATATAGACTATTTTCACAGCCATGAGACTCTTCTCATGAGGTTTGTCTCTTTCACATGGTAGATTCTGGTCTTTGTCATGGTCTTACCCACTTTGTCATGCCCCAAGCAATCTACCTAAAACCTGAACTTCAATCAGCCAAACACTTGGTAAGTCTTGATGCATATAACTTTTTCATTGCTGCAACAATCACTGAAGCATTTTCAGAATTTATAAAATTCAAATACTTCCAGCTGTTAACCACATCAACATCACCAAAACTTATTTACTTTATGAAATCATTATCATACTAAAATTTGTGAGGTATAGCCACATCATTTATGCAATTTAAATGAATTGTTTAGATACTCCTTACTTCACAAGCATATCATTGTACCACCTAGCCCGTCCATAGAGCATTTCAGGCAGCCATGTGATCATGACTATCCTCTTTATGCACTTATTATCCTGCATTCATAACAGCTCTTGAAATGGTTCCAGAATTGTCATCAATTCATCATTTCAGCCATTAGTTATTCATAATATCATATGCACTATCTCAATACATTCATGCAATGCATCACAACAATTGCACCCATACTTATGTAATCAGTTACTCACACCCTTCATATGCATCCATTCAATGCATAACTACTAGATTTACAAAATATTTTAATGCATATCCACTCAATGCTACCCTGCATTGATTCAGGAGTACTATGCATTCACACATACCATGCATGGCCTAACCATGACTACTTCATATAGGATGCATGACTATAATCAACATCATCAGTGCTTACTTTCCGTGGGCTACTAAGCACATAACAACATAATACAGGAATGACACATTTCTCTATGAATGCAGTATCAAATTCAAAGACCCACATGGTATGAGACTTCTTGCTTTTACCACTTCACGCAATTGTCATAATTAAACTCTTACCTTAATGGGTCCTACTTACACCCTTGACATTACCAGTTTGGTTGGTCCTTTGCAGGAGATTGCAGAATTTGCTCACCAACTTTTGATTCAGGACTCGTTGCCTTATCCCTTTCTCCATAGGGTTTCTAGTCACATTCGTTAGCATCAGCAACATATTCGGCCATATCCATGTTGTCGTTGGTTTTTCCACTAATTCCAACACCAATGCAATATTTACCATTAGTGATACATTATAAATGTATAATTCTCACTATTCTTACCAACATGTAATATCCTATGCATGCAAGGCATATCCTCATACATTTCATGTATAAAACTTGTAATCGTAAATAGAAAGACAGGGTTTAAGGAAATTTCCCTTTTCAAGTCCCTCATCCTTGCATGGAACTCCTCTTCTACACAATAGCTGGTTTGACTTCATGGTCTTGCTACCTCTAGGCATGCAATCCCCACATTTGTCCATATTGACAGCAACACATTTCTCTTTCAAGCAATTACTAGCACTTTGCTGCTCCACACTCAAATTTTGGTGACTCTCCCTTGCTCCCTACTGGATAAGATTTCCAACGCCTATCCACATGCTTCATTCTGACCTTGGGTGTGAAAACCACACCATTTCAAAAATGATGGCAAAACACACCACTGAATTTTGTTCTGGAATGTGAACTTCAGCCACCTGGAATTCTCTTCCTTTTCAGCCCTGTAATCCACTGGCAGTCTGCTGAAAATCCACTGAAAAACAGTTGGAATTTGCTGAGAGAAATTCCACTTTGAAAAACCCAAAATTTCTTGAATAGAATCGGGTCTCATCCCAACTAACATTCTGACGTTTCGGTGGTTAGAACGACTAATTTCCTTCACTGCTCATCGGCGGCCATACAACTAACCCTTTCCATGGTATAGGTGGTCTGTTCATCTACTCTTCCAGACTTTATTGGTGATGCCAAAGGCCATCCCTCAGCGGTCAAATAGCTAACATTTTCTGTCGTTTCAGGTCTGTAGTTATCTAATCTTCTGATCTTTATTAGAGATTAGAACCCTTAATCCTGGCGCTACATCAGTGATGCCAAGGACTGTTCATCACCAGTCAAACAGCTAACTTCTTCCATTGTTTTGGATCCCCATCCATCAAAGATTCTAAGTCCTTTATCAGTGCTGCAAAATCCATCATCGGTGATCGGATCCTCTACCTATCGTACGACTAGTTCTCTAAGCTTCTGCAATGACGGGCGCCCAAATGTCTGACTCCTCCAACTCCCACGGGCGCTCAAAACCCCTAAACGTTATGTGTTGGTGATCAATAGTTGAAAGTTCTAGCCATCGGAATGCTAGTCCATATGGTAGCCGCAACGGTGGATCCACGATCATCTAATTTCTTCCGATGTCAGCCATTGCATCGGCGTCTCCATCCTCTAAAGTTCGCCAATCAGATCAACTAAAATTCCGCCGATGAATTCCATACTTAAGAATTTTCGGTGGAAAAATTCCTTTATTCCTCCATCGCATCGGTACTTTCATCATATATTTTCCGTCGATGTATCGGTGTTTCCATTTTCTATCTTTTGCCGACGTTTCCGATACTTCCTTTTCCTCGTCTACTGGCGCATCGACCGCTCCATCCACTCACTTTTTAACAATACATTGGCAGTCGAAACCACTAATCATCAGGTGGATAGCTCTCTAGGCATCTGCAATGGTGGGTAGTAAACTGTCTGTGGATTCCGCAGATAAACAACTCATCAGCGGTCAAAACAACTAATCTCTCCCAATGCATCGGTGGACCAAACGACTAGCTGCTCTCGACCTATCGGTGGTCTGTTCAACTAACTGTCTCCGGTGTATCGGCGGTCCAATCTTCTAATATTTTCCAATGGTTCCAGCACTTCAAAAAAAAAATTCTTTCCTTGTCTGTCCCCGCGTCGGCTCCTCAAACAACTAACCTTCGCCGTTGTTTCGGTGATCTTCGGGAGATCTCCGCCGAAACCTTCTCTTTTCTTCTATCGCTGCATCAACAACCTCATCCTCTAAATGTCAGTGATACAATATTCTATTTTTTTCCGATACTTACTGTCGCCTCAACTGCTCAAAAAACTAAATTTTGCCAATGGTGGTGGCATTTCGGCAACTCCATCACCTAATCATTAGCAATCCAATCAGCTAAACTTTGTCGATCGTCGATGGTCTCATGACTTAGAAAAAATTTCGAAAATTTTTCCTTTATCTTTTTTCCATCGTCGCTGTCAGCGGATCCACCAACTAACTTTATCTCTTTCCACGTCGACATTTCAGTAATCTCATCAACTATTTTTCGCCGATCCAAACAACTAATTATCTCCGCCATTGGGGTCTGCATCGGGGGTCTATCATTCTAAGTTTTCCGATGAGCCGACGACGGAACACTTTAGAAAATTTCCATGAAATTTTTTTTTCCTGCCCCTCGTCAGGTGGCTTTCCGACTAAATTGTCCGCTGTATCGGAGGAGCTTTCCTCTTAGTCCTCTGATGGCCCGATGAGCCCGACACTTAGAAAATTTTTTCAGCAAAATTTTCTATCATTCACAAACTTCTTCCTCCTGTGCTCTAGCAACCTACCTCTATCAACTGGTTCTCACGGCCCATTCAGGCCCATGTTGCAACCTTTGCTCTGATACCATACTATAACGTCCCCGACCCTCTGACCGGTGAAGAGGACGCTACTAAACACCAAACATCCAGGCATCTAGCCCCATGACATGTACATACATATAAAATTGAAATGCTTGAACATAAAACATGCACAGATACATAATCATACATACATTCATATACATCTTCATCATAATTCATTAATAGTAAACATAACTGTAGAAGTAAAATAGACACGGATACTTATCTCATAAAGAAGTCATCCCGCAACCAACTATGTCGCTGCAACGTTCCACCCAACCATAGGCCAGCATGCTCATCAATCTCTCAGCAACACTGCCACCCCCAAGCTGGGCATGATTCCTCAAGGAATAAGGATCAAAGCAGGCTTACACATAGACAAGGTACACAAATCAGCCAAGCCCACACAGTAGGGTTTATCAAGCCATCAAGGAGCTAGGAAAGGATAAATGCTAAGCTGGTGGTCTCAATGGAGAGCTAAGGATGCCTACACCAGAGCTAACCTGAATTCTAAGACATCCACACACCCAACACCGGGAATCATTCCTTTCTCTGCTTCGCAGTCCCTCATGCCCTGACTTTCCTTTCCAATACACTTTAAGGGTTGTGGAGAAGAAAGCCAGCAGCCTTCCTCTATCTGGGTGGCTCCCAACACCAGGTTTCTCAAGCATACCCAGCCTCTAATCCTGCTCTAAATAGTCCGAAGACAACCCACTACATACTGCAGTAAAACAATCGGTTCACAGCTCTGTGAAGAAAACAAAGACGACAGGGTGACAACCCAAATGATAAGGGAACACAGCTCAGGTCAAACAAGATGTTTCAAAGTTGTTCTTGGCCCTAGCGTGGCCAAAACAACTTAGCGGCAACCCAAAAGATGATTGCGTTCGTAGCAACACACAACATGGGGAAAACCATAGCAAGCCATGAACAATGGAGGGAAAACCACAGTAAACGACCAAATCAAGGAAAAACCACAGCCTCGGCTCAACAACAAAATGATGGCAACATTACATAGTCCGCCAATGGGAAGGAATCCAAACTCCCAGCATTGACAGGGGAAAACAATCCCTGAGTCGTTCTTGGCCCTATCGTGGCCAAAACGACTCCACAACAACCTATAGTAACCCAAATCAAACCGACAACTCAGCCGTCAAATGTGGGGAAACAAAAGTCCTCCTCGACAATGGAGCCATGACACATTTACATAACCAACAATGGAGAGGGTAAGCACAGACTCTTTGTGTGAACAGGAGAGAAATGTCTCACAAGGGAAAATTATAGTCATGGTTCACGATTATGGATGGGACAATACACAGTACAATACTACAATAGGAACTCCATGCTCTGCATTGGCCAGAGGAAGAACATAATCACAAGCCGGCAATCCTTAGAGAAGGGAGAACGAACCCCCAAACAAGAAAATGCCCCCTTTCTTAACTCAGCTCTACGTGAGGAAGACCATCCACCCCTGCATGATAGTGAATCCAATGGCCAAGAGAGTGGTGTATTTGTGGTTCTCTTACCCATGTAAAGGTGGAGAAATGGTTGGTGGAGTGGGCATGTGGCAAAGATTGACAGTCCTGCCACCCACCACTTCCAACAATAACTGCCCCAGCCAATCAACAGAACACTAAAGAGGTGGTTGGATGAGACAAGGAAGGTGAACAAATCAAACAGGGTGGTGACACATGGCTTTTCCCCAAAGGCTCCCACAGGTTAGACAATCCCCCCCTTAACCTTAGGAAATCATGCCCTTTTCATTTAACATTGCACTATCGTAGCTAGCTGCAGCTTTATTTTAATTGATGTGCATATTTACATGATGCCAAACTCTAATGTGCCAAATAGCACGATATACCATCGGCAACGATCCCAATTGCTGAAACATACAAAACCAAATCAATGGTGGGGCTTTTGCCTTTAGCTCCACACCACGATTAATTAAAAAAATACATCATGTATCTTTAAATGCGAATAGGGTCAAAATCGGGGTATTACAATGGGTTCATACCTATGTTTTATGTGACATGGTCATAGGACAATGCAACGATGCAAGCGAAATATGATCCTATACTATATGCCAGTTAATATTTATACCTACCAAAGGTGTGAACAAGCTTGGAAATGGTCAATATCAACTAAGGTTAAGTGAAAATGCAATAAAAAATGACCTTGCATGACAATATTATTCCAAAACAGTAGTAAATAATAAAGAGAAGGTATAAACTATAGGTAAGTGGGTAAAAAATATTTAATAAATAGTAAAAAATATTCACTATTTACCATATAATTTTTTTAATAGTGCTTTTGGAGCTCTTTGTACCATCAAACTTAAAATGTGGATTCTGAGAGCTCCATGCCACAAAATTTAAAATCGTCTGGACCAAGTAATTCCTCTCTTCATGCTTTTTCAATTCATGGCTTTTGTTACAAAATTTAATGGTTGATTGTTTAGTTTTTTGCCATGGAAACTAGGTTATTCGTCCCATGTGGGTGATATATCATCGAGACACGTATAGGGATGGGTCCACACATGAAAAGTGAATCCTTCCCATGTGGACAAGCTTATGTTTACTATATGACTCGCATGTATCACCGTGGTTAAAGTTTTTTAAGTATTTGTTCTCACAAAACTCTCTTTCCTTTGTAGGATGGTCATTGAGTGGAGGGAGAGAGAGCATGAAGATATGACAAGGTCATTGAGGCATGATACATAAGGTGTGTAAAATTACACTATAGATACATGCCACTACCACCAAGGTCTGGATTCAGGAATATGGGTGAGGTTGAGTTTTGGTTTTGCAATATTTCATTTTTTTATATTTTTAGTTTAAGAAAATCAAAAACATGTTTTTTGTGGTATCATATAATGACATAAGGTTTACTATGCGTAGATGTAGGTCCACAATCAACATAGATATTTCCATGACACTAACATAGAGACAAAGGAGATGAGATGATCGAATCTAATGTCGAGAGGACACTACAAAATGTACAAGGAAACTTGGCCTTCTTGACCCACAAGATTCCTATGGTACCAGTCGAGGACCTACCCGAGGCTATGAAAAGACATGTGGTTGGGGTGCCCCATCCATGGGTTAGACTATTCAGGCATTTAGTGAAATATGTAGTGTGGTATCATGATAATCATCCAGGTCTATAGGCATAGACGCCAAGATTTTATTTTGTATCGTTCATGTATATTTTGAGGGATAGAAGCCCAATTTTGTACTATGACACCATATTTTTTGGAACTTCTATTTGGAAATAAAAACTTATGATTATCAGTTTGATATATGTACATGTGTATGAATGTGAATGTAAATGTATATGTGAATGCTTCTTCTTTAGTTATATGACAAGTTCCAATCTAAAATATAATTTTCATATGAATCAACAACTTGATTATAATATCTAGAAATATGAATGTATATAATGAAATCAAAATGTCGTTCCACTAATCTTAACCTTAAGAACCTTCTTAGCAACGTAGGATCCCTAATGTGGTACCTAACATTTAATTGTGAACAATCAATTGTGAATCTAGGTGAACCTTTAAATACCAAATACCATTTGAAATGACATCCCATAATACCTTAATTACCGCGCTATACTCAACCAAATTTTTAGAGGATGGTTGGAGGCATACTCCACTTGAAGATGCAAGTTGAACCTCGGGTGCGTACATGACCCAAGAAACAGAAGATAAGTTTTTTGTATGGAAGCTGGCACCATCCACAAATCCTACATATGTAGAAGACTCTGTCAACATATTCCAACCAATAGGAATCATGTCAACAAACTAAAGACACTACAAGAAAAACCTAAAACTATGAAAAACTGTATAATAATATACAAGGTACCATCCCGAGCTAGAAACTCAAACGTAGTACTTCTTAAGGTAGAGCCTATTTCTAGTCTCCTTCAACACATTCCCTTAGTAATCCTCTAACTCATAGGCTCCCTTCTCTTGGACACACCTCACTATGTAAGGACCATGCCACATAGGATTAAAACTACTTACCCCTAATGGTTCATTGGCTTGGTCATATAAAAGGACCAATCATCCTCGTTATATTAACAGGGATGGGCATACTTATTGTATTGGGACTTGACACGATGCTTATTCACTTCTATTTACATAGTAGCATCTAAATGTTTCTCATCAAGATGATCAAGGTGGGTTAGTTGTTATTCTAGTTGAGAGGTGTCAGGAAAGAGCTCTACAACTAGTTTCAAGGAATGGATCTCACAATCAAGTGGTAAACTCCACTCTACCACATGAACCAGTTGATATGATGAAAAACCAGTGGAATTCTTGATTGCAGTCTGGTAAATTGATCCAACCAGCAGCCGACAGGTTTTCCACCCTCGACAGGTCCGCCTTGACATACATCATACCAACATGCTCTGCGACTGTTGAACTTCTGAACCATTATAACTTCTTTTGTAACTAAACTTAGCGGGTAGTCACCCAAGCATCTCAACATCCTATTTAAGAATGCACATTATGTAATATAGACATCTATCTGATTCCTCCATCTTTCATGGAGAAGAAGCAATAACTTCGTTTTAATTCTTTCATATTGTCTGTGTGTATATTTCTTGTCGACCTAGTGTGTTTCCCACTTTGTTGATTCTTCCTATATGCTTTCGCCATAACAGTACTCGACTCATCAATCGACTTTTCCCCAGCGTACACCTAGGCATGGACTGGATCATTGGTATCAGAGAAAGATCTTGTCTAGAGCTTAAGTTACATAAGAAATTCCATCGAAGTTATTTGACTTATGCAAGTTCACACATGCTCGTAAACTCAGCGACACAAGAAGACACTTCTTTCGACTTCAGAAAAGATGGTTGAAGAAGCAGACAATATACATGCAACTACGAGGCATAGAAAATCATAGAAAAATCACTAGATTGCCAGTGAACCAAAATGTTTTCCCATTTCAGAGATATTCTCATGAGAGTCACTGCAAATTCCTGGGAATCCTTGACGCTATCTCACTCCAATAAAATCATGCCTTTCAAAGTGCAAATGAATCTATACATACCGAACCTTGAAGGAAAGATTGACGCGGAAACCATCGACAATTGGGTACAACAACTAGAACCTTACTATGCGGTGTGTTATAACTAGATTTTGTTATTAGTTTATTTGTCTTATTTTTCAAACATTGATTTACTATGACTTTACATTTTAAGTTGGTTTTGAGAATTTTTGGCAATCGGTACTTTTTGTTTGATTTAATGTTTTTAATGGTTTGATTATTTCATTATTTTAGTTTTAAGGTTTTTTCTTTGGGATTATTAGTTAATATATATATATTTAAGCTTTCAAAAACTTATAATAAATTTTATTTCAAAATTTTAGCTTATGCCTAACCATTGTTTTTAAGCCTTGGTTAAAAAATATTCAAAAAGGATTCATGTAGCAGCTCTGTTTTTCCTATTTTTGTCATTATCATTGGGAGCATATTACGAGGTGATGGAAAAAAATTCTAGAAAACAAAAAGAGGTTTTTATCCAAAATATACTCATTCACAAAAACCTCTCTCAATTTTGAAACAGATGTTATCATTTAATAGATTCGAATTCATCTTTGTGGCCTATTTTTCAAGATTTGAAACATTTAATAATTTACTGTTTTAGTCACAAATTTCCAGCACATATTCCGATCAATTTAAGGGGAATTTTGAAAAACAAATAGATGTTTTGGTTCTTCATGGAATCATTTAAAAACACCTCTCTCAATTTTTGCACAGGTGTCCCGGATCAAGAGATATGGAGGTGTCTTTGAGACCCAAATTTTCAGAAATTTGCCAAATTTCCCCAAATCCAATTTGCTATTTTTGGGTTAATTGTCTTTAACTATTTTGAGTTAGCATGTAACTAATTGATGTAAATATTTCAAATTTTGACCTAGAAGGTAGTTATGGAACTAATTTACCTTTGTGATGATAAAAGGAAGACAAATATACAGTTTGATGGTTGGAATTTTCACTCAAGGAGAGGCTTTTTGTGTTGTGATATCTCAAGCTAGCACTTATAACTCTTATGTAAGTGGATGACTATTTTTTATTATATATAAACTGATAAGCCTTTTTACCTGTTATGTTGTTTCATTTCTGATCAGGTTGATTGCTCAGTCTACAATTTCATTTCTTGTTTAAAGGTTTTATTCATGTAAATGCTTATAGCCTGTGGGTGAAATTAGTGTTTCATGTGTAATGTTTATGGCTTATTGGGATGTGTTTGATCCCCAGTTTATCTACATGTGCATGATTTAGTTATGTATTATCTTGTTATTGTTTTTCCTCCTTACTAATGAAGTTTTAAGCCAAAACCCTAAAAACCAATTTTATTCTATTTATGTTTGAGATTGTGTTAGCTTGTTCTTGTGGTAATCTAGGAACAATTTATAGCACTAACATCTTTGGCGCCATTGTCGGGGATGAAGCTGAAGTATATATTCCATGGGATATCATTATTCATTTGATTTTGAGAGGTGAACAAAGTCAGAAAATCTTTTAGACTACAATTTTTCACAGGCGACTCCATGGAAGAAAGATTTGTTGGCCACTCCACCGATTCAAGATGTCAATGAGCATGGAAGCTATTGTGGATGTGAGGTATGATTTATGTGATTTCTCAAATATTGTTGGTTTTCCACATCCAGTGCTTTCTATAACTAAGTGAGGTGACTATCTTCCTAGATTCGGAGGAAACAAGCATGAGCATCCTCATGAGCACTTATTAAATTTTCATAAATGCATGCTTGAACATGATTTTGTTCACGAGGATGTCTTAATCAAGATGTTCAGATTTTATTTAGAAGAACATGCTTGTGAATGGTGTCAATCTCTTCCTGCTGCTAG
This sequence comes from Pseudotsuga menziesii, assembly GCA_001517045.1. Classification (NCBI taxonomy): domain Eukaryota; kingdom Viridiplantae; phylum Streptophyta; class Pinopsida; order Pinales; family Pinaceae; genus Pseudotsuga; species Pseudotsuga menziesii. The sequence continues at coordinate 41,529 of LPNX010531262.1, forward strand.
AATTCATTCTTTGAAGGAGTTTCATACTGTTTTTCATCATCATTATCAAAGATTTTATCCGTCAGATCTTCTATTTGAAAATTGTTGTGAGGAATATGAATTGCATGATGAGATTAGAGATATAGATAGAGAATAATTGGTCCCTCACAATCTTCATCAGTTCTCTAATGATATTCAAGATGATAGGTTTTCCCATAAATATGAACTAGAAGTGAATAATGAAGAAGCTAAAGGTTCTTTTATTATCCTTAATTCTGATTATTATAAACCTGAAGATTTGGTTTCTTTAGATACAATCACAATGATCAGTTGTATTTTGGTCAAATGCCAATGGAAATCAATAAGGGAAATCCCCAAATTTCATATTTGCAGACAAAAGGAAATTGCGCCAACCATGAAGAACTGGATTTGCAGAGATCATCTATTTCCAAGGAGGAACGGCAAGAGGACTTTATTTCTCTTTATGTACCCTTTACTTCAAATGTAGATAAAAAATATGATAATGACGAGGAAGATCATGCTAATGTTTTTTCAAATCATCATTTTTATGATGAATATGATGAAGACATGGAAGTTTTATATCGGAAGTTTCATGATCAGCAGAAACCGATTGTAGGTGAATTATATTCCAATCTTTTTATTGAACAAAAAAAAGTTCTGAATTGTTTTGACTCTCAAATTGATAGTAGCCAAACTGTAGATACTTTGAATATAATATTAGATGTGTCTAATAGCCATGGCCGTGATAACTTTGCTTCTCAAAACCATTATGAAAATATGCCAATTTTTTGTGGATATAAAGAAATACTACAGCCATTCTTTCAGTCCTCATTAGTTGAGCAGCACTCTTTAGAAATCAGTCAGCTTGATTTAGTGGATGATATAAAACAGGATAACCTCAACAGAGTCAGAGATTTTATATAATGTTCTCTTATTACATTATCTCATGGAGTATTGAGAATTGAGGACACCCATTTGCAATACATTCTTTTTTAACAACATGAAGGAATAATTTTCCATGAGTTTCATGATCCTATGGCTTCTTATATGGTGTTGTATTTTTCAAAGGTTTCTAACGCTCCGTCTTTTGACATACTTCCTATTTCCAATCATAAGTATCAGCTTCTATGGACTCTTTATTGCATTTATCATATATTTTGTGGGTATTCTCAAACAATAGCATTCATGGAATTATGATTCTCAGTAAAATGGTTTCTTGGATTCACTGGAAGTATGATTACACTTGATTGGGTTGTTTCCTCTGATTAGAAGTAGGAGTAAATAGCAGAATAAGCACGCTATACGAGCATGTAGATTCTTTTCAGTATGCTGGTTTGTAGCGATATTTTGTCATTTCATAGGTATGTGTTCATATTTTGAGAAAGTTGCAGAGATTGAATAAAGACTCCATATCCTAATGGAATTTTTGCAGAGGAATAGATAGGTTTAGTTGAGTGGGAAGAAGCTACAGGTTCTTGAAACCTCACGAGGATTTCATCCTGCAACAGGGGCCAGATGTTATAACTAGATTTTTTTCTTAGTTTATTTGTCTTATTTTTCAAACATTGATTTACTATGACTTTACATTTTAAGTTGGTTTTGAGAATTTTTGGCAATCAGTACTTTTTGTTTGATTTAATGCTTTTAATGGTTTGATTATTTCATTATTTTAGTTTTAAGGTTTGTTCTTTGGGATTATTATTTAATATATATATCTTTAAGCTTTCAAAAACTTATAATAAAGTTTATTTCAAAATTTTAGCTTATGCCTAACCATTGTTTTTAAGCCTTGGTTAAAAAATATTCAAAAAAGGATTCCTTTAGTAGCTCTGTTTTTCCTATTTTTGTCATTATGATTGGGAGCATATTACGAGGTGATATAAATGAATTATGGAAAACCAAAAGAGATTTTTATCCAAAACAGACTCATTCACAAAAACCTCTCTCTGTTTTACAACAACTATTATCATTTGAGAGAACCGAATTCATCTTTGTGGCCTATTTTTCAGGGTTTGAAAAATTTAATAATTTACTGTTTTAGTCACAAATGTCTAGCATAGATTCCGATCAATTTAAGGGGAATTTTTAAAAAACAAGAGAGGTTTTGTTCTTCATGGACTCATTTAAAAACAAATCTCTCTTTTTTTGACCAGGTGTCCCGGATAAAGAGATATGGAGGCATCTTGGAGACCCAAAATTTCATAAATTCACCAAATTTCCCCAAATCCGATTTGCTATTTTTAGGTTAATTGTCTTTAGATATTTTGAGTTAGCATGTAACTAATTGATGTAACTATTTCAAATTTAGACCTAGAAGGTAGTTATGGAACTGCTTTACCTTTGTGATGATAAAATGAAGAAAAACATATAGTTTGGTGGTTGGAATTTTCACTCAAGGCGAGGCTTTTTGTGCTGTGATATCTCAAGCTAGCACTTATAACTCTTATGTAAGTGGATGACTATTTTTTGATTATATATAAAATGATAATCCTTTTTACCTGTCATGTTGTTTCATTTCTGATAAGGTTGATTGCCCAATCTACAATTTCATTTCTTGTTTAAAGGTTTTATTCATGTAAATGCTTGTAGCCTATGGGTGAAATTAGTGTCTAATGTGTAATGTTTATGGCTTATTGGGATGTGTTTGATCCCCAGTTTATCTACTTATGCATGATTTATTTTTTTATTAACTTGTTATTGTTTTTCCTCCTTACTGATGAAGTTTTAAACCAAAACCCTAAAAACCAATTTTATTCTATTTATGTTTGAGATTGTGTTATCTTGTTCTTGTGGTAGTATAGGAACAATTTCTAGCACTAACACTGTGAATCAACTCTCCGAAGTGGAAAATATCACCATTGCATCCTTAAATATGTCAACCTTTGTATGCTGCTAGTGGGAGAATCTATCGACAAAGATGGAAAAATAAGAAGACCCCATCGACAAATGGGTAAAATTTGTCGAATATGTTTGAAAGGAGTTCTACCCACCCAAGTACCTTGAACAATAGTATAAGAAGTGGCAACACCTAAGGCAATAGAAAGACCGGTCCATACAGAGTTACACCGACGAGTTCTATCGACTCATGGCTAGACTTGGTGTCTAGAAGAGAAATTTCTTGTCCTAAAGTATGTCAGTGATTTATCCCTGTACATTCAGTAAGAAATGGATTTTCTGACTGTCAACACGCTTGAAAATGCACTTCATTATGCTAGAAATATTAAATCTAAAAATAAAGGAAAATACATCTCGCAAACACGCCAACAGGTCGAACATCCGACAAGAAGTCACCAGCCGACTCTGACAAGTTCAAAATTCCTTCTTAGTTGACTTCGCCAAAGGCCGATCATCTAAAGAACAACTTTTAGAAAGAAAAGAGGGATCATAGGAAACAAGATCCTACTAGTAAATGGTGTGATTATCATAGTTCAACATGGCACAATACATCAGAATGAAAAGCTTGGAAGACATTTTTGGAAAAAATTGTCGACATTTGACTTGTCTGACATAACCCTAATAGAATCTAATCCAGATGCATCAACCCTTCTATCTTCAATATCACCCACTTGGACAGCCTAGAACATTGTCGACGAGGAGGAATGAGAGCACCTGTTCCATACACAGATATGGGTTCAAAAAAATCCATTACATCTGATTGTGGATAATGGTATCCAGAAGAACTTCATTTCTGAATATCTTTTGAATAAATTAGGTCTTGTCACCACTCCACATCCTCATCCTTACAATATTGGTTGGATAAAGGATGGATAGGAATTAAGGATCACTCGATAATGCAAACTCGCCTACTTCATTAAGCCTTTTGAACATGAATTACTCTGTGACGCGGCACCGCTTTCCATAGCCGATGCCCTATTTAGTAAACCCTACCTATGGGATCAACACGGTACATATCATTCATGGCCTCAGAAGATGATTGTCAAAATACAAAACCAATGGTATGGCAAACCATAGCGACAACCCACATCAATGGTTGTTATGATATCTGCCAAACAAACAAAGAATATTATCAATCATGCTCAAAAGTTTGCATTAATCATGATAAATCCTCTACATTCTAGGAAGACTATAGCAATGAGTCGACTCACCGACCATCACAGCTCTTGATAACATCAACAGATTGATAGCATTCTTGAGGAATACCAGAACATATTTCAAGCACTAGACGGAATACCTATACACTGTCAGGTAAAACACTCCATTGAACTTGTTCCTGGTTCTTTATTAGCTAACGCATCTGTTTACAGAATATCCATTCTTGAAAATGAAGATATTCGCAGACATATCCAGGATTTGATCGCCAAGGGTCATATCTACCCCATCTCCTCTCCTTGTGGAAGTATAGTCGTCTTAGTTCCTAAGAAAGACGAGAATTGGCGCATGTGCATCGACTATCAAGCTCTCAACAAAATTTCAGTGAAGAACATATACCCTCTTCCATAGATTGATGAACTCATCAACAATATGAAAGGTGCTAAGTTCTTTATGAAACTCGACCTCAAGTCGGGATACCACCATATTCCAATCGAGTCCACCGATGTATGGAAAGCAACTTTCAAGACCAAGGAAGGATTGTTTGAATGGTTAGTCATGCCTTTCGGCTTAACCAATGCACCTACAATGTTCATGAGATATATGTATGACCTTCTACATCCTTTCATCGATAAATGTGTCATTGTCTATCTCGACGATTTTTTTATTTTCATTCGATCATGGGAAGAACATGTCAAACAAATTCGGCAAGTTTTTGACACTCTCGACCAACAGAGGCTATATATGAACATGGAAAAAAAATCATTTGCAATGACCAGCATCAAATATTTGTGGTATGTAATTGACTCTGTGGGCATTCATGTCGACCCATAAAAATTACAGATCCTCAAAGATTGGCCCATTCCTCCAAACATTCAAGAACTAGGAATTTTTCTTGGTTTGGTGAATTTCTATTCATGATTCATAGTTGGCTTCAGCCACATCGCATGGCCTTTGAATCAGTTCACAAAAGGAAATAGGAAAAATGTCTTTAAGTGGACACCAACACAACAACAAGATTTTGAACAACTCAAAAACAAGCCCTTTTGTGTTATCTGATTTGCATCAGCCCTTTGAGATTGAGATGGATGCATCGGACTGTGCCCTCGGCACAGTGATCACTTAGTTAGGTCACCCATTCGTGTTTCATTCCAAGAATTTTAGCGACACAATTATAAGGTACTCGACGTATGGAAAATAATTATGTGCCATTTTGCAAGCTCTTAAGTAATGGAGACATTACATTCTTGGCAAAGAAACAGCCATACTCACCGATCATAAACCTTTGCAGTTCGCTCCGACTCAGTTGAAACTACGAACAACCTTATAACTCAAGTGGATTAATTACTTGCAACAATTTTAGTTGGTAATTAAGTATTAGAAAGGCGAGTATGCAGGGTTATGACACCACTACTTGGTCGTAATTGTATTCGGTAGACTGCGGTTTTTCTACAATGTATTGATAGCTTCAGACTGACAAGTTGTTGACTATCGACTACTTCCTGAAACGCACCTTTCTATACAAACTTTGACAACTTTGTGTACCAAACAGTGAGCACTGACAGAAGATATTTTGGGACGTGCACTATAGCAAGACTGCAGGACATTTTGGATTCGCAAAAACACTTGTTATCCTCCAAAAGTATTTTTATTGTCCTTCACTTAAATCTGACATCCACAAGTATATTTGATTGTGTGTGGTTTATGCCATTGCTTAGCCGCTGAATCAATGACAAGGAATCTACACACCCCTTCCAGTTCCTATTCGACCATGGGAATCTATTTCTATGGACTATTTGATGAGATATCATACTACCAAACATTAGGATGACATGATACTAGTAGTAGTCGACATATTCTACAAGATGGCTATACTCATACCATACAAGAATACTACGATAGCACAATAGACTGCTCAGTTCTTCTTTGAACATGTGTGGAAATATTATGGCCTCCCAACGACCATTATTTCTGATAGAGATTCTATATTTGTTAGCACCTTTTGGAAAACTCTCTTGCAACAGCTCGATATAAGACTTTCTTTGTCGATTTCCTTTCATCCGCAAACATACGAACAAACGGAACTTGTAAATAGCTGTTACGAAGAGAAATTCCTATGGATTGGGGTACCACAACAGATAGCTCGACTCCAGAAATCAATCCTTTCCAATATGCAATAGAAAGTAAATGTCTAACACTAAAGGATCAGACCTCGTACCTTATTCCGGATGGTTGAAGTAGATCCTCGTTGAGCTTTCCAACTTCAGCTTGAATTGATAGATTACTTCCTCAACAACAAGTAAACAATACAAGCATTCTATATATCATAGTGTTAGATATATTCTAGCATATATAATCAATAATGTATAAGCATTTGACATAATCCAATGGATAAAATATTCATTCAAACACACATTATTGGATAGGAAAAGATATTTCTATTAAAATAAATCTTAGATTACAAGATACAACCTCTGACGGCATGTCTGCAAACCATAGAAACTGAATCCCCCACTTGGGCTTCCACCACTTCAATCCTCCATCTCTCGATAGCAATCTCACAAGCAAAAGGCAAGCTTGGGAAGAACACACTAGTGCTCCAAGGGACAAAGGGATGTAGACTCAAGCATAAGTTCCGGCAACAATGGACTATAGTTTCCTTGCTCTCAATTATCTCATATGCCTTCAATGTATCATAGAGTTCGTTATATAGTTTTTCAAAAGGGGTAATGAAAGGTCGAATCCGAGCGATCTCAAGGCATAGGGAAGGCCAGGAGTCAAGTCAGTCGGATCCATGTCAAGGAAAACTCCAAAAGGATTTGGATTTTGTACACATCCTGATGTACGCGGTTTTAGAGGTCAAACCCGCATATGTACACGATTATAGGTTTAAAAGTCGTGTATATCATTTTTCACATGTTTTTAGGGATGGTCAAGGAAACATCAAAGGACAAAAGATGGTCCATGGGGTCTAAGGAGTCTGCAGTGGGACAGGGGAAGGCCATACAAAGTGTGATTCACCTGGAGTGGTGAAATCAGCTATAACAGGTGCCCCCTAATGTGTGAGGTTAGAGGGGTCATACGATGGCTGAAATACATTATAAGTCTGTCCCAGAAGTGGAGTGATGAAGGATCCCAAATGGAATACCAGCCACCCAATCAGCATAGTACAATAATACAACTCTGCACATAACTGCAAATACATATAGCAGTCCCGGATACATAAGAGTACAATGGCCATGAATAGGCATGATACAAGATATCACATGAGTGGTCATCACCACATACAATATACATAGATCAGAATCTCCATGATGAAGATATACAAAGGATCATGATCTCCATAATGGCTGAAGATATATAACAGATCAAGATCTCTATAGTGGTTGGAAATATCTGACATATATCGGATCAAGTCACGAGAGCTAAAATCTCATGAACATTGGCACGATCAAGGAGGTAGCATATAATAGATTCCACCAATCTGAAAAGTCTTCTACACAAATCACTACGAGTACATGTCCTACTATGCGAATAGAGGTGTCAAGGTCAAACATTGTATTCCATCATCTGATTATCGGTCATTAATGTATACCATTAACAGACGCGAGATTACGCACCGATAATGAAAATGGGAATCAAGGTACTAGAGTGCAAACTAACAAGTGTGAATAAAGGTGTTGAGGTCGAAAACTTGAGAGGATCCATCACTCAGGGGACATTGATGTATTCCCAAAAACTGTCGATGGCGAGAGAGCCTGCCACTGATGACTGCAAGTCTCAAGGCACTCAAAATGACTCTAGATTCCAATCCCATAATAAATGATCTGAAGTTGATGGGATGAAATCTGCTGGAAGGAGGGAATTAAGGCATCCCCCATCATCCAACACGAGGTACTTAGAAAAGCTATATAATGTGGAAGGACTCGATCATAAGGTGCATGAACCAGTAACTGTACTGGGAATGGCCGACATGCAAAGTCAAGATAACTAAGGAATGGCCGACACAGGTTTCAAATTCCTTCGAACAAGAGCATAACGGTGTATGGTGACTAAATAAAGGCAGCACAAACTTGATATACAAACTGGGACATCTCTACGACACAGGAGGCATCGACAGAGGCTCCTTGGGGACTAGAAGCTTAACCAGTCAATGGAGATAAACTCAGATAAACGAGTACAGCTCCTAAAGTCAAACTATAACCCAACCAATAGATGTGATATACAGTGCTCTGTTCAAAGGCAACACAACTCGACAGCTGCCACAGATAACATCTTTCCTTGTCCGGCTTTTTGGTTTTTTTATTTTTATTTTTTTGGACTTTTTCAATTATTTAAAAAGCTTGAAAAAAGAATAAACTAGCTTTATAGTTACAGACTAGGAGGAGACGAGTGTCATAAAAGCAAACAAACTAGTTCCAAGCAGTGGAACATACCTATGCTCAATGCAAGGATACATGTGTAGGATATCGACACTCGGGGGAAAATCCCCTCCCGGTAAAAAAGGGAAACAAGATGCGAAGGATATATAAAATATGGATCGGCATGGCTAGACATGAGATGAGCTCGGGCTATATGGCTGAAATGCAATGTCAGGAAATCTGGCATAAAGCTCAAAAAGGCAGGCAAAGCTCATGATAATGCATTCACAACTTGACATGAGGGAGTCCTGAGGGAAATAGGCCAGCAAAAAGATCAAGAGGAGTATGAGGCTCTTGCAAAATGTCATGGAAGTACTATACAATGGACTCCCACACCCTAAAGGAGAAAATGTCAACATGGGCACCAAATGCTAATAATGCGCTAACTAGGGTACCCATGTAAGGTGAAGCTCTACCACTCATATCATGCCACTTCTAAAGCAACAAGAAGGTTCTGTGACATAATAGAGTGGGTTCGTACCTAAGGTCATGATGAGATGGTCATAAGGTTATGCAAAATGCAAATGGTGATGAAACCTAAACTATATGCCAGTTTAAACATGATACTTGAGATCGGCATGAACGGGTCAATCCAACAGCTGAAACGGCACTGAAAAAGGTCCTCTACATCATGAATTATGTCAAAAACGGTCCAAAATGGTTAGAAAATGTCAAAACTATAGAAAAGGGGGTAAAAGTTTTCAAATATTTGAAAATTTTCTATAAATAGTAAATAGTTCAAAATATTATAAAACATTTGAAACTTTTACCCATTTGAGCTCAGATTTTCCACAGCGAATTCCAGGAGATCTAGCTGACGGAATCCACTACCGTTTCTTCCAGGTATTTACCCATGGTCTTCTCTTTCATTTTGATGCAATTTTTGTCAAATTCCATGGTCAATTAAGCTTTCTAGGCCAAACTAAAAAGGGCGCTGTGGCCCACATGGAAATCGAGGGTTTTTCCGCGTATAGGGCTGAATATACGCGAAAAATGCCCCTAAACCCACGTACATACGCGACTGTTTTGAAAACAGTTGCATATGATGCCGCACATAAGGTTTTTTCAATAATATAATGGGTAAATTGGCAATTGCTTGTGCAACATGGTCCTAGAGTGGAGAGAGCGTGAACATGGTGAGGTAGAGGAAGCAGTAAGGGCCAATTTAATGGCTCAACAGGCTCTATGTGCATGCAAACTCTACAAGTTTTTGTGTCTTGGTGTTCTGAGGGCCAAACCAAGACTATTACAGATGCTAGTGGATTACTGGGATCTAGACTCGGAGTCCTTCCAGATAGATGGGATGTCCCTCACTATAGAGGTGGAGGACATATACTTCATTACAGGGCTTTCTAGACGAGGGGAAGTAGTGAAACTTTGTTCTTGTGGTGGGCCAGGAGGTGGCTTGACTATCGATGAGTACATTGTGGTGTACTTCTATCCAAACACAGAGAAGGTGGGGAGCCAGGTCCCTACCAACGCTATACAGGTGCTAGGCCTAAATTCCATACTATTGACATTGGGCAAGATAGCAGGCTTGGCATCACTCCACCAGGCCTCACGGCCTTTGATGTTCTATGCAGTGGAGTGCATGAGACCCACAATTTACGACTGGAGCACTACACTACTGAGCAACATGAAACATCAGCTCAATGAGTGTAAGGCAGGTAGAGTGCAGAACTTCGGGTTCAGTAGTATTCTAAGCACGTTTTTCTTCTAGCGTGTTCCAGGATTGAGCCCTAGAGTGGACGTTCCTCTTCACGGGGTTTGAGATCTGGCCCAACAGTGTTGGGCAGATGCTATGCACATACTGGGGGGTGGTAGGGTGGCCAACCCATATCCAGATGACTTCTTTCCATGGTGGCAATGACAGATAGTTGCCATCGATGACTACCCCTATGCAGGGATATATTTTCGGGGGGACCAGACATGGCATTACCACCAAGATTGGCATATGGAAATATAGGTAATGAATCTCGACCTTCTCTCTTTTTTTTAAATTTTTTTAATTATTTAATTTTTTTTTGTGTTTTCTTGATTATATGGAATCAAAAAGACATATTTTTGAATGACAATACATAGTGACATCTACCATTTGTGTGCAGATGTGGGACCACGGTGACCAGAAGGCTTCCCACGTCATAGATGAAGGGGAAGAGGAGATGACATCACGGGTGTGGATGCGGAGCGAACGCTCCAAAGAATTCATACCAATTTTGTGAGACTAACACATAGGGTTCCCATGGCGCAAGTCGAGGACTTGCCTGAGGCTATGTAGCGATAGGTGGTGGGTGTACCACACACATGGGTACGATTATTCCAACAGCTAGCTAGAGCTGTAGTGACCTTCCATGATCACAACCCTCCTCCTCCTCCACAGGATTAGACACCTGGGGGTGTATACATTTTGTACTACCGTGTATTCTATGTTGGTGGCTCGAGAGCCCCGATTTTGTATCATGACACTATGTATTATCACATTTTGGATGTATATATAAAATTTTTTATGGTGATCAGTTTATTTATTTACATGTGTAAAAATTGTGTGTGTGATTAATTTACTGTGAATGAAACAAATGCCAATCTAACATGTAGTTAGCATATGATTCAGCAACTTGATTATTATTTCTTGGAATATGTATATATGTTATATTGTCAAATTGTCATTCTAACAATCTCACATGTAAGAATATTCTCAATAACATCGGATCTCTAACATGGTACAAACCATTAAGCTGTGACACTACTAACTCCGAATCAAGCGTACCTCAAGAGAAAGAACACCATGTGAAATGGCATCCCATAGAAGCTCAATAAATGCACTATATTCAGCAACATTGTTGGAAGACGGCCATATACATACGCCTCCTGAAGACAGTACCTGACCCATAGGAGTATAAATCACCCAAGCAGCAGAGGCTGAGTGTTGAGTGTGACGGCTTGCACCATCTGTGAATCCTATGTAGGTGGAAGAATCCATTGACATCTGCCAAAAGAAACAGAAACTAATCACAAACCCGATCACGATAACAAAAAGACCTAACTATGCAAAGCTATAAAATAATATACAATAAATAGCCTTGGCTGAAGATCATGCATAATATTTCTTGAGATAGAGCCCATTTCTAGGCTCAGCCAAGGCCGTTCCTTCGTAATCCACTAACTCATACTCACCCTTCTCTAACACACGCTTGACCACGTAAGGACCATGCCACATAGGAGTAAATTTCCCTACCCCCAAGGGTTCTTTCAGTTGATCCCCCAAAAGGACCAGGTCTCCTTCACTAAACCTCCTTGGACGGACAGACTTATCGTACTAGACCTTTACGCGATGTTTATTGGCTTCTAGAGCCACCAAGGCATCCTGACGCTACTCATCAAGTTGATCAAGGTGAACCAAATGCTCCTCCAATGGGGAAGTGTCCAGTAAGAGTTCTACAACTAGCTTCAAACAAGGAATCTTGCATTCAACCGGCAATATCGACTCCACTCCATGTACAAGCTGATATGGAGAAAAACTAGTGGCAGTCTTAACAGCGGTTCGATATACCCACAAAGCAGGATATAACATGATGTGCCAATTGTTCTTGCTCTGTGCAATGGTTCGTTGGAGAATATATTTGAGTGATTTATTCACTACCTCTACCTATCCATTCACTTGAGGGTAGTAAGAAGAGGAATGCTCTTGCTTATACCCTAACGTCGATGCTAACTCTTCCATCTTACGGTTCTGAAAGTGCAAGCCATGGTCAGTGACAAGCTCTTTCAAAATCCCGAACTGAGTAATAATTTGGTTGAATACAAAGTGAGCAGCTATCTCACCATTAGATTTTACTGTAGGCATAGCCTCAGCCCATTTCGTGAAGTAATCAACAGCCACTATAATATGATGGTGCCCCCCAGCCGAAGCTAGGTTGCAATCCATAAAATCGATCCCCCACTTAGTGAAGGGAATGGCGATGATAATGGGATGTAATAGGGTAGGTTTTGAGCTCATATTATGTGCGAACACCTGGCAAGGGTGGCACCTCTTGACTGCATCAAAACAATTTTTGAAGATTGATGGCCAAAAATAACCCGCTCTTAAAATATCTTGAGCTATAGAAAGCCCAGATAAATGACCACCACACGCCCCTTCATGGCAATCATTCAGCACTACCTCAACCTCTTCATGAGTTAAACAACGTCATAAAATGGAATCTACCCCACGGCGATACAAAGTGTTATCCACTATGAGATAGTTCTTAGAGACATGACGTAATCGTCATCGTTCATCTCACGAGTAGTGAGTAGGGGTCTTCAATGTTTGTAAATATATTATGATATCCCCATACAATGGGTCTAACGTTGAGATTAAGAAAATGTGTTCATCGACAAACGTATCTTCACAAACCAACTCCTCGGCCTCACACGGGAAATCCGATATAATCTCTGCAAAAATTAAAGACTTATTCGATTTTGCCGAAACAAATTCAAGATCAAATTCTTGCAGAATGACAATCCATTTATTATATTTTCCCCCAATCATCCTTTGGGTGAGGACAAATTGAAATGGATTGACATGAGCTACAACCAAGGTCTGGAGAAGGAGAATATAATGTCTCAACCGCTAGACTGCATGTACAGTAGCTAAAGCAAGCTTCTCAACATGAGAATAATGAATCTCTATGTCAATAAGGTTCTGGCTCAAATAATATATGACATGCTCTTGGAGCTCCTCATCCTCTTGAACCAAAACCATACCAATCGTCTCTAATGACGCGGCCACATATAATATAAAATCACGGCTATAGTTCAAGGGACTAATCACCAGGGCCAATGCTAGGGCTCGCTTGAGTGCATCAAAGAACTCCTGGGCTCGCTCATCCCAATAAAAGGGGGTGTCCTTCTTCAAGAGACGCATGAAGCCTCTAGTCAAATTGGCAAAGTTGACAACAAATCTTCCTAAGAAGTTTTCCATGCCTTGCAAACACTGAAGATGACGAATATTCTTCGGGGGAGACAACTGAAGTATTGCCTCAACCTTCAAAGGGTCGACTCTTACACCCTCTTTAGAAACGATGAATCCTAACAAACGTCCTAACTTCACACAAAAGATGCACTTATGAGGATTTAATCTAACCGAATAGTGCCTGCATCTTTCGAATACCAATCTCAAGTGATAGGGATGATGCATTCTCATGCGAGAATGAGCAGCAAGGTCATCCAAAAATACTTTGATAATTGACTTGAGATCATGGAATATCAAGGTCATTTCCCGCTGAAATGTAGATCCAGCATTTTTAAGGCTGAAAGGCATTTTCTGATATGCAAACATTCCCCAAGGACAAATAAATGCAGTCTTATGTTGGTCCTTAGGTTTAATCTGTATCTGATTATATCCAGAAAATCCGTCCATAAAGGAGAACACCTTGCTACCCGCACACTCATCCAAAATATGATCAATAAATGGTGTGGGGAAATTGTCCTTAGGACAGGCACGATTCAAATCGCGAAAATCAGTACATATGCATATCGCTCCCTGCTTCTTATCAACTGAAACAGGGTTTGAGACCCACTCCATCAAGGGAATGGGATAGATGAAACTGGCTTTCAACATCTTCTCTATCTCTGCCTTAATCGCGGGTGCTTTCCTAGGACTCAACGCACGTAAACATTGTTGAACAGGTTTAACATTGGGTAAGTCTTAATCTCGTGCTCGACAATACGAGGGTCAATACCTGGCATCTCATCGTAAGACTAAGCAAAAATATCATGGAATTCCTTAAATAGCTCGGTGTATTCAAGAATCTCAACATGGGAACATTCCGCCCCAATATGGACATTCTCTATCATGCCAGGATTGCAAGAGATGTTGACAGGAATCATTGAAGATATGTTCACCATGTTTCCATCAATGATCGGACCAGGAGATCTTAATGGAACCACAGGACTACCAACTCTCTGACTAAGAACCGCCCTAAAATCCTCATGCTCCAAGTGGTCAAGCTCTAGAAGAAAGTATGATCTATGATGGAGTTCCTCCCATGGTGGCTCAACTCCCGACATAGCCTCAATAATCGCTTCATCTGAAGGGAAAACTGTATCAAGGCAGTCGTGTGCATGAGAAGACTATACTACCCATGCCAGCAGCACATAAGGGTCCTCCTCCTCCATCCGCGAAGAGGAAAGACTAGGCTCTGCAACAAACTTGAGATTAGCTTGATAAGCTATCATAGTTGCAGGCAATGACACGTCCGTCACAATGAGCTCACTTGAAGTGCTCGGAGTAGGAAGAATCCAAGGATCTTCCATATGAATTGTGTGAAAAGACACTAATCTGGTAGATGTCGAAGCCGCATCGGAATTAGATCCTATCATAAGGATCAGTGCAGGACAACTAAAGCTTTCCATAAGGGATGGATACATGCCTACACCCATACTCCCAGTTGCCGGCTGAGAGTGCTCAACGATCGGGATCGAAGCTCCTGAAGATGCGGTAATAGATAGATTCTTGAATGTCGTTTGATCAATCATTACTATCTTCCTATTATGTGGAAAGCATACAACGCGAAATAGGGAAGAAGCAACGGCTTGCATACTGTACATCCAATTCCTACCCAGCAAGAGATTGTAGTCAAGTGGTGCATCAACCACCTCGACCTCTATCGCAATGGTTTTCCCTCCCAAATAGAATTTAAGGGAAGGAAGGATGCCATGTGGCCTAAAAGATCTCCCATCAAATGCAGTTAACATGGTCGCTGATTTATACAGCTCAGAAGAACCCAGACCCTTCCAACAGGATAAAGACATCACAGAAGCAGCAGCGCCCTCGTCAATCACAGTGCGCTTGACAGTCATATTAATACATTCTACATGAATCAAAAGAGACACATAGTAGGGCAAGCGAGGATGAAGTCCTGTGGTTTCAAATTTGATCACAGAGGAAGAATCATCATCATTCACACCAAGGGCAGAAAGAAACGCCTTCCTTTGTGACGGACAACTCTGAAGCACTTCCAATGCAAACATCGCACAAGGAGTGTGGCCCAAATCCTTGACAACTGAATAGTTCTGGGTGGCTCGGGCATTTGGATTATGCCCTGAACTCTTAAGGACTCCCTTAGGAATGCGAGGCACAGTCTCAATTTTATCCATAGGTTTCTCAATGCGCAAAGGGGACCCTGGTGGATCAGGCTCTTTGCCTAGGCTGGGTTGTGACGAACCATAATCTTTCGCACGAGTCACAACTTTTGCAGCACGAACCATGTTAATGCACCCATGACCACTACCCTCTGGCAGATCATGCTCACCACCAGACTGGTCATGGGACTTTTAGTTCATATTTTGATTATGCGGTAAAGGGTTAGTTAGCACAGCTGGGCCCTGTGCCAAGAATCTCAAAGCTTCCTTAATACGAGGGCACAAGTAAGTGAGGTGATCATCCTTACATAACTTGCAAGGGAACTTAACCTTACATTTAGCTTGCTTGTCCCCCCCAGCATTTCAGCCGTTCTTGTCATTACTAGCATTCTCATTCTTATTCCCACCCTTACGATTATTCTTACCCTTTTTTCTATTCCATCCGGGCTACTGGTTACCCTTCTGGTCTGACGATTGCACAAAAAGTACACTCGTCGTTTGGGCAGGTTGAGATGAAGCCGTAGCTTATCCTGAAGCAGATTGGTTGATTGACAATTGAATAACTTGTTTGCAACCGAATCCATAGGTTTCCCACTAGTACAACCCACAATGCCATCGGCATGTGGTCTAGGTTTGACTTTGGGGTCGAAACTAGAACGCGGAGCATTTGGAATAATCTCATATAACAAACCGGACTGAGCATAGATCAAGTCCAGTTCCTGTGCCCTAAAAATTGCTTGTTCCTCATTCTGCACTATGGATGTGGAAACATCCTTCGCTATATACGGCAATAAGGACTTGAGGAACCACTCGAGGAGGAACTCCTGCTGTATAAAAGATTTAATTAACCTCTTCCATCTACGCAACTCTTGAATATGATTAGAGATATGTGCGGCTTTGTCTTGCCAAAATGTAGACAAGAGTTTAGTACCCACGTCATAACGCACTGGTAGCTAGAAGTGATTAAGAAAAGTCATCACAAGGTCGTCGAACAAAGCGAAAGATCCCCTAGGTAACTATATATACCATTTCGTGGTAGGCCCTATAAGGGTGCATTGAAATAGCCTCAAATGAATGGAGTCCTGATGTAAGGAATTCGAAGAGCACCATAGGTGAAACGTAGTAACGTGTTCGCTCGGATCCTCTCCTAGTTTTCCCTCGAACTTAGGTATGTCCGAAGGAAACTTGGTAGGGACAGCCGGCCAAGCTGGGTCATGAGCTACAGGATCATTCGTTAATCTCGACAAGTTAGGAAGATTGAGCATCGTGAGGAAAGGGAGCCTAGGATGATGAGGTCGATGGGACGCTCCCAGATTCATATAGGTCTGATTACCACCATGGCCTTGGCCATAGTTCCCTCCTCCCATATAACCCATATAGGGTGGCGTGGAAACACCATAGTGTGGTGGACCTTGACTAGTAGGAGCTACGAAGCCGTAATTAGGAGAGTAAGCAGGTTGTTGATACCCACCCCCATAAGGTGAAGAACCCTATCCATACTGTGTCACATAAGTCATCGCATGAGATGTCCCATAGGAAACTCCATATGTAGGAACATACACTCCGGAAGTAGGAACATGACCCCTAAAAGTATGAGCATGACCTCTCGATGCAACGGGTGGTACATGAGGGTGAGACACAACAGGTCTAGTAACCGCAGTATGGACATAACTCGTAGCAACGTTTCGACGTGAAGGACCACGTGAATAAGGCGGAGGGTGAACATTTGAAGAATTAAGGGCCGAGGACGGAGGGACCTGAGTAATAATGTACGTATTATTCCCTATCATTACCCGTCTCGGGTCTGGTATCCTAATAGGATCACTAACCCTAGACCTAGGAGGAATATATGATGCAGTTTCCACTACTGGGATGGAAGGTGCAATGTGACTAGTGCTCCCAAACCTCTTCGCATGGTAAGGAATGAGAGTTCCCCCAGGCATAGTGTTAGGCTCGAAATCATATTCAACATGAAATGTCAAATCATGTGTGGGAAAACCAGACATAGCATAACTACCATAACTAGTGCTTGTGGGTGGAAAATGAGTCTCGGCATCCTCCGGCATTCCATACCGGTAATGCGTCAATGGGGAATTGACCCTAGAGTGAGTAGGTCTATCATGAGAGGTTCCTATCTTGGAAATCACAGGACCTGACTCAGCCAAGTCGGGTGAAGGATTGTAAGTAGGAGTAAACTCCCCATCGTCCACATGAATGGGAGAAGGTGGTTCAGGAAGATCCTCTATATGGTCTCCCATGGTGTGTGAATCAATGTGTGAGATAGTCTTCCTGTACTGTCTAGGTCTCTCTCCCAAAGGAGGAGGAGAAACAGAAGGTGGAAGTCCTGCTAAGTGACGAGAACGGCAGGGAGCCGCACCCGAATCCACAATGACTCGAAAAATAAAAAAGACTCTCTATTTACGCAAACCCTAGGCAAACTATCATGCACAGAGAAATCACTAATAAAATCTAAATCCAAATGCAAGAAAACAAGGGCTGGATAAGTGAGCTCCCAAATGAAGCAGGTATGTCTCTCCTAGGAGAGGCTTGAGACTCCCATACACAACAAGTGGAGGTATGTAACCAATTATTGTGGCCCTCAGCTTCAACGCATAAAGCAACTATGTTGTCTGACCCCAACCTGGTCGAGACACCTGTAGAATAACCCCTGCAAAGTACCCCCTTGATATCCTAGGTAAGGCCACTAAGGTCACCTCAATATAATCAATGCTCAGGCGGACAGTCACAGGTGGGATTGACCATATGGGCAGGGTAGCAAAGCCCAAAACTCTCGAAAGAGCCCCCAGATACGAATACAATCCTGGAAATATCTCTGGTGCTACTCAGTTATGACTAGGGTTCATCCCAATCAATAACCGCTCACACTGCCTCGTGCTTAACTCCCTTTTGAGAGGAGGATCCTGAGAAACACTGGTTATACCAATGATTTCACACACTCACCTGGATAGACACATACATGTTGTTGTTTAGTGATCTTGGAGAATTTACTTACAATGAACTATTCCAAGATCCTAAAACCTAATCTTGTTGGTGCACCCTAGAAAATAAATGAGTGTAATTCATTTTAATTTAGCGTTGATTTTAATTTGCTTTATTACTCAAAATAGGGATATGATCGTGCAACTAATGGTGTTATGACGCAACATGAAGTAAAATGCACACCTAACAATCAATGCAAATGCATTGTGTCCATGAAAACAGGGTATGCTACTACGTGAAATGCACAATTTTTATTCAAATGATGAATGCAAGCTTTCCTATATGAAGTCCTAACTAATACTCCAAAGCAAATCTAGTGCAAGTACAATGCAAAATGCAAAATGCAATGCATGACGATAAGCAAATATTTTTTGGATTTTTTGAAATAAAATGAGATATGAAAAGAAAAAGAATGATTCTACGACCCCTAGACTATGTAAGTACACACAAACAGCACTCAAGAAAAGCACTAAGGTAAAAGAAATCTAATGCACTAATCCCAAACAAAAAATCGAAAATGCCATGACAAGAACCTTCTTAAAAACAAAATTATCCTAAAAAAAATGTCTCTAGTCAGAAACAGAGGTATAAACAGACTCAGGCAGTGCCAAAGGAGACTCAACAAGCATCAAACTTCACCCAGCAACCATTTAACTTCCACAAAAAGGCAAAACTAAGGGTATACACGACTGTTCGCAGTAAACCCGCATGTATATGTAGAAATATCAGAGAAACCCGCGTGTATACGCGACTGTGAGTTAAAAACTCACATACATGAAGAAAGGTGCATAAAATCAAGGCAAATAAACAGGCTGAGACAAACTTCACACCGATCAGACACTACCAAGCATACATGCCCCTAGACCTGACACAGAAACAAGAGAGAGAGAGCAATTCAAATTCATTGAATGCCAATAAAACAACCCCCAAAGGACAACTACTAGGAACTCCCCAGCGGAGTCACCAATTCTGTTATGGAGAGAAATTCCTATGGCTTGGGGTACCACAACAGACATCTTGACTCCAAAAATCAATCCTTTCCAATATGCAATAGAAAGTAAATGTCTAACACTAAAGGATCAGACCTTGTACCTTATTCCAGATGGTTGAAGTAGATCCCTGTTGAGCTTTCCAACTTCAGCTTGAATTGATAGATTACTTCCTCAACAACAAGTAAACAATACAAGCATTCTATATATCATGGTGTTAGATCTATTCTAACATATATAATCAATAATGTATAAGCATTTGACATAATCCAATGGATAAAATATTCATTCAAACACACATCATTGGACAGGAAAAGATATTTCTGTTAATATAAATCAAAGATTACAAGATACAACCTCTAACGGCACGTCTGCGAACCAGAGAAACTGAATCCCCCACTTGGGCCTTCACCACTTCAATCCTCCATCTATCGATAGCAAGCTCAGAAGCAAAAGGTAAGCTTGGGAAGAACACACTAGTGCTCCAAGGGACAAAGGGATGCAGACTCAAGCATAAGTTCTAGCAACAATGGACTATAGTTTCCTTGCTCTCAATTCTCTCATATGCTTTCAATGTATCATAGAGTTCCTTATATAGTTTTTCAAAAGGGGTAATGAAAGGTCAAATCTGAGTGATCTCAAGGCATAGGGAAGGCCAGGAGTCAAGTGAGTCAGATCCATGTCAAGGAAAACTCCAAAAGGATTTGGATTTTGTACACATCCCGATGTACGCAGTTTTAGAGGTCAAACCCGCATATGTACGCGATTATAGGTTTAAAATTCACGTATATAATTTTTAACATGTTTTTAGGGATGGTCAAGGAAACATCAAAGGACAAAAGATTGTCCATGGGGTCTAAGGAGCTTGCAGCGGGCAGGGGAAGGCCATACAAAGTGTGATTCACCTGGAGTGGTGAAATCAGCTATAACAATAGCTCAATCATACAATTGCTTCGCATGTACAACCACAAGCATTGTCGAACATGGGATGACAACCTTCCATACATACAGAACAACTACAACCATGCTCAACACAACTCTATAGGTAAGATTACATTTGAGATCTATTACGGATTTCAACCCTCAGCGCCTATCGACTTAATCAGTTCCTCGACATAATTGAACGATACTAACTTTGAAGGATGAGAAGTGGAGAAAGCATTGAAGTTCAGAGATAAAATCGACAACATTCAAAATTAAGCACAGGAAATGTTGCAACGATTGAAAGCAAAAGCTAAGGCCTGACACGACAAGAATCATATTCCTCACTCATTCCAAATTGGGGATCATGTCTGGTTACATCTAAAGAAGGAGTGCTTCGCTGGTCCATACAAAAATATGAAACCTTTACGATATGGTCCATACTGTATCCTTAAACATATTGGAGAAAACACTTTTCAACTTAACATTTTTGCATGCCTTGGCCTACATCCTGTTTTCAATGTAGATCTACTTCGACCATACCATGTACCATTGTTGGAACAAAACGAATTACAAAAACCATAACCCAAAGAAATCCATCCATATGTTTAGGAACCTCTTCTTTGTGACACCATTGTGGGACGACGCATACACCATACAAGGACAGAATCCATTCCCTTGTTTCAAGTGGCTAAAGCTGGATAAGTCCCCGCGCAAGGAAAATGGTACTCTACTAATGAAGTCACCAACAATTTTCCTCACCTGAATGGAGACCATTGTTTCTTGAGGAAGGAGGAGTGATCCAACTAGCAGCTGACAGGTTCTCCTTTGACAGGTCTTCCTTGAGAGATTCACCTTCAACAGGTTCGCCTCCCTCGACATGTCCGCCTTGACATACAGCATACCAACATGCTCTGTGACGATTGAGCTTCCGAACCATTATAAATTATTTTGTAATTGAACGTAGAGGGTAGTCACCCAAGTGTCTCAACATCCTATTTAAGCATCTACATTATGTAATATAGACATCTATCTGATTCCTCCATCTTTCTTGGAGCAGAAGTAATAAATTGGTTCGAATTCTTGCATATTGTCTGTGTGTATATTTCTTGTCGACCTAGTGTGTTTCCTACTTTGCTTATTCTTCCTATATTATTCCCCCATAATAGTACTCGACTCATTCTATCGACTGTTGTCCCCATCGTGCACTTGGCACGACCTGGATCATAAAACCACAAATCAAGGTACAAGGTAATATGCCAATTAGTTTTTCTTTATGCAATGGTTTTTTGCAGAATGGTATTAAAAGATTTGTTAATTTCTGGGACCTAACCATTTTCTTGGGGGAAATAAGATGAATAATTTTCTTTCTTAAACCCCAAATTCAAAGTTAATTGTGCCATCATCTTATTTTGAAAGTGATTTCCATGATTAGTGATAATCTCCTTCGGGATCCTGAACCGAGTGCTAATCTAATTGAACACGAAGTGAGCGACCGTCTCACCATCAGATTTGAGTATAGGAATAGCCTCTTCCCATTTCATAAAGTATTTCATGGGCACTATGATATGATGATTACCCCCAGCTGATGCTAGGTTGAAATCCATAAAATCCATTCCCCACTTGGTGAAGGGACCAATGGTGATAATATGATGTAACAAGGAAGGATGCGATACATTTTCCAATAAAACACCTCGAAGTGGGTGACATCTCTTGATCGGACTAATGCAATATTCAAATATCGATGGCCAATAATAACCTTCTCTTAAAATATTTTGAGTTGTAGAAACCCCAGATAAATGACCACCACACGCCCCACCCTGACAATCATTAAGCACAACCTCAGCCTCCTTGTGAGTCAAACAATGAAATAAGATAGATTCCACCCCACGATGATACAAGGAATCACCGATAAAGAGGTAGTTTTTAGCATTATGAAGTAAGCGTTGTTGTTCATCCCATAAGAATGAAGCATACTTCTTTAATAAGTGCACAAAAACCTTGGTCACATTAGTGTAATTCACAACAAACCGATGCAATAAATTTGTCGTCCCTTGGAGACTTTGAAGTTGTCTAATTGTGCGCAGGGGAGGCCATCGAAGTATTGCCTCAGACTTTAATGGATCGACCACAATCCCCTCCTTTTACACAATGAATCCCAATAAACGACCAATCCTAACAAAAAAATGCACTTTTTAGTGTTCAAACAAATATGATAACAACGACATCTTTCAAATACCAAACGAAGATGTGTTGGACGATTCACTCTCTTATGAGAGTGAACAATGAATTTGTCTAGATACACCTCAATGATACATTTAAGGTCGTGAAAGGAAAAGGTCATCACCCACTGAAAAGTAGCTATGGTGTTTTTAAGGCCGAAGGGCATATTTCAGTATGCAAAGATACTCCAAGGACATATAAATGTCATCTTGTGTTGATCCTCAGGTTTAATCTAGATCTGATTATAACCAGAAGAAACCATCCATAAATGATAAAATCTCACTTCTCACACTCATCCAATATCTAATCAATAAATGGAGTGGGGAAGTTATCCTTTGGACAGGCCCTATTTATATCTCTGAAATCAATGCACACGCAAATGGTCCCCTGCTTCTTATCCACAGGAATGGGATTGGTTACCCATTTAGTCATGGGAATTGGGTAAATCAATCTAGATTTAAGCAGCTTCTCTACCTCATCCTTAATGGAAGGAGCCTTACAAGTATTCACAACAAGTAAAAATGGTCGAACAGGATTAGAATTAGGATACAAATTAATTTCATTCTAAAAAATATGAGGGTCTACAGACAATGGCATACCCGCACCAGTGGGTGAATGAACTTCAACCAACTATACCAAAGAAGGGAGAGCCCATGGGTCACTCAAATACGAAGTACAAAATTAGACCAGACTCAAAGATGATGGGACACCACCAAGAGTGGATTTAATAGCTAAAATTGGAGCTGAAAAGTTAAAGGTTTCCATCAATGAAGGATACATTCTGACACCAACATTCTCAATTGTCGGTTGAGAATTATCAATTACCTAGATAGCAGGACCCAGTGATGTTGAGGAACCAGAATTATCAAATGAAAATTAATCAATCATCAATATTATTTCATCATAAGGAAATTATACGACACAAAATACTGACAATCCAATCGCCTGCATGGCATAAATCCAGTTCTGACCCAGTAAAAGATTATAGTCAAGGGGCACATCAACCACCTCGAACTTGATCAACACGATCTTCCCTCCCAAATGGACCTCAAGGGAAGAAATAATACCTTGTGGTTTAAATTAGCATCCATCGAATGCTATCAGCATAGTCATGGATTTAGACAACACAGGAGATCCAAAGCACTTCCAACAAGCCAAAGAAATCATCGAGATTGCAGCACCTTCATCAATAACTGTACGTTTAATGGTGTTGTTCAAACATTCCGTGTTGACTTGAAAATCCACATGGTAAGGTAAGAGAGGTTGGAAATCATGAGTCTCGAACTTGACAACACTGGGCTCGTTTGGATTAGGAACTCCTAACATAGTTAACAAAGCTTTCCTCTACGAAGGGAAAGTCCGAAGCACTTCTAACGCCGACATTGCATAGGGTGTATATCCCAAATCCTATATAATAGAATAGTGTTGGGAAGCTTAGGCTTTAATATTGTGTGTTAAGCACTTAAGGACTCCTTTCAGTATGTGTGTTATAGCCTTAGTCTTATCGATCTACAAAGGGATCTCCAGAGGTGGAGGTTCTTTTCCCATGGTTAGTTGAGACGGACCATAATCACAAGAATGGGTTGCAACATGTACATCTGATAACATATTGATACAACCATGATCACCTTCGTAGGTTGGAGGGATATGAATCCCACCAGAACCACAATTGTTGGCAGAAGTCCTCGAAGTCATGTTTTGGTTATGCAGAAGGGGATATGTTAGCACAGCTAAGATATGTGCAATGAACTTTTAGGCCTCATCTATCCTAGGGAACCAATGCATAAGATGGTCTCCTCCACAAATTTTTCCTAGAAATTTGACCTTATGTTTAGGTTTCTTGTCCCCACTATAATTTTCACCATTCTTGTCATAATTAGCGTTCTCCTTGTTATTCTCACCCTTCTTATTATTCTTCCCCTTTTTCCTATTTTGTCCACGTTGCTAGTTTCCCTTTTGGTTCGACAACTGCATAGACTATACATACACCTATTGGGTGGGGGTGGACGAAGCCATAGATTATTCCAGCCATATATTGGTTAATTGACAATTTTTTCATTTGATTCCTAACCCATTCCACAACTTTTGCACTCACATAGTTGGCAATGACATCGGCATGTGACCCAGGTTTAAACTTGGGGTCATGATTTGACATCAATGTGTCAAGGATGATCTCATAAAGGAGACCAAACTAAGCATAAATCAATTCCAATTGTTGAGATTGGAAAATGGTTTGTTCCATAGTAGCCACTCCAGATGTCAAAACATCCTTCATGATATAAGGCAATAAGGACTTAAGGAACCACTCCTATAGGAATTCAGGTGGAATGTTGGCCTTAATTAATCCCTTATTTCTACACCACTCTTGAATATGGTTAGAAATGTGAGTAGCCTTCAATTGTAGAAATGTAGACAAGAGTTTCGTGTCGGCATTATAACATACTGATAGCTGAAAGTGATTAAGAAAGACCATGGCCAAATCGTTAAAATTCTGGTATATGCCCCTAGGTATTTCTATGTACCATTCTGTGGTTGGGATCGTAAGGGTGTGTTGAAATAGTATGGACATGGAATATAATCATGGTTAAATGAATTCAAAGAGAACTAAAGATGAAAATTCATGATGTGATCACCAGGATCCTTGCCCTTCTTACCTTCAAACTTTAGAATGTTCAAAGGAATCTTAGCAGGAACCGGAGGCCATGCTAGATCATGGCACGCCAATTCATTCGTGAGTATAGAAAAGTCAATAAAATTCAATGTCGATAAAAAAGGGGGCCTAGGTTACGACATTTGATTCCATGCCCCATGGAAAGATTGGTTCTTGTATGGTCAATTATGGTAAAGGTCGTGACCTTTACCAATCAGATAATAACCTCCTCACATATGACCCATGTAAGGATACATAAACATTTTTATATGGGGCATTCTTTAGGAAGGGGGAGAAACATTACCAAAGTTAACCATATAATGGAATGGATTTCCCCTAGACACCTACGGAGGCACGTAGCATCCCAATAAAGGGATGCTAGATTAAGGGGGAATGTAACACCCCGGTTTTGACCCCGTTGCATTAAACATACATGATGCATATAATGTAATGAATCATGGTGTGGAGCTAAAGGAAAAATCCCCGCCATCGATTTAATTGTGTTATGTTTCAGCAAACGGAATCGTTACCGATGGTCTATCATGGTATACGGCATATATTAAGTTTTGTCATCATGTAAATATGCATCTTTAATTAAAATGAACCCCAACTAGCTATGTTCGTAGCAACTAAATTGAGAAGGGGCATGATTCTCATAAGGATAAGGGTGGGGGATGTCAAACCTTGGGCTATGGGGGCGGAAATCCATGTGTCACCACCCTGTTTGAATTGCTCATTTTTCCTTGTCTTATCCAACTACCACTTTAATGTTTTGCTGGGTAGTTGAGGCAGTTATGGCTGGGAGTGGAGTGTGGCAGGATTGTCAGTCCTTGCCCACACGCACACTCCACTAGTGGATTGAATCCTCATGAAAGGCAGAAGAATGACTATGCCTCTCATTCCACTCACTCCACTATGCATTCTCTCCATTGTTTGTTCATCCTCACGCAGGGACGGTAGTTTGATCATTCTCATGCACAGGCATCTTTTTTGTTTTTTTTATCTCATGCATCCTGGAGGGGAGCCGTTTTTCAATTTTCATTCACATTTTTCCCCATAAGGGAATCTGGTGTGTTTTCCCTCTGTATTTCTAGGGTCTAGTGTAAAATTTCCTCACGCATAGGTTGAGACTCTGTATCTTCTTCCCCAGTGTGGCCTGTGTAAGTATTTTCCAATTGCTTCATTGTCCAGGAGGGACTGTTGTTTCTCCACATTGTGAACTATGTTTGATGATACATTTGGAGACTGTTGTAAGTTGCTTGGGGGTCATTTTGTCCATGATAGGGCCAAGAACGACTCAGGAGTCGTTTCCCTATCTAAGTTGTAACTGCTGGTTGATTGCATGCGTGCAATGGTTGGTCTTCGAACTATATTGGGAGCAGGGATGGGGGCTTGGGTTGCTTGATAAACTTGGTGTGTTTGGAAACCACACAGATAGAGCTAGAGGGTTGGCTTTCTTCTCCACAACCCATGAATAGCACTGGAAGGGAAGTCAGGGCTTGAGGGACTGTGTAGTTGGGTGTGTGTGGGTGTCTTAGAAGTCATGCTAGTTCTAGTGTAGGTGTTCCTAGCTCTATAATGGGCTCACCAGCTTAGCATTTATCCTTTCCCAGCTCCTTGATGGCCTGATAAACCCAACTGTGTTGGCTTGGCTGCGTTTTGTGTATACTTGGCTATGTGTAAGCATGCTTGTTCCTTATTCCTTGGGGAATCATGCCCAACTCGGGGGTGGCAAAATTGCTGAGAGATTTAGGAGCATGCTAGCCTATGGTTGGGTGGAACGTTACAGCGACGTAGCTGGTTGCAGAACGAGTTCTTCATAAGATAAGTAATCTTATCTATTTTACTCCTCCAATCATTTTACTGTTAATGAATATGGTGAACATGTTGAATGCTTGTATGAATGTATGTTTCTTCCGCTATGTATGACAAATAATTGTATCTGTGTATGTTCTACTTCAATGCTTTTTGTTTCAACATTTTATGAATGCACATGGTCATGGGGCTGGTTGCCCGGATGGTTAAGGCCATGGTAGCGTCCTCTTCACCGGTCGAAGGGTCGGGGATGTTACAGTGTGTTATCAGAGCTTGCAGGTTGCAACATGGACCTCTATGGGCCATTAAGAACCAATTAGCAAAGGCATGTTGCCTTCTACCCAGAAGAAATCAGTGAATGACTGGAAAATTCACAAATTTGTCTAAGTGTTTGAACTGTCTGTTCGTCGGAACACTTAGTGGGACAGACTTTCGATGCAGTGGAGAGATAGGCGGAAACACACCTGACGGAGGACAGTTGGAAGGAAAATTGTGGAAAATTTTCTAAGTGTTTGACGTCCGTCAGCGGAAAGTAGATGTTGGGTTCGCCGACACCGCGGAAGAATTTAGCGATTTGTCAGTCCACCGTAGGGACTAAAACACCGATGCAGCGGTGTTAGTGGTTTCGATTGTCGACAGTAGGAAAGTTTTGAAATTTGATTTAATTTTTGAAATCATCAACGGAAAATAGTTGATCAAGCGCCCTCCATTGTGAATGGCTAGACAACTACGCGTCCAATAGGTAAGGCCTCCGACCGTCGATGCAGCGCATAGGCTGGTTTCATCGCCGATTAGGTTCGGAGAGTTGGATGTGGATCCGATACAGCAGAAGGAAATAGGTGAACAGTCCTCCGCATCACTGATGTATATTGGAATTTTGGCGATTTTCCCGCCGAAACGCCAGAAAACTTGTGCGGAAGAGACCCGATGAAGAGAAGGGAACTTTGGGTTTTTCGGAGTGGATATTTTATCAACCAATTCTAACTATTTCAGCAGATTTCAGCGGATTTTCAGTGGATTACAGGGATGAATATGAAATAGAGAAAATTATGTGTTTAGCATAATTGTTGTTTTATGAATTTCCAGAAAAAAAAGGTAAGTAATTTTGATTTATATTAATATTATGCATCTAACAGTTTGATACAAACACACTTGCAGAACGTTAGATAACTTCCAAGAGCAGTACTCTATAGAGAATAGTGTGGTAAAGCCAGAGGTGGATCAGTCATGAGAACCCATGATGGGTATGATGCTCGGGATTCTTACGAGGGAGCAGAAGATGCCATGGGAGAAAATGTCCGTAATGGAAATGATGACATAGAGTCTAATGGAAGGAGATTCCAGGGGACACCATCCAAGGTTGTAGCCACCATGAGAATCTTGATCAAATCCCAGGAAGAGCAACATCAGTTGAATGCTGCAATGTTGTGGAGTTTGACAGACTTGCAAAGAAAGAGACTCTGGACGAGGTACAGCAAGACCAGAAGGCAGTAAGAGTAGTACTAGGAGAAGGAGAAGGACTTCTAGTGGATCATCTGATTCTGAAGAATCCAGCGGGGATTCAAGTTCTTATTCTCATAAAAGAAAAAGAAATAAGCATGATAGGGATCGCTCTCGGGATGAATTTAAGAAAGCTAAACCTCCTACATTTGATGGTGAGGTAAATACTAGACAAGAGGCTGAAGCTTGGCTTCTTGGTATAAAGAAGTACTTTCAAGTTCAGGATTATTCAGGAAACATGAAGGCAAGAGTTTCCATATTCAATCTGAATGGGAGGGCATCCATTTGGTGGGAACACTTCAAGCAAGTAAAGAGGATCAGTGAAAGGAGACTTAAGTGGAAACAGTTCAAGAAGTATTTCAAGCAGAAATACCTCTCTGACAGGTATTATGATGACAAGATTAAGGAGTTCCATGAGCTGAGATTGGGTCAGCTGACCATGGAAGAATATGCAAATAAGTTTTTGGAGCTGTTGAGGTATGTCCAGAACATCAGAGATGAAAAAGTGAAGGTCTAGCATTTTCTGAGTGGATTGCCTCAGTCTTACAAAGATAGAATTGAGTTTTATGAACCTAGGAATATTGAAGAAGCAATAAGGAAGGCTAAGTATTGCTATGAGCAAAGCAAAGGTAAGCCAGATTACCATAAGGCATGGAAGGACAAGAAGAATGAGAAGTTTGACCAAATAAAGAAAGGTTTTAAACCTTCTAACTTCAGGAATCAGCAGAAGCAACCATCTCAAGTTGCGAGTAAACCAGTTGGAATGACAGGAGAAAAGCCTAAGGATCTACCACATAATAGAGGACCACTTCAATGTTGGAAATGTGGAGGATCCCACATGCGCAGGAATTGTCCACTCGAGAATGAGAGTGCAAGACCGGATTATAACATTCAAGAACCAGAAACAGTGGGTCAAGTAGCAAGGGCAGTCCCTAGGATTTATGCAGCATTGGAGGACCGCCAAGCAGATCGCCAGTCAATTGTGGTTGAAGTAGTAGGTAAGATTGTTGAGCAATCTGTTTCTATTTTGATTAACCCTGGTTCTACCCACAGTTACATTACTCCTAGAGTAGTGGAGATTTGTGCTTTTAAGAAAGTAAAGCATAGGAAGTCTTGGTTAGTTTAGCTAGCCACTGGAACTAAGAGAAAGGTTAGTGAAGTGGTAGAGAAATGTCCATTGGTCATGGATGGATTGGTCACTTGTGTAGATCTGAATGTTCTATTGCTTGGTTCCTATGATGTTCTCATTGGAATGGATTGGTTAGAAGCTCACAGGGTGAAGCTTGACTGTTACAATAAGACTTTCAAATGCATGAATGAAGAAGGGAACCTAGTAGTTGTGAAAGGTATTCCAAAGGTGATTTCAGTACAGCAGGTTTCAACAATGCAGTTAAAGAAGTTCTGTGGGAAGGGTTGCCAATTGTATGCAGCTCATATTTCGAAGACATCATGAGATGAAACTCCTAGGTTGGAGGACTATCAGGTGTTGCAGGAATTCATGGATGTGTTTCCTGATGAGATTCTAGGGCTTCCTCCAAAGCGAGACATTTATTTCACTATTGAACTTGTGCCAGGAGCAGCACCAGTGTCCAAGACACCCTACAGGATGAGTACACTGGAGATGCTAGAATTGAAGATGCAACTGCAAGATTTGTTGGAAAAGAAATATATCCAGCCGAGTGTGTCTCCTTGGGGAGAACCGGTTCTGTTTGTAAAGAAGAAAGATGGTACACTCAGGTTGTGTATTGATTACAGACAATTGAACAAGGTTACTATGAAGAATAAATATCCTCTGCCTAGGATTGATGACCGCTTTGATCAAATGAGAGGAGCAGAGGTATTTTCCAAAATCGACTTGAGGTCTGGTTACCATCAGGTGAGAATCAAGGATGAAGACATTCATAAGACAGCCTTCAGGACAAGGTATGGACATTATGAGTTTGTAGTGGTACCATTTGGTCTCACAAATGCACCAGCTACATTTATGTGCCTTATGAATAGTGTCTTCAGCCAATATCTAGATAAGTTTGTTCTTGTCTTCCTTGATGACATTCTTGTTTATTCTAAGAATGAGGAAGAACATGAAGAGCATTTGAGATTGACATTGAAATTGCTTAGGGAGCATCAATTGTGTAACACCCCGGTTTTGACCTCATTTACATGATGTATATATATTGTAATTAATCGTGGTGAGGAGCTAAAGGCAAAATCCCCACCATTGATTTGGTTGTGTATGTTTCGGCAATGAGGATAGTTGCCGATGGTATATCGTGCTATTCAACACATTATAATTTGGCATCATGTAAACACGCACATCAAATAAAATAAACCACAACCAGCTACGGTAGTGCAATGTTAAAATGAAAAGGGCATGATTCCAAAGGATAAGGGTGTGGGGGGATGTCAACCTTGGTCTTAGGGGGGGAAAAGCCTTGTGTCATCTTCCCTTGTCTCATCCAACCTCTTTAATGTTTTGGTGGAGTAGTTGAGGTAGTTATTGCTGAGTAGTGGTGGGTGTGGCAGGACTATCAATCCTTGCCCACGTGCCCACTCCACCAGCGGATTCTTCACATCGCTGGGGCAGAGGGGTGATCTTCCATGCACTCCACGACTCCACTCCTTCCCTAGTCTGTTCACTCTCACACAGGGGATGCGCAGGAGGGGTCGGTTCATTTTCCTCACGCACTGGTCAGGGGATTCCTTTCTAGTTTGTGCATGCAGCGAGCAGGTAGAACGGCCTCAAGGGCTCGATTTCTGCTAGTATGTGAAATAGCCATGGTTTCCATCCGTTTTTTGGCCTACTGTTGGTTTAACCCACGTTTTTTGGGTTGCTGTCATTTTTCTCACGTGTTTTGGATGCTATTCAGAGTCCGATTCTTCTCCCATTTTCGGACTGTGCATGTGTGTTTCTTCCATGTTTTCCTGGGCTGCATCGTTTTCCCCTTGCGCACTGGTTGAGAGTTGTTCTCTCCACATTTTCTACCTTTGTAGTTTTCTTCAGCACCTGCATTGAGTAATTGTGTGCTATGGGCGGTTGAATGTTGGGTTGGCTGTTGATTGCCACATCCATTGACTGATTTTTTCCCTTATCTGCGCTAGGAGTTTGGCTTTTCCTTGCTTTTGAGACTATGGGTTGTTGCCATCACTCATTGTGAGTTTGAGCTGCTAATGTACCCTGGTTTGGGTTGCTTCTTGGTTGCTAAGGCTGCAGACATCATGTGGGTGTTGTTGCTGATTTGTTTTGGCCACGCTAGAGCCAAGAACAACTCTGAGTTGCCTTGTGGGCTTGAGCTATGTTTCATCTTTTGTTTGGGACTGTCCCCGGTTGTCTTTGCCTTCATCACAGAGCTGTGAGTGGGTTGTTTGCTGCAGTATGCAGTGGGTGGTCCTCAAACTGTTGAGAGTGGGATTAGAGGCTGTGCATGCATGAGAAGACTGGTGTTGAGGCCACCAGCTTGGCATTTATCCTATCCCAGCTCCTTGACAACCTGGTGAACCCTATGGTGTGGGTTTGGCTGTGTGTTGGCAAACCTTGGCTATGTGTAAGCCTGCATTGACCCTTATTCCTTGAGGAATCATGCCCAGCTCGGGGGTGGCAGTGTTGCTGAGAGATTGATGAGAACACTGGCCTATGGTTGGGTGGAACGTTGCAGCGACATAGCTGGTTGCGGGGCGAGTTATTCATCAAAAGATAAGTAATCCTGACTATTTCATCTCTGCAATTATATTTACTATTTCATGAATTATGATGAACATGTTAAATGCTGAACTGTATATGTTTGCTTCGGCTGAATGTTGAGGAATTATGCATCTTTGTATGATGAATTATGCATCATGTTATGTATTATGTTTAAGCTTTTAATTTCAGCATTTATTCTTGTTCCTGGTTATGGGACTGTTTTCATGTCTGTTCATGATCATGGGGTTGTTTGCCCGTATGCATTGGTGTTGGTCGCGTCCTCTTCATCGGTCGAAGGGTCGGGGACGTGACAGCATGGTATCAGATCTCACGTTGCAGCATGGGCCTGCATGGACCACCAGGATGCAGTGACAGGGGTAGAATTACCTTCTATGCCCAGCAGAGATCAGTGATTATGATAGAAAATTTTGTTGAAAAATTTCTCTAAGTACCGAGCTCATCGGGTCATCGGAGAACTAAGTGGGGAGCTCCTCTGATACGCCGGAAGGTGTATTCGGAAGGCCATCCGACAAGGGGCAGGCATAAAATAATTTTTGAAAATTTTTTCTAAGTGTTTGAGCCATCGAAACACTTAGTGGAACGGACTTCCGATGTAGCAGAAGAGCTAGAAGGAAGCACGCCCGACGGGAACACTTGGACGGAAAATCGCAGAAAAATTTCTAAGTATTCGATGTCCGTCGGGGGAGAATAGTTGTTCCAGCGTCCACCATTGCGAATGGCAAAATGACTACGCATCCGACGGGTAAGTCCTCCGACCGCCGATGCCATAGAGAAAGTTGAAAATTTTTCTAAGTATAGAAATCGTCGGCCATTGGAAGAAGAGAGAGGTTTGATGTTCCGTCGTTGCGGAAGCCAAAAGCACTAGCTTGCCAATGAGAAAAGACTGTCGATGCCGGTCAAAGAATTAGTTCATCGATCGGAGGTAGATAGTGTTTGATGTTCCACCGTTGCGGCTGCGGAAGGAACAATTTGGCCAATAGAAAGAAGGAAATGGAGCCGATCAAGCGGCGGCAGAAAGTAAGTGTTTAGATCATCGGAAGATGTTAGCTATTTGAGCAGCTGATACGCCGACTCAGTTAGTCGAAAGGACTTCTGATGCCATCAGCGGAAGGAAGTAGAAAGACGAAAATTTTGAAAAAGTTGAAAATTCATCTAAGTATGGGAGCCGTCGAAAAAAGTTAGCTGATTGAGGATCTGATGCAGTGGCAAGTATCAGAGAAGAATAGAAGATGAGTTTACCGATGCAGCAGTAGAAGACAAGAGATAGTTTTGATGGAAATTAGTTGAAGACGGAGCCGCAGTTTTGGCAAAGGTCTGCTTAAGATCGTCGAAACGTCGGTGAAGGTTAGACGATCGACCAGCCGATGCGACGATAGAAGAAAGAAGAAAAATTTCCAAAGAAGAAAAATTTTCTAAGTATAGAAAACGTCAGAAAATTTTAGAAGATCGGTCCACCGATACACCAGAAGCCAAAGGAGGATCGGCACGAAACGTCGAAAAAATTTAGTTGATTGGACAGCCGATGAGCGACGTCAAATGAAGTAAGCGGATTGAACGTCCGCCGTTGCGGCTTCCTAGATGACTACGGATCTGACACGTCGGAGAAAAGTAGAAGATTGGATCATCGATGCGTAGTGCTTAGTGGATCCAACAGCCGATGGGAAGCAAACAAGTTAGCTGTTTGGACTTCCGAAACGTCGGACTGTTAGTGGAAATGAGAGCCGATTCTACAGAGGAAATTTTGAGATTTTCAAGTGGGATTTTCCAACAAATTTTGACTGTTTTCCAATGGTATTTTCAGCTGTCTTTCAGTGGATTTACAGGTGGCTGAAGTTGGCACCCAGTCCAAAATACAGTTGTGTGTTTTGCATAAAACTGGTGAAAATCTTCATTTTTAGAAGTGGTGTGGTTTTCGCACCCAAGGTCAAAATGAAGCATGTGGGTAGGCGTTGGAAAGCTTATCCAATAGGGAACAAGGGAAAGTTACCATAATCTGAGCATGGAGCAGCAAAGTGCTAATGATGGCCGCTGCTATCAAATGAACAAATATGGAAAGTTGCATGCCCAGAGGTAGCAAGGACTATGAAGGCTAACCAGTTGTTGTGTGGAAGAGGAATTCCATGCAAGGATGAGGGACTTGGAAAAGGGAAGTTTCCTTAAACCCTATCTTGCTAATTATAACTACATTTCCTAATTTTTATACTTGAAATGTATGAGGATATGTATTGCATGCATAGGATATTACATGTTGGTAAGAATATTGAAAATTATGTATTTATAATGAGCCACTAATGATAACCATTGCATTAGTGTTGGCATTAGTGGAAAAACCAACAATAACATGGACCTGGCTGAATATGTTGTTGATGCTGCAAAAATGTGACAAACAACCCTATGGAGAAAGGGATAAAGCAACAAGTCCAGGATAAAAAGTTGGTGAGCAAATTCTGCAATCTCCTGCAAAGGACCAACCAAATTGGTCATGTCAAGGGTGTAAGTACGACCCATGCAGTTAAGAGTTTGCTTATGACAAATTCCATGGAATGGTAAAGGTAAGAGACCTAGTACCATGTGGATATTTGAATATAGAAAGGTGTCATGCATGTATATGTTGATGATATTGATTATAGTAATGCATCCTATATGAAGTAGTCATGGTTAGGCTATGCATGGTATGTTGAATGCATAGTATTCCTAAATCAATGCAAGGTAGCATTGAATGGATATGCATTAAAAATATTTTATGAATCTTGTAGTCATGCATTGAATGGATGCATATGAAGGGTGTGAGTGACTGATTGCATAAGTATAGGTGCAAATGTTGTGATGTATTGCAAGAATGCATTGAGATAAGTGCATGTGATATTATGAATAACTAATGGCTGAAATGATGAATTGATGACAATTCAGGAACCATTTCAAAGGTTGTTATGAATGCAAGATAGTCATGATCAATTGGCTGCCAGAAATGCTCTATGGAAGAGCAAGGTGGTACAAATGATACACTTGTGAAGTAAGGAGTATCTAAACATTTCATTTAATTGCATGAATGATGTGACTATGCCTTGCAAATGTTAGTATGATCATGATTGCATGAAGTAAATGAGTTTTGGTAATATTGATGTGATTAACAGCCGGAAGTATTTGAATTTTATAAATTCTGAAAATGCTTCAGTGATGGTTGTAGCAATGAGAAGTTTATATGCATCCACACTTACCAAGTGTTTGGTTGATTGAAGCTCATGTTTCAGGTAGATTATTTAAATCATGGCAATGAGAGGTAAGACCCTGACCAATGCCAGAATCTATCATGTAAAAGAGCCAAACCTTATGAGAAGAGTCTCATGGTTGTAAAAATAGTTGGTATGCATAATAGGTTGTTAAATTTGAATTGTGAATTTTGGATTTAAGAAATTGCTGACGAATACTAATCACTGTTGGCTTGTATAAGATTGTGATAGGAGGATCACCTCATTGCCAAGCAAACTAATTTCTGTAATAGACAAAATTGCAAATTCTTATTGAATTTGATTACCAATGTCATTGCTTGGTTATGGAACAATCAATTTGGATTGTATTATCAGATAATGATTGACTGTTTGGCTGTTTGATGAATGTGCCAGGGGTGCACGTTGTAGAAAGATCATGTGTGATGGCCTGCAAGAGCCAAACTTCATGGGAAGGTTTTCCCTTATCTTGGAAATGGGTTTCGGGTGAAACGCCATTGGACATTTTGGAAATGTCTCATCTGCACTACATGTTTGGTAGCAACATGAGTGAGATGGTATAAATTATGTTGGTAAGACATGTGTGAACATGAAATGTGAAAAGGAGTTGGGATGGAAAACCGAGGGACTGTTAACTCAGAGAAGGAGCCCCCATTCCTCCTTAACAAAGGCATACTGCGTCGACAAATGGATAAGTGTTCTGTGACCTTTGCTGAGAATATGCATGTCAAATTATTAAAATTCCATATGCAGAACATGTTTTGATTTTATTTCCATGATGACCGATTGCTTGAGTATGAATAGGGCCTACATGGCTAACATCGGAAAGGGGTGCACACTTTCCCGATGTCGGATCGTGAAAGGGTTTTCAATATTGATTATACCCTAGGGAGTGGACGCACTCCTGGTGTCTCAATACTTGATAGTGAATGATATGAAATATGATTATAGTCTTAGAGTAATAACGCTGATGAGTTTTCTTATATTGCTTGTGTTAACAGGCTAAATAGATGCAGTGGGGTGTTGCACCCTAAAGGTAAAAGGTAAATGGTTGTTGTGAGGGGTTGCGGAGTAAGGGTTATTGTTGATATAAGTGTACGTGTTATTGTTGATGGCCTGATAAACCCAATCGTGTTGGCTTGGCTAATGATTGATTGTTGATATAAGTGCAGGAGATTGTTGACAGTCTAATAAACCCAACTAAAGGTTGGCTTGACTGTGTAATTTTGATGTTGTGAAAATTGTGGGAACATTACAGTGTATTGGCTTGATTGGCAGTAGCCTGATAAACCCAATTGTATATTGGCTTGGCTGGACGGTCTGATAAACCCAACTGTAGGTTGGCTTTACTATGCTTGATATATATAAAAGGATGTTGTGGAAGTAGCCTGCGTGCTGACCTAACATCCAAGTCCATAGGTGATCCCAAGGCTTGCAAAGCGAAGCAAGATCCTGTGGACAAACGAGGAAACACACAATACAGATAAGTATTGGATTATTTTGCTTATGAATATACATGTGTATATGATTTGGTTATGATGTTTTAAGCTCTTGTTTTAGAGATAAAACTGATGAGAATAAACTAAACATGTGAATCTATTCAATGTTTGGATATAGGTATCGCTGGAAGCGAGGACTATGAGAGCCTCCTAGGGGTGCATGTGGACATGTAGCTATCCTGGAGAGCTTGGAATGAGCGGCAATGAAAAAGGTGCTAGTGAGACCGTGAGGTCCTAGCAGCCAAGACAAACCATGTGGAGAGACTCCATGATTTAGAGGTCTGGAATAGACCGAAGAAACTAAGTGTCATGACCAAGAGGGATTGGTCCAGCATTCACGGTGAAGTGAAAGAGGCTAAGAGCATGAAAAGCCACTGCAGTGGTGTGGGTTCCATGATGGAACAAAACAAAGAGGGGAAAAACTCTTGTTGCTCTCTCTTGCCCTTTTTATTATATATACATTTATGCATTGTGAAAAACAAAAGATTGTTGAATGCATGTATGACTGAAAATGGAATGTGTGTATTTGCTGAAAGTAAATTATGAATGCTGGAATAGTTAATTCCCTGCCCAAGAATGGACATGAATGAGCTCGTGTGCCTGTTGGAAAGGTATGAAAAATATGAAAGTCTCTTTGATAAGACTTGGATTGTCATGCCAATTGGGTAATTAACTGACTGATTTCAATGTCTATATTATGCTTGGTCTGACACAATTTCAATGGTGCATTTCGCAGGTGAGAAAAGTGAAACTTGGTGGTGCACATTGATCATGGCAGCAGATCAAAAGTTGTTGGACTTGGCTGGAAGTCTCCCTCAAATGATTGCCAAGACCCAAGAAAATCTTGGGGAGATGCTCAAGATACAGAAAAGGCAGAATGAAATGAACCACCAGATTTTGCAAGACTCTATTGGTTTGCAAATGGAGGTGAAAATCCTTCTGGGAGCAATCGAGAAATGAAAGGAAGGTGGATTAGTGATGGGACATTCGTCCAAGCGACTCGTTAAGAAACAGTCCAGGCATGAAGACTCAAAGGAAATTGAGTAGGTAAAGATGAAGCAGCCAGTGAAATGCTAGGAATGCGGAGGACATCATTTATGTTGGGACTACCCAATGAGGGAGCATGATGAGGGCAACAGTCACAAAGTTCCTAGGCTTCGGGATAAGCTGAGAGCTGAGAACCAGTGGGAGAATTTCATGGAAGCCAAGGGGCTTGGTCCGGAACGTTCAAAGTAAATAATTGAACGTGGGACAGATCTGTAAAATTTTGAAATTTTGATGTGCAATTGTATATGTATTGTATATGTATTCCTATGTATTGGAACACCAAGGACGGTGTTATTCCAAGGGGGAGGGGAATGTAACACCTCGGTTTTGACCCCATTTACATGATGTATATATATTGTAATTAATCGTGGTGAGGAGCTAAAGGAAAAATCCCCACCATCGATTTGGTTGTGTATGTTTCGGCAATGAGGATAGTTGCCGATGGTATA
>LPNX010531262.1:80380-107185 GCA_001517045.1 Pseudotsuga menziesii
GTGGCAGGACTGTCAGTCCTTGCCCACATGCCCACTCCACCAACAGATTCTTCCTCTTCACGTCGCTGGGGCGGAGGGGCAATCTTCCATGCACTCCACAACTCCACTCCTTCCCTGGTCAGTTCACTCTCACGCAGGGGATGCGCAGAAGGGGTTAGTTTGTTTTCCTCACGCACTGGTCGGGGGATTCCTTTCTGGTTTTTGCATGTAGTGAACAGGTAGAACGGCCTCAAGGGATCGATTTCTACTGGTATGTGAAATAGCCGTGGTTTCCATCCACGTTTTGGCCTGCTGTTGGTTTAACCCACGTTTTTGGGTTGCTATCATTTTTCTCACATGTTCTGGATGCTGTTGAGAGTCCGATTCTTCTCCCATTTTCGGACTGTGCATGTGTGTTTCTTCCATGTTTTCCTGGGCTACGTCGTTTTCCCCTTGCGCACTAGTTGAGAGTTGTTCTCTCCGCATTTTCTACCTGTGTAGTTTTCTTCAGTGCATGCATTGAGTAATTGTGTGCTATGGGCGGTTGAATGTTGGGTTGGCTGTTGATTGCCACATCCATTGACTGAGTTTTTCCCTTGTCTGCGCTGGGATTTTGGCTTCTCCTTGGTTTTGAGACTGTGGATTGTTGCCATCACTCATTGTGAGTTTGGGCTGCTAATGTACCCTGGTTTGGGTTGCTTCTTGGTTGCTGAGTTTGTAGACGTCATTTGGGTGTTTTTGCTGAGTTGTTTTGGCCACGCTAGGGCCAAGAACAACTCTGAGTTGCCTTGTGGGCTTGAGTCGTGTTTCATCTTTTGTTTGGTACTGTCCCTGGTTGTCTTTGCCTTCATCACAGAGCCGTGAGTGGGTTGTTTGCTGCGGTATGCAGTGGGTGGTCCTCGGACTGTTGAGAGTGGGATTAGAGGCTGTGCATGCATGAGAAGACTGGTGTTGAGGCCACCAGCTTGGCATTTAGCCTATCCCAGCTCCTTGACAACCTGGTGAACCCTATGGTGTGGGTTTGGCTGTGTGTTGGAAAACCTTGGCTATGTGTAAGCCTACATTGACCCTTATTCCTTGAGGAATCATGCCCAGCTTGGGGGTGGCAGTGTTGCTGAGAGATTGATGAGCACGCTGGCCTATGGTTCGGTGGAACGTTGCAGCGACGTAGCTGGTTGCGGGGTGATTTCTTCATCAAAATATAAGTAATCCTGACTGTTTCATCTCTGCAATTATATTTACTGTTTCATGAATTATGATGAACATGTTCAATGCTGGAATGTAACTATTTGCTTCCGCTGAATGTTGAATGTTATGCATCTTTGTATGATGGAATGCATCTTAGTATGTATTATGTTAAGCTTGTTTTAATATCAACATTTATCCGTGTTCATGTTCATGGGGCTGTCTGCCCGTTTGTTTGGTGTTGGTCGCGTCCTCTTCGCCGGTCGGAGGGTAGGGGACGTAACAAGTTGTATGCAAAACTGAGCAAGTGTGACTTCTATAGAGATAGAATTCAGTACTTGGGTCACATTATCTCAGAGGAGGGTATATCTGTGGACCCTGAAAAGATTGAATCCATTATGAATTGGCCTACTCCAAGAAATGTGACAAATGTAAGATCTTTTATGGGACTTGTAGGACACTACCAGAGGTTCATTGAGGGATTCTCCAGAGTTGCACATGCCATCACTTCTTTGCAAAAGAAGGGGATGAAGTTTGAATGGACATTGAGGTGTGAATAAAGTTTCCATAGGTTGAAGAATATTCTCACCAGTGCACCCGTATTGAAGGTTGCAGATCCAGAGAAAGATTCCATGGTGTGTACCGTTGCATGCGAACAAGGAGTTGGAGGAGTCCTTATGCAGGACAACCACGTGATATGTTATGAGTCAAGAAAGCTGAAGGAGCATGAGAATAACTATGCCACTCATGATCTAGAGCTTGCAGCCATAGTACATGCTCTCAAGATGTGGAGGAATTACTTGATGGGTAGGAGATTTGAGCTCAGAACAGACCATTGTGGTCTGAAGTATTTGTTTGATCAACCTACTCTGAATGCTAGACAAGCAAGATGGCTGGAATTTTTATGTGAGTTTGATTTCGAAATCAAACACATAAAAGGGAAAGAGAATAAGGTAGCTGATGCACTCAGCAGGAAGATGCAAGAAATGCATGTGGCATCTCTTAGTATTTTCCAATCAGATTTGAGGCAGTAGATTGTTAGTCATGTTGCTGGAGATGAATTGTGTGAGCAGGTAAAAGACAAATTGCAACAGCAAGGTATTGAGAATAGGTATGAGGGATATAAATTGGAAGAAGATGGACTTCTCACTTATAAAGGTAGAATTTATATTCCAGATGTAGAAGGTTTGAGGAGAGTTGTTATGGATGAAATCCATCAAACTCCGTATTCTGGTCACCCAGGATACCAAAAGACCATTGCTACAGCTAGAAAGCAGTACTTTTGGCCAGGAATGAAAAGGGATATGGATGAGTACATTTCGAGGTGTGTGAAATGTCAGCAGGTAAATGTTGAGCATCAACACCCTGCAGGTTTGTTGTAGCCTTTGCTAGTTTCAGAATGGAAATGGGAAGTTATTTCCATGGATTTTATTACAGGATTGCCAATGACTTGGAGACAACATGATTCCATCATGGTTGTGGTGGACAAGTTGACAAAGGCGGTGCATTTTATACCGGTTAAGTCTACACATAAGATGGATGACATTGCAAAGATATTCATGAAGGAGATTTTCAAATTGCATGGATTTCCTAAGGCAATAGTCTCTGACAGAGATGTCAAGTTTACTTCCAACTTTTGGAAGGGGTTGTTTGCAGATTTGGGTACAAAGCTAAACTTCAGCATTGCATACCATCCTCAAACAGATGGGCAAACAGAGAGAGTTAATCAGGTGCTCGAGGACATGCTTCGCATGTACGTGATGGACAAACCAACCAAGTGGGAAGATTACTTACACTTGGTAGATTTTTCTTATAACAATGGACAGCAGGCATCCTTGGGGATGAGTCCATATGAAGCTTTGTATGGAAGAAGGTGTAGGACACCAGTGACTTGGGATAACCCAGTGAACAGGATTGTGCTTGGACCAGAATTGCTCAGGGAAATGGAGCAAGAGGTTGTAAAGATCAGGCAGAATCTGAAATTAGCACAGGACAGATAGAAGAGCTATGTAGATAAGCATAGGGTGAACAGGGAGTTCAGTGTTGGGGATCATGTTTACCTCAGAGTGAGGGCAAGAAAGAGTTCCTTGAAGCTTGGAAGTTGTGCCAAGCTGTCACCTAGATACTATGGGCCATTTGAAGTGCTTGAGAGAATAGGGCTCGTTGCATATAGACTTGCATTGCCTACTAGCACTAGGGCTCATAATGTTTTTCATGTTTCTTTGCTTAAGATATATGTACATGATCATAACCATGTGATAAATTGGGATGTGATTCAGGTGGAACCCGAGGGAGAGTTTCGAATCAAGCCAATGCGCATCCTCGACAGGAAGGTCACAATGCTCCAGAACTGGGCCATAGGTCAGGTAAAGGTGCAATGGGAGCACTACGGACCTGAAGAGGCTACATGGGAGCTAGAGGATGCCATGCGATTGGCACATCCATTTTTGTTCAATTCTGCGGAAGACTAAGGCGATACCAGTGTAGCATTTTGTTCAATTTTGTAAAGCACTGAGGACAATGCTATTGAAGGGGGAGGGTAATGTAACACCCCGGTTTTGACCCCGTTGCATTAAACGTACATGATGTATATAATGTAATGAATCATGGTGTGGAGCTAAAGGCAAAAGCCCTGCCATCGATTTAATTGTGTTATGTTTCGGTGAATGGAATCGTTGCCGATGTTCTATCGTGGTATACGGCATATATTAAGTTTTGTCATCATGTAAATATGCATCTTCAATTAAAATGAACCCCAACCAGCTATGTTCACGGCAACTAAATTGAGAAGGGGCATGATTCTCATAAGGATAAGGGTGGGGGATGTCAAACCTTGGGCTATGGGGGGGAAAATCCATGTGTCACCACCCTGTTTGAATTGCCCATTTTTCCTTGTCTTATCCAACTGCCACTTTAATGTTTTGTTGGGTAGTTGAGGTAGTTATGGCTGGGAGCGGAGTGTGACAGGACTGTCAGTCCTTTCCCACACGCACACTCCACCAGCGGATTGAATCCTCATGAAAGGCAGAAGAATGACTATGCCTCTCATTCCACTCACTCCACTATGCATTCTCTCCATTGTCTGTTCATCCTCACGCGGGGACTGTAGTCTGATCATTCTCACGCACAGGCATCTTTTCTGTTTTTTTTTATCTCACGCAGCCTCGAGGGAAGCCGTTTTTCGGTTGTCATTCACGTTTTTCCCTAGAAGGGAATCTGGTGTGTTTTCGCTCTGTATTTCTGGGGTCTGGTGTAAAATTTCCTCACACACAGGTTGAGAGTCTATATCTTCTTCCCCAATGCGGCTTGTGTAAGTCTTTTCTGATTGCTTCGTTGTCTAGGAGGGATTGTTGTATCTCCATATTGTGAACTGTGTTTTCTGATACATTTGGAGACTGTAGTAAGTTCCTTGGGGGTCGTTTTGGCCACAATAGGGCCAAGAACGACTCAGGAGTCGTTTCCCTATCTAACCTGTAACTGCTGGTTGATTGCATGCATGCAATGGTTGGTATTCAGACTATGTTGGGGGCAGGGATGGGGGATTGGGCTGCTTGATAAACCTGGTGTGTTTGGAGACCACATAGATAGAGCTAGAGGGCTGGCTTTCTTCTCCACAACCCCTGAATAGCACTGGAAGGGAATTCAGGGCTTGAGGGACTGTGTAGCAGAGAAGGGATTGATTCCTTGTGTTGGGTGTGTGTGGGTGTCTTAGAAGTTAGGCTAGTTCTGGTGTAGGTGTTCCTAGCTTTGTAATGGGCTCACCAGCTTAGCATTTATCCTTTCCCAGCTCCTTGATGGCCTGATAAACCCAACTGTGTTGGCTTGGCTATGTTTTGTGTATCCTTGGCTATGTGTAAGCCTGCTTGTTCCTTATTCCTTAGGGAATCATGCCCAGCTCAGGGGTGGCAGCATTGCTGAGAGATTTATGAGCATGCTAGCCTATGGTTGGGTGGAACGTTGTAGCGACGTAGCTGGTTGCGGAACGAGTTCTTCATAAGATAAGTAATCTTGTCTATTTTACTCCTGCAATCATTTTACTGTTAATGAATATGGTGAACATGTTGAATGCTTGTATGAATGTATGTTGCTTCCGCTGTGTATGAAAAATAATTGTATCTATGTATGTTCTACTTCAATGCATTTTGTTTCAACATTTTATGAATGCACATGTTCAGGGGGCTGGTTTCCCGGATGGTTAAGGCCATGGTAGCGTCCTCTTCACCGGTTAGAGGGTCAGGGACATTATAGGGAACTATACCAAAAGTAACATTCCCTCCTAAGGGACCACTCGAAGTATGGGGAGGATTTGTCATGAGAAATTAATTTGAAGGAATAGGTGCAATAGACAATGGGATGACATATGGGATGTAAGTTGTAGACCCAACGTTTACATATCCACCTCACCCAAAAAGGATTAACAATAGTGCAAGGAACTAACGAAGGGAGTGGACACTCCCTGATGAATGGAGTATAAGAAGGGATATGACCACCTCCGAACTTCTACGTAGTGAAAGGGTCTAACATGCCCCCCAATCCACACTAGGGTTACTACTTGGAACCAAGATGGATGATGGAATTCTCGCTAAAACATTTT
Source organism: Pseudotsuga menziesii (assembly GCA_001517045.1). NCBI lineage: Eukaryota > Viridiplantae > Streptophyta > Pinopsida > Pinales > Pinaceae > Pseudotsuga > Pseudotsuga menziesii. Next base: position 86,139 of record LPNX010531262.1, read on the forward strand.
GGATGCAAAGAGTAAAAGGATTTGAGGTAGAGGGAATATATCGAGCCTCAGTACCTAGCCACCTCAAGGACAAGTTTTGTAAGTGATTCGAAGACAATGAGAATTCAAAATCATATGTTCCCATAGGGTGAGAAGGACTAGAATTATGTGGGTTGATGTAAGTCGGAGTCCTTGGAATCCATAAAGGAGTGTTCGAAGCATCCCCATAGGATTCTCCTCCCAATGCGGATGGCGAGGATGGAGGGAAATACAAAGTCTCGAAAGTAGTACTCATCGTCAAAATCCTAAGAAGTTCTCCATGGGAAAGAGGAATAATATCACGCTTCCACCTCTTGTAAAGAGGTTAGGAAGGATGAAAATGTGGTAAACCTGCTAAATGGTGATACTAACGAAGAGCCAACACTTGTTCCATGATGACTCTATAAAGAGATACTCAAGCAACCATGATCCCTAAGTCCAACTAGAGAACACAGAGCACACCCAAAAAGAAGCTAGGATAGATGCACACAAACAAGTAATGAGGATAAGTGAGCTCCCAAAAGTAGAAGGTATGTCTCACCTAGGAGATTCATGAGACTCTCATACACTACAAGTGAAGGTGTGTGACCAATTATAGTGGCCCTCAGCTTCAAAACATAAAGCAATTGTGTCATCTAACCCTTACCTAGCCAGGGCACCCACATAATAAACTCTGCAAGTACTCCATGTGGTACCTAGGAAAATAAAGTAAGGTCACCTCAATATAAACAATGCTCAGGTAGACAGTTACAAGTGGGATCTACCGTATGGGAAGGGTAGCTAAGTCTGAAGCTCAAAAGCACCAAAGGTACCTTAAAACCCCCAAATACAAATAAGATCCTGGAAATATATTTTGCACTCACTATAAGTAGTGGATGGCTATCCCTGCCACCAACGTGCATGCCGAATCATGATTGACTCATGTTTAAGATGAGATTCCTGAGAACACCAATTATGTCAAGGATTTCTCCTCTCCCTGGTCAGACACCTAATTGTTTATGTTTTATAGTCTTGTATAAATTTACTCACTCAATATTATTTCAAGAATCTAAAACCTGAGCTTGTTGGTGCACCCTATAAAATAAAATCTTTCTAAACAATTTTAAATTAAGCGTTAATTTTAATAGGTTGTGCTTACTCGATGTCACGTCCCCATGCCTCCGACTGGCGAAGAGGACGCGATATCCATGGCGATAACCATGCGGGTTGAGAGCCCCATGAACATGCACATTCACAAAATTGCTAAAACAGAATGCTTAAACATACACACATGAACATTTACCATGCACAGATGCAATCATCTATCAGACACAGCGGAAACATTATACATTTAAGCAAGCATTCATTTAACATGTTCATCATTTTCATTCACAGAATTTATAGTTCGCAGTTGCAGAAGTAAAATGGACAAAATCACTTATCTTATGATGAACTCGATCCGCAACCAGCTACGTCGCTGCAATGTTCCACCCAACCATAGGCCAGGGTGCTCCTTAATCTCTCAGCAGCGCTTCCACCCCCGAGCTGGGCATGATTCTCCAAGGAATAAGGGAACTATCAGGCTTACACGTAGCCAAAGGTATACAAGACACATCCAAGCCAACACATTTGGGTTTATCAGGCCATCAAGGAGTTGGGGAAAGGCTCAATGCTAAGCTGGTGAGCTCATTACAGATCCAAGAACACCTACACCAGAACTAGCCTGACCTCTAAGACACCCAAACACACCCAACACAAGGAATCAGTCCCTTCTCTGCTACACAGTCCCTCAGGCCCTGCATTCCCTTCCAGTGCTATTCAGGGGTGATGGAGAAGAAGGCCAACCCTCTAGATCTGTCTGTGTGGGTTCTAGCCACCAGGTTTATCAAGCAAACTAAGCCCCCATCCCTGCTCCCAATATAGTCCGAAGACCAACCATTGCACTCAGGCAATCAATTTAGCTATCACAGCTTAAACAGGAAAAAGACTCCCCAGCGAATTACACAGTCCCAAACACAACAGCAAACCCAATTCCAACAGGGGAAAATCCACAGCCCGTCCTGGGAAACAAAATCACTGGGAAAATACACAGACCACACTGGGAGATAAACTACCGTCTCCCAACCTGTGCGTGAGCAACAAAAAATGCAGACCCCACGAATCAGCCCATGTGGAAAAGATACAGCTGCACTATTCACCAATCCGCAGAAGAAAAACCACGTGGGTAAAAACCAGGAAAAATTCCTGTGCATGAGAGCAATGAGCAGACCATTCGAAGTGTGGGAAGGTGAGCGACTGCAGGAGGACGCAAAATTGCACTGCGTGGGGGTTCAGCAAACTTGTGGAGCCAAGGAAAATGTCTGCGTGAGACCAAAACCACCCAGAGCCTGTGCATGAGGAGGAAAATAGACAAAATCGTGGTGAGAGTGGAATTTCCTGCGTGAGTGAAGTCAACAGGGGTGGAGTGTGTGTGTGGGTGAGGACTGACAGTCCTGCCACCCCACTCCGAAAGCAATTAACTTCCTCAACCACCACCAACAATTATTTAATGAGAGTGGTTGGAATAAAACAAAGGAAGAAGACATATGGGTATTTTTCTCTCATTGGCCAAGGTTTGACTAATTTCCCCCACACCCTTATCCTTGTGAAAATCATGCCCCTTTCTCATTTTAGTTTCTGCGATCGTAGCTGGTCGGGTTCATTTAATTAATTATAGATGCATATTTACATGATGACCAACATAATATATGCCGCATGCCCCAATATACCATCGATGACAAATTTAAATCCAAAACATATCATAGCCGATCAATGGTGGGGCCTTGGCCTTTAGCTCCACACTATGATCATTTACAATTTATACATCATATACATCTAATGTAATGGGGTCAAAATCGGGACATTACACTCGAGGGATGTGGACATGAAACTAGTGATGTTATGACTCAGCAAGAAAATTAAATATGCACACCTAAGAACATGCCAAGTACTTGTTTTCGAAATGTAAAGATGGTATGCCATTGACTGAAATGCATAAAAATATTTTTATTTCTCTTCAAATGCAAATGAAATATTACTATATGAAGCCTAAACTAGTTCCATTCCAAGTAAATCAATGCAAGTCCCTCTTTTAATGGAAAAATGAAAAATGCACATGAACATACAATAATGCATTTTTTTAAGTAAATAAATGAAAATGAAAGATGGAACAACGAAACTCTCATCCCCTGCAACAATGACGGTATCTCTCGCACTTGTTAATGGTATGCCTCAAATGTCGGTAATCAATTGGTTTCTACCATGTTCAATGTCAGAACATCTATTCACATGGATATAATCGTATCATTCGGGTTCAAGATGAATACCTTGGGTTTCTTTAGGAATGTACTTGTGTTATCTACCTTCCACGAGTTGCAATGTAGTATTTTGCGTATTTACCATGGCATAGATCCACAATGTATGTCTAGTGGTTATGCTCAAGTTTGGGTCATTACAACATAGATATACAATGTATGTCTGGTAGCTATGTCCAAATTTGAGTCTTTTGGCATGGATCTATGTTGTATTTTGGTAACCATGACCTAGTTGTCCTCACATGGATCTACAATGTATTGGTTGAAAGTCATGTTATGATTCATTGGGATACCTATCTCAGAGATGATTGTATTGCAAATTCCTTGTTAGTTGTTGATAGGATTCCTACAGGTGGTTCCTTGCCTTAACCTTCATCTAACAAATTATTTCAGCTATCACTTCACTCTAGCTTCATAATTTGGGGGGAAATATGTTACACAAAAATTTCATCATTGCCATGATAATGAACCATGTACCTTCAACCTTGCCACAATCCCTGAAGTGCTTTGCCAAAACCCACCTAGAAGATGAGAATCATAAGCTTTTTCCCCCTTAAACAACTTAGTTAGCAACATTGTCACAGCTTGGTATCTAACAACCTGTGACACTATTCATTGTTGCAGGTTAATTTCTAGAAACTTGAGACATTTTCATAGGTTGCTTTCATGCACAATGTGACACCTCTAATTGTCACAAGTTTCTCTTAGACAAGGTGTGACATTGATTGTACAAATGGAATAAAGGAAAGTTCGAGGATCTTCTAGAGATAATATCTCATGGATGGATATCCCCTCCTATTCAGGTGGATCTCATATGAATTCCACATTTGTCAGGATATCACCCTAACCTTCTCCCCTTATTTCTCATCTCCTCTCTATCCCTTTTGTCCTATAAATACAAGGTCATTCCCATGGGTGAAGTAGTAGAATTTATAATAGCTAAATGTTGGAGGATTTTTTCTAGAAATATGAACCTTTGAGTGTTATTCTCTTGAGGAAAGGTGACAAGTTAAGGAAAAGGACCCATAGAAGGACCTTCACAATGTCAAGGCATGGTTGTAATTTTGTTCCTTTATTGATTTATAATGAAACAATACATTTTCTTTCCCATAAATATTTGTCTTATGTGATCTAAATATTTAAATTTTTTTTCCTTAACTATTTGCTTAGGTTAATCAAGTTATCTTATAGCTTTCACTTGGTTTTGTTTGCTTTGGATCTTCCACGGGTTATCTATTCGGGATAAGGATCGGGACTGTAAAAACTTCAAATCAACAATGAAAACCTTTAGTAAAAGGTATGTGTTTTCTTCATCTTTAAGTAATTTTATTAAACTAGAGAAATGTGTGTATTATTTGTCCTTTTTGTTCTAGTTCAAACCATTTGAACTAGGGAGGTCAATTGTTGTCTACACTAACAGACTAATCCATAATCACTCCACCTAAGGCAAGTGATTTCGACATCAATTTAGGAAAAAGAGCTAACCCGTCACTTGGAAGTTACTATAATTAAAAATCACTTAAAAAAGATGAAAATAAAACACAAATTAATGAACTCATACTATGAAAGGGAAACTATCCCTTGATCATATAAAAGGAAGTCAAATAATAAGGTTAAATAAGTTTTTCAACAACCTCAAACATCTTGATTAAATGGAAACTCATTAGGAAGAAAATTTGGAAAAGATAACTATATGAGCATTCAAGCTTCAACAACAAAAAGAAAGTACATCTTTAAAAAGTACAAAGCGATCAGATCAAAGTATAGGCTAATTTATCATAGTTTTAATGAGATATTCACACTTCAAGAAATAGGTTAAACACCTCAAATTAGAATCTATGGAAATCAAATATTAAAAAATTGACCCAGTATGGATATGGATAACTGTGGAGCTAAATTATTTTTTATATTATTACTAATGGACGTGTTTTTAATAGGAAATGCATACAACATGAACTTACAATGTAAGAAAGGTAGATATATTGGATTAGTTTTCATCCATAAACTAGGTTCCTTCCTTATTATGTATGATGGAGTGGGGATAAAGTGAAAAAGTGATTACTATTATTATGTCTTTGGAGATATATATTGTTTTCTCCCAAATAGATTATTTTGGCAGTATTTTTTTTTTCAGAAGAAAAAAGCCTGCCTTGTTATTCATTAACTGAATCAAAGGACATCAAAACAAAGCTACCAGCATATCGAGTTACATTATACATCATGTGGAGTTTATCGCCAGGCGGAAAGGCGTGCCAACAACAAAATGTTCCCATCAGATAACTGACTCTTCATTAAGAGTGTTCTGCCAAAACAACCACATCTATCGAGCGTCAACAGGCACTGAATCCACAATCCAAAAGAGATCTCTCATTCTAATCAAAAACTGATATGAATGAGGAAAGCATCATAAAATCGGTCTTAGTAAAGCTGAAAAGTATTACGAGTAACCAAATGGTTCTCAATAAATTCCATAAAACTGCCAAAGCCCTGAGGAAGAGAGAGCGCAGTTTTAGAGAGACAGTCAGCCAACCGATTGTGCTCTCGATAGATGTGGATGATTGACAGATCATGAAAGGTGACCAAAAGATTTTTAGTCTCCCTACACCAATGTATGAGATCTGGTGGAGAGAGCTCAGTCGATCCACGAACCTAATTGGTGATTACTTGTGAATCACCATAGACATGGGTGAGAGGGATCCCCATCATTTGGGAGGTGAGGAGAAGTGCCCATAGACTGAGCAATTCTGCCTTCGTGTTGGTGCCATGTCCAACCCCTAGCGAGAACTCCAGTCGATGTGTTTCATTTATATGAATACAAAAACCTGCACCTGTTGTCATACATTTGGAAGCACCATCCATAAAACCACATGGATAGAACAAGACCGGTGCCTTTCCAATAATTCTTATACGCCTCCTCTTTATAACAGCACATGGAGGTAAGCCACGAACAGTAGAAATAACCTGCTAGATTATAGAAAAAACAGACCTTTTTTCTCCATCAAAAATGGCTCGGTTACGCGCTTTCCATATGATCCACATCATATGGAGAGGAAGAAAATACAAAGGCGAGTTCCTGTGCAGATTTTTAGTCCAATTGTTTATGATCACATCAATCGGTACAGCTGGAGTGATAGCACACAGATTTAGGAGATCACATACATGTACAGCAACAGTCCTCCAAACTCTACAGAAAATAAATAAATGTGACACTGTTTCTTCATTTGTTCCACAGAGGACGCAGATCCCAGGCCCGTGGATACCTTTTTTCTGCAAATTTACCCACGTAAGAATTTTATCTCGGAGAGTGAGCCAGATGAAACATGATATCTTGTTGGGTAAATTCCTGTTCCAAAGGACAGAGTCGACAAAGGTGATAGGTGGTGAGGAGTGGACTCCAACAATGTAGTCATAAGCAGCATTGGCTGATGGTGAACCATGTGAGTTTTTATGTGTCCAAGAAAGTGCATCAGGACGGTCTGTAAGAAGAATACCAGCTCCTTAGATTTCATTAATAAAATTATTCCATAATGCACAGTATGAGCCCCCGAGATATAAATCATCTGCTGACAGCCAATAATTCTTCGCTGGAAGGAGAGTGTTCTGGGCCTGTGAGAGTGTACATATGTTTAGATCTTCCAAATAGGATCTCAACTCCTCAGGCAGATGTGGGGACAGAACACCAACGAAGGGGTCAATGCCAAGAAGGATATTATTGCCATCCCCCACTTGCCAAGTCAAGCAGGAGCCCAACCATGGGAGAATCTGTACAAAGTCTCTCCAGAATAAAGAGGCACTGTGAGTGATAAAAATCTTCTTTCTGAGCCAATCAACAACTGGGATACCTTTCAAATATTTAGCATGTATAACAGAAGACCAAAGACCATCAGAAAGAAGAATTCTCCAAAGATTTTTGAGGCGCAATGAAAGGTTAAACCAGAGAAGGTTTTTAATACCCCATCCCCCACAGCTTTTTGGCAAGGAGAGATCATTCCAGTTGGCCAAATGAAATTTCCTTTTGATTACCGAGGATCCCCAGAGAAAGTTGAACATAAGGCTTCTGAGCTTCTGAAGGATAGTAGCAGGGAGAGGAGCCAGACTCATCCAATAAACCGGAATGCTAGATAAGACAGAGTTTAACAGGCCCAATATTCCCCCAAGAGAGGGATATTTGAAAGTCCAGTGACTGATCCTCTTTTCCACTTTTTGAATAAGCCACAGCCAGTCTCTGTTCCTATACCCGATGGGTTTTAAGAAAAAACCAAGATAATTGATCCCTGAATGTAAAAGCCTCATTCTATAAGGTATGACAGCAGCTAGTGTATTATAACCAGCTTCATCCAAATTGCAGTACAGAAATCAAGACTTATCAACATTAATCATCATGCCGGATGCTTTGCAGAATGTGTCCAAAATCACCTCAAATGCAGTCCAATCAAGTAAGGTGCCTGAACCCAATAAGATCACATCATCAATGAAGAGCAGATGTGAAAGAGCAAGGGAGGACGAGATATGAATGTCCCTGATCAGTCCATTGTCCCTAGCATCTCGAATAAGCAGGCTAAGGCCCTCGATGACAAGAATGAAGAGGAGAGGTGATAAAGGACAGCCCTAACGGATACCACGGGAGGCAGGGAAGAAAGAAGAGGGAGTGCCATTGACCAGGACCGCAAAATTTGCAGTAGATAAACAGCCCATTATCCAGTTCACAGTGAGGAGGGGAACTCCTATTTGAATCAAAATTAATCTGACGAAAGTCCAGTCCACCCGGTCAAAAGCCTTCGAAAGGTCAAGCTTAAGGACAAAAGCAGAAAGATTCTTTGAATGGATAGAGTGTAATAACTCCTGGAGGATACCAATAGGCTCAGAGATTTGGCGGTCTTTAAGGAAGCCATACTGCTCCTGAGAAATGGCTAGGTCAAGGAAAGGTTTGAGTCTCCTAGCTATGACTTTTGGCAGTATAATAACAAATTTTTATGTCGCACATAATTTAACTTTGTAAAACATTGTCCTCGATAAATTTTATATTTTGAAAGATAATTTTAATTATGAAAAAAAAATTCTATATAGTTTAATAACACGAGGCATGCATCTTTATTTCGCTTCTTTTTATCGTATTTAATCGAGATACCTATTCGTTAATAAAGATTAGTTTTTCCACCTATGAGGAAACAAAAAAAAATATTATATTTTTAAGAGAATTTGTTATTAGTTTCCATTTGTAAAGAGTATTCTTTTGTTATTGATTGAGAACCTAGTTAATAACATTTATATATTTGGATTTGGTCATCTCTTACATGATGATAGGTGAGTGTGTATGGCTTTGTTTATATAAAAAATTAATTATTAAATATTTGTGTTTATTTATTTATTTTAGAATACTAAAATTTAATATTATTTATGATTGGTTAAAATTGATTGGTTTTTATTAGCTTCAAGGAAGATACTATAGGTGTAACATGAATGAAAGTATGTTCCCTTAGGAATCACTAATTAGTTATTTAATACCAAGAATAAGTTATTTCAATAACTTGGTTTTCCTTGAATAAAGGCAATGAGTCACTACTCATGATAGATAATACTCATTAATGACTATCCTTCCTTCCAAGTAAACTCCTAATCAATTAATCAATTGGATATTATAAATATAATATATTATTTTTAACTACTCATTTTATTACTATTAATAAAAAAATTAAAATAACTATAATATTTAAATGAAAATAACAATTATTTGATTGATAAAGTATATAACATCCTTTGTTTATTCTTTTATCAACACCATATTTTCTTATTATAGTTTTAATTTAGAGATAAGTTATCATGCATGCAATTAACATTGATTTAGTTTTAAAAGTGTTAAGGTTTGAGGTCAAGTCAATACAATATGAGAAAGTTAAAAGGTCGACAATTGGAAAGAGACATAGTTTACGTTTTTAGAAATTTCTATAATTGGGTTATCTTAAAATGGGTCAAAATCTCCAAAAGAAATGTTTTCAATAAAGAGGTGGAACTATAACCTTTGTCATAGTTCCTCTTACATTTATAAATAAATTTTGTGGGGTTATTTTAGCGCTTCTTATACAAACCCATTTTTTTCTTTAAATATAAGAGGAATTTAGTTAAAAAATATTTTCATATGATTGATACAAATTTTGACAAATGAATTTTGATACATTTTAACTTTGTTTAGAAAAAGGAAAACGTTGTTTAGAAAGTATTTGGACAAACTTTGTTTATATATATGTGTGTGTGAGTGTGCATGCGATATATTTTGTGATGCATTTTTTTAATTTGCTCATTTATCTTGTTTTTCATATTCCATTATCGTTTTTCAATGAAGATCTATTGCAATTTCAATGACAAACAATAGTATTGCAAGGACATTGCCACTCTATCCAAGGACATTTGTCTTGGTTGAACTGTGTACAAACATTGATTTGTATCCCTTAGTTGTTCCACTATGTATAAATATCAAAAGTGATAACACCTCGAGGTCTCGGCTGATAGAACCACCAAATGATAATGTCGTAGAGAGGGTAGCTCACTGGTCGAGGTTACCTGCTTTTCGAAGGTAATCTTCTGCACCGTTGGAGCAATTCACCCATTATTCGATAGATGGATTGAGCAATTCACCCATTATTTGTTAGACCCTATGAATTGAATGGACAGACGAATTCCTTGACTTTCACCTTGGTTGGTGTGTACAGCTCTATGGTTTAGTCATTTCATCGTTGCAGTTCTCGGTGTTCTTTTATTTCTCTGTGCAAAAGGCCAACACGAAAACCTTTAATCTATTTTGTTTCTGCAAGTTATTGGGCTTCGATGGTTTGATTGGAATATTTATGTATGTCTACAGTTCATTTATGTTGTCCACTACATAATTCTTTGGATTCTAGCAACGATGACGACATAAAATTCATCAAAGGTTACAAAAGAATGGAAGAAACTAAAGATCCAAGAGCTGCACGATTAACTTTCTAAGAGATATTTGAACCCTGGTGCTCCCATCCATTTGTCAACTGAATTCCTAAAAAATTCCTTCAATCCGCCGGAAAATCCCATAGGCGAGGGCCCTAAGTCAAACGTAAAAATTCGAGGTAGTTAACACAGAATTTCCTACCAGAGACGAGGCATCCCAACTCAGTAGTGTCACCAAGAAGTGTGAATGTTTGATAATGGCAGTAGGTGGCCCACGTCACAGCCATCGAGGCAACCATGGAGAAGTCATCATATGAGGGTGAAGACAACTTTTAACAAAATGGAGTTGTATAAGTCATGTAAGACAAACCAAAAAATAAAATATTAATAATTTATTTATATGTCACAAACAAGTTTCAATGTAATATATATTTATGCATATGTTGCACACAAAGCTTGCGTGTGAAATATCGGTGGGCTAGCTCAAGTGGTCGAGTGTTGTAAGTTGTGAGCTGAATGTCTCGGGGTAAAATCCCTGGGTGGCTATACATTGCTACATAAGAACCTCAATTGATGTATCCATCGGGTTAGCTCTGTAATCAAAGCGAATGGGGTGAGGCCCCTTCTTGTGGGCCCCTATGACTTGTTCTGGTGAACGTAGAAAGCCCAGCTAGAGGTACATGAACCACAAATTAAAAAGGAAAAAAACTTGTATGTGAACAAATAATAAAGCTTTCTTATGAACAAATAATAATGATAATTCATGACAAATAAATAAAAATAACATAAAAATTTTAAAAATGGTCCAAACGTTTACTTATAACAAACCAACCCTTTGACATAACTAACTCGACAAGGACTGCACTATCATGCAACATTTCCTGCTGAGGTAGTGGGATAAAATGATAAATTGTTTTGGTTAACTCTAAACTAATAAAATTCAACGCAAAATTGAATTCTATATATATTGCCTTTGGAAGTATAATAAATAGCCATTTGTTAAAGAAACATCTCTATGGTTGATTCTCTTCTTTAAACACGTGTCCCATCTATCAATGGAATAGTCATTTATGTCGTGGATCCAACTACATGTTATAAATATTATTTTAGTAGAAGAAGAAAAACATAAGAACTGCCAAAGCCGAGTGCCCATTTTTGTGATGTGCAGATTCAATCTCCTCCCATGATGGAAGAAGAAAGCAGTAAAGGTCAATTCTCTTACTATTATTGTTTACTTTTAATTTAATTTGAGGTTTTACAAAATTTGGATTTTGACTATGGTCAGAAGTAGTGGTGTCGTCTTAATGTGAATACTTGCACTCCATTTAAATTTTGTGTTGCATTTTTTAATACTTTAGACAATGTACTTGAATGGTTTTCGAGAATGGAGTGGGTTTCTTATTATATTAACGATCTTCTATGTAATTAATTATTATTACTTTTTAATTTAATTAAATAAGATTAAATTTACCTCATTTGCATTCAATTTCCAATCTTATTTGCTATTGTTCAAATTTACAAAATTTATATTTTATATATCTATACAATTTGTTTTTATCTTCAAAATCAAATAACTACCAAATATTGAAATTTAAATACTATTAAATAAATATAAGTAAATTTACCTTATCTACATCTAATCTTATTACTTATTGACATTTCCATAATCTATTTTACATATTTATAAAATTTACTTGCTCACGCATTGCTTGGACTGTTAAATTGCTTTAGCTCGAGCCTGTGATTTTTGGATTTGTGTTCTTTGTGCCTAGAAATGCATTATTTTTAATAATAAATACTTATTACAATTATAATTTGCATCTCTGTTATTGTTTTGTGGCAGAAACAGGTCATTTGAAACTTTTTTTATCATTTTTGGAGTCGGCCATGGCGCATTTTTATTACGTCAATTGACACGTTGTTATTATGTCAGGGTGGCATTGACTTACATCATAGAAAACAAAGTATACCGTTTTCTTCAATTGCTTGAATACAAGATGGTTGTAATGCAACAACAAATTTACATGATAATGACCATTCACGTAACCATTGCAGTAGTAAACTGATTGCTCTTATTGAATAGATGGTGATAACCTTTAAAATTTTCTCAAAATTAAAGTTTTCAATGTGTCATGTCCTGCAAAGTAGGCAATTAGCAATTTTCAACATGTCGAGTCTTGCAAAGTCAGCAAGTATTGTCATTATGAGGCCTTGTTTCACAAATTCTTTACAATGTTATGATTTTTAAAACGAAAGTCCAAGTGTTAAAAATAGGACTGTAGAGCAATAACAGATATACAGTTAAATCATTAACAAGATGCAAAACACATTAAAACATTACAGAGAGACACAAATATAACGTGGTTCACCCAAACGATGGGCTACGTCCACAAAGAAATTGCCAGTCCTTTTATTACAGTCTAGAAAGGTGAAGGGATACAACTTGCAGCAAAACCGTTGCACTTCCTCTTCACGCCCTCATAGTCTCTCTTCCAATACAATACAATACCATACTGAGCCATTTTACAATGCTTCCTTTTATAGGGGAAATACAATGGGAAAATTCTAGGGTTAACCCAACACCATGGGTCCGCAAAACTGTTGGCCAACACATATCCCAAAAAAAATTCTCAGGGGCTCTGCCCCCGAACCCCAAGGAAGAGGGAATGAGTGTACAGTAAACCTGGTTTACAAACACGACTGAATAATATCTCTGGATTTGGAAGATTAGGCTCCACAACCAACAATCTCCCACTTGGAGATTGATCATAGCAACTCCGCCACTACTGCACTTGTTGGACTATGCTCTGGACCTTGGACTTGGAAAAATTCTTATTTTCACCTTCATGCTTGAAGGCCAACAAAAACCAAGCAGGAATTCAGTTTCTCTCTGGTTACTCCCTTTGTCAACATGTTTGCAGGATTTCAGCTAGTGTGTATCTTTTCCAATTTTAACAGTTTTTCATCTAGAACAGATCTTATGAAGTGGTACTTGAGTTGTATATGTCTAGTCCTCGAATGAAAGGCCGAGTTCTCTACAAGATGAATGGTACTCTAGTTGTCATTGTACATCCTACCATTCTCCTGCTTCTTACCCAATTCTTCCATGAACCTCTGCAACCAAATCATCTCCTTACTAGCCTCCGTAGCAGCAACATGCTCTGCTTCCATTGTTGAAAGTGCAACAACCTATTGCATTTTTGAAATCCAACTTACTATTGTTCCACCCACAGTAAACACATACCCTGTGGTGCTCCTCCTGTTGTATTTATCACCAACCATATCTGCATCAACATATCCTAGTAGAACAGTGTTTGAACTTCCAAAACATAATGCATGAGAAGTGGTACCTCTCAAATACCTGAGAATCCACTGTACTGATTTCCAATGCTCTTTACCTAGATTATTCATATACCTGCTCGCAACTCCCACTTCATGTGCAATATCTGGTCTTGTGCACACAATGGCATACATCAAGCTTCCAACCACTGATGAATAAGGAATCTTGGACATGTAATCTATCTCTTCCTTTGTCTCTGGACACATATCCTTCCTTAGTTTGATATGGCTATCCAAAGGTGTACTGATTGGTTTTGCATTCTGCATTCTAAACCTTTGCAACACCTTTGCTATGTACTCACCTTGAGACAACGTCAATTTGCGATTTTTCCCATCTCTTGTTATTCTCATACCAAGGATTTGCTTTGCAGCACCCAAATCCTTCATCGCAAATGATTTAGCTAGTTTTCTTTTGAGCACATTCATATCCTATGTGTTAGACCCTGCAACAAGTATGTCATCCATATACAATAACAAGATAATATATCTTCCGTTATCTAGCCTCTTGAAATAAACACAGTCGTCAGAATGACATCTATCATAACCTTGTTCTGTCATAAACTTATCAAATTTTAAATACCATTGCCTTGGAGCTTACTTCAGGACATACAAGCTCTTCTTCAACCTGCAAACCAAATTATCCTTCACTTTGACCTCATACCCGTGTGGCTGCTGCATATAAATCTCTTCCTCCAAATCCCCATGGAGAAAGGCTATGTTTACATCTAACTGTTCAAGATGCAAATCTTCTACCACCACTAGACTTAAAATAGTTCTAATTGAAGTCATTTTAACAACAGGAGAAAATATTTCATCAAAGTCTATACCTTTCTTTTGTGCAAACCCTTATACAACAAGTCTAGCCTTGTATCGCTTCTTTCCTCCATCTTCTTGCTTCAACCTATAAACCCATTTATTCTGCAATGCCCTTTTTTCTGCATGAAACTTAACCAGATCCCAAGTCTAGTTTCTTACCAATGAGTCCATCTCCTCATCCATGCCTTGCTCCCACTTCTTTCTAGTTTCTATCTGCATTGCTTCTTCAAAACATTATGGTTTACCAGAATCTGTCATCAATAAATAATACAGTGAAGAAGAGAATCGTTCAGGGGGTCTACTTAACCTGGTAAATTTTCTTACATTTGCAGGAGTTTCAGGTACCTGCTGCTGCTCTTGATTTTTCGGTGCCTTTGGAACTTCATTTTCTTTGATTTCATCAAGCACTGTGTACTCAGTGTTTTCCTTTTCTTCTTTATTTCCCTGCAACTGATCTTTGTACATGACCTTTTCATTGAATACTACATCTCTACTCCTAATTATTTTGCTATTTTTAAGATCCCATAAGCGATAACCAGAATCATCAACCTCATATCCAATAAAGGTACATTTCTTGGATTTAGCCTCAAGCTTTGTTCTATCATCTTTATCAATATGGACAAATGCTTCACAACCAAAAGTTCTCAGAAATGAGTATTTTACATGTTTACCTGTCCATGCCTCCTCTGGAATGCCACCATCCAAAGCACTTGAAGACCCTCTATTTATTAAATAAACAGTAATGTTTACAGCATCAGCCCAAAACTATAAGGGAAACCCTGCATGCAATCTCATACACCTTGCATGCTCCATGATCGTTCTATTCATCCTTTCTGACACACCATTTTCTTGTGATGTTCCAGGGACTGTCTTCTCTATGTGAATCCCATTGTGTGAATAGTAATTTTGTCAAACTCCTTGCTGCAGTACTCACCTCCATTATCAAATCTAAGACATTTCAACCTTTTTCCTATCTCATTCTCAGCCAAAGCTTTCCAATTCTTAAAAGTATCAAACACATCAGATTTCTGTCTAATGCAATAAACCCAAGTTTTTCTAGTTGCATCATCAATAAAAGTAACATAATAATGAGAGCCACCAAGAGATTGTACCTAAGCTGGTCCCCATACATCTGTATGGACAAGCTCTAACTTTTCACTCTTCTTTTGTTTCCCAACACTGAGAAATCTAAATCTCTTCTATTTTCCATAAACACATTTCTCACAGAATTCCAAACTTACTTGCTTCAAATCTGGAAGCAGTTTCCTTGAGTGGAGAATCTGCATCCCCTTCTCACTCATGTGGCCAAGCCTATGATGCCACAATGTCGCACTTGTTTCTGTGGAAGCTACAAAGATAGAATAATCGGTACTATGAGGACATAAATATAATGTACCTATCCTATCTCCTTTTCCAATTACAATTGATCCTTTAGTGACCTTCCACCACGTTTCTCCAAATGTAGACAAACAACCGCCATCTCCCAAATGCCTTGTTGAGATCAAATTTATTTTCATAGTAGGAATGTGCCTTACATCCTTTAGAAACTAGTCATTTCCATTATTTAACTTAATCCGTACCTTACCCTTTCCAACAATTTTACATGGTTCATCATCCCCCAATAACACATGCCCAAAATCACCTTGAACATAATCATGAAAGAATTTCCTATGGGGTGTAGCATGACATGAAACCCATGAATCTACTACCCGGTAATCACTAGTATTATCTAATGCAAGAATCAAAGCATATTGTAACACATCACCTGCTACATTTGCTTCCTGGGTAGTCTCTTGCTGCCTCTCACCTTTCTTCTTTGGTGCCCTGCAGCCTTTCTTTAGGTGTCCTTTCTTACCACAGTTCCAACACTCTATTTTTCCGAATCTGGACTTGGATCTTCCCTTTTTAGACTTGCTGCGATTTCCTAGGCTCCTTCCTCTCTCGTTTTGTCTCCCTCTTCTCTCCATGGTCAGCGCATTACCTGATGTCTCACCTATGCTTTTTCTTTGCATTTCCTCACTAAGAATAACACCAACAACATCATCAAACTTAAGAATGTTTGAACTAGGGACAGAGTTACTTACAACCATGACCAATCTATTCCAGCTTTCTGGCAATGGGCACAAGATTAGAAGATCCCTAACCTCATCATCAAAGTTCACTTTTACAGAACTTAACTGACTGGTAAGTGTATTAAACTCATTTAAATGGTCAGCAACAGATCCACCTTCCAACATCTTCATATTAAATAAACGCTTCATTAAATAATACCTTGTTAGAAGCCGAGGGTTTTTCGTAGAGCTTACTCAATGCGCTCATCACACCCTCTGTCATTTTTTCTTTCAAAATATTGAAGGCCATCGATGAAGCCAGGCACAGCCGTATTGTTCCCAGTTCCTTTCTATCAAGAACCTCCCATTCTTCATCCTTCATAGCCGCTGGCTATTTTTCTTTTTCGCCCAACAGCAAGTGCAGATAGTCCTCCATTTACATCTTCCATAACTGATAGTTTTGGCAGTTAAATTTCTCGACCCTAAACTTTCCTTCTTCCGCCATTGCTCCCACTCGAACCAGGAACCCTTCTTTCCTACGAGTTTACCAACCAAATAGACCTTTTGGCTCTAATACCAATTGTTAAAAGCAGGACCGCAGAGCAATAACATATATATAGTTAAATCATTAACAAGATGCAAAACACATTAAAACATTACAGAGAGACACAGATATAATGTGGTTCACCCAAATGATGGGCTACGTCCACAAAGAAATTGCTAGTCCTTTTATTACAGTCCATAAAGGTGAAGGGATACAACCTGCAGCAAAACCGCTGCACTTCCTCTTCATGCCCTCATAGTCTCTCTTCCAATACAATACAATACCATACTCAGTCATTTTACAATGCTTTCTTTTATAGGGGAAATACAATGAGAAAATTCTAGTGTTAACCCAATACCATGGGTCCACAAAACTGTTGGCCAACACATATCCCAAAAAAATTTCTCAGGGGCTCTGCCCCTGAACCCCAAGGCAAGGGGAATGAGTGTACAGTACACCTGGGTTACAAACACGACTGAATAATATCTCTAGATTTGGAAAATTAGGCTCCACAACCAACACCAAGTTTTAATATGATCATGACCTACTTATTCATAAAATATTTACAATGCTATATTGTTTAAAACAAAAGTCCAACTTTTAATATAATTTATTATATATGTTCCAAATTTTAATGGTCATTTAACTATAATTAATGATAATGAAGCCTTTACACAAGGGTTGAGATTATCAACAAAATGGCTATTGATTTGAGAAGTTATGAAGTGCAAACATTGTGCCCATGTCGATGATCAATGAAAAAGGGAAAAGTAGATTTACACCTATAATCAAGCAACAACAACAATAGCCTCTTATAGATCTCCTAACTCCTCCTTCAAACACAAGTTTTGGTATAAATCCATGGTTGGCAATCAAATCTAGCTAAAGGTTGAGCCATTTTTGGAAAAAAGAGAGTGTGTCATTCTCCAATCTTGCAGATCCCAAGCCGCTCATATTTCTCTTGAATATACACTTGCACATAAAATTAAACCATTTTTGAACAGTTGATTCTCCATCTCCAACCATAGCTCCTTGAAATCCTACTTGAAATAGGGATCTTTTTAATCATTTACAAATGGATATTATTCCTTAATTCTTGTTCGAATAGGTAGTTTTTTTTATTGTCTTTTTTGCTTTTAAATTCACGGTGAATGCTTGCAAAGATGACTTTAAGAAGATTTTCTCCCCAAACCATTTCTTATAATTAGTCCCATAGCTAGATTTGATATTTAATTTTCACCATTTATACAACTCATCAACAACTTTCAGTCTCGGAAGGCTTGCATCATGTTTACATTCTTTTTAGGAGCAATTTTCATCATCAACAACTTTGAGTCTATGAAAAATTGCATCCTAGTTAAATTCTGTTCAAACGCAATATTCATCAAGATGCAAAGGGCTTAGAATTTTGCTTTGTTAGAACTATGTTTGGCTTTACCTAAAATCATGGAAAAAGTTTCGTATTTCTATAGCTTCTATCTTGTAGCAATAGTTGTTAGCAACTGCAGGGACATTTCCACCTCGTGGCTCTTGTTAAATTAATTTATGATAAACTTTTAGCTAAGTAATAAAAACTATTTTAAAATTTATTTTTATGATAAATATTTTTTCAAACATAAATTGATTGAGAAATCTACTAACATTTTCCTATGTTTTATGGATGGTAAGGGCGGTAAACCGTCAGCTTTCCTAAAAGCTTAACCTAAAAAAAACTCAAAACTTGAACTCGTGACCTTCCCTTCACCAAGAGAATGTAAATACATCTTACCAACTGAATTATTTTTATATACATCTTACCAATTGAATTATTTTTATGATAAACTTATTTGTTAAGAAAACCAAGTTAAGAAATAAATGGTTTTTAAAATGGTTGTCATTGTCGTTATCGTTCTGCTAGGGAGATAACGACAGTTTATTATCGTTCTAATGCACGAGGAGAACATTTCAAATGTACATCATTCTCTGAGAGGACAATGATCATTCATGAAAACACAAGTCGTAACATTCCTTCCTTGTCAAGACATTGTATAACGACATTTTATTGTCCTTCTAAAGTGCTTGGAGAATGAATATTTCCAACGTATTGTCATTCTTAACAATTAGAGGAGAATTGATGTGACACGTTATATGAATCAATACACCAAGTGAGGGAACATCCAACTTAATTGTTCATATCATGAACAGAGTGAGAGTACTCTTGGATTCTTGTTCCTAGTGTAAAAGAGTTAGTATGTTCTTTGATGCTTCCATATAGGGGTGATCCTTTGACCTTGTTGGCCTATGTGAGGTTCATTTTAACTTATGATTATCATTTTTTACTTTTTTCCAAAACTGTGTTTAGGTTAGCATAAACCTTTGTAATTTCCTTGAAATAAGCTTTCACATAGTGTTAAACCTAACACACGCCATAATTATAGGGGATTGAGCATCAACTAAGAGAGCACTAGATCAAGAAATCCACAAAATGGAGACTTGGAAATTCTGCTACAAAACACAAAGAAATTAGACCTGCGAGAGATCCATACTAAGATTGGATGCAAAGAAGAATGGAAAATTCCAAGAAATTCATAATGAGAATGTCAGGAGGAGATGTGTGTCATGCCCATTAAACACCATTTACCTTTGAAGGTACAAAGGGATTGCAATCCTAGTTTACCATATGCTCATGCTTCAAAATGTATGATGCTTGTGCAAGCCATTCAATCCTCTATGGAATGAAAAGTAAGGATAGATGTGTCAAGCTCATTAACAAACGTCAAGGGGGAGGGTCACTAAGGTTCGTTATGTAAAGGAAGAGAACCTTATTGCTTATGGAGGAGGATTAAATGCCTTAAACCTCTCTTTTCTAACATTGATGCATATGTATCATGTGATCAGGGATCAAGATATGCTCTCATGTTCCTCCAATCATATCTACAAAATACCTTCAGGCCCTAACACTAGACTTTATTGGCTATTTTATTGCCTTAGTGTTAAGATGCATTTTAACTTGTTATAGATACATTGTGGAATCCTTTAACAATAAGAGCAAACTTTCCAAAATGCAAGTAATACAAAAAAAAAGGAAATGTTCTCTTTGACATGGCACAAATAATGATTGAAGAATCACCAAAAATAATTATTTATCCTTGTGATCACTCCCTTAGTAGTTGGAACCCTTAATATGCAATCGATGTTTCAACTTCTTTGTTAGTGCAATAACCCAGCCCCCACAAGCATATATATATATTTTTTTGTGTAACTACTCACTCACTCGAACAAAGGATTGCATAGTGGCTTCATATGTACATGTTTTCCACACACAATACCACCAAAATCACCTCATGGAATTTGAATAAGAATGATTGAAACTAATCCCCGCACTTTACCACATATGCTACCCCCATAAAGGGCTCCCTGTATATTTTATCACATTAATTACATCTACATAAGTAATGATCCCCTGTACACCATGCCCCTTGGATCATATTATTACTTATAAAACCCACATCTTACTACACATACTACCCCATGAGAGGCTCCCCATATATATCATCACTTCATTTACATCTACGTATTAAGGATCCCTTGCATATCATGCCCCTCAAATTATTATGTTTTTAAAAACCTATCATAATTTAGTTGTCAAACTGACAGCAATGACAACCGTGACTAGCTAGTATGCGCAAATGCAACTTGACTCATCACTGTTATTCAAGAAAAACCACAGCACCTAAAATAATTCATTGTTAATCTGTAAAGAAGAAGACTTCTACTCCTACCAGACACATGGATCTTGAGTAATTAACATGTTTCTTTACGTCCAAAAAAACAAAATTCTAACTAATTTTAAATTTTACTCCAAAACCAGCTCCTCCAATTATATTATTACATAAACCTTAGTTTTTTCCATATATATAAACTTAAATCATTATTTCAACCTTAGTGTTTTCCATATATAAATTTAAATCATTATTTCAACCTTGGTTTTTTCCATATATAAATTTAAATCATTATTTCAACCTTGGTTTTTTCCATATATAAATTTAA
>LPNX010531262.1:110136-186033 GCA_001517045.1 Pseudotsuga menziesii
CCAAGTCAGACCTTGTGCAGGTGTCCATAGCTCTATGGTTGAGCTCACTAGTTTAACAACAAGCCTTTCCATTCCCTTGGAAGTCTGATAAACCCAAACACTGATTTGGCTTGATTGAGTTTTGACATATCTTTGGCTATGTGTGAGCCTGCTTAGTTTTCCTTTTCCATAGGGAATCAAGCCCATCTCGGGGGTGGCAATGTTGCTGAGAGATTAAAGAGCACACTAGCCTATGGTTGGGTGGAACATTGCAGCGGCATAGCTGGTTGCAAGAAGCTTCATTCGAAGATAAGTATTCTTGTGAATTAACCCATGCAACTGTATTGTTTATATGAATTATGATGAACATGTTAAAATGTGTTGAATGCTTGAATTAAATGTAATTTGCTTCCGCTGAATGATAACTCTTTATGCATCTGTGTATCTTGAGTTCAATGCATTTTATTTTACGTTTATGGGGCTAGTTTCCTGAGTACATAGCATCGGTAACGTCCTCTTCGCTGGTCGAAGGGTCGGGGACGTTACAAAAATTAAAGGAAGGGCCTTATAGTCCATGGAGGCCATATTGTTTTTGCACCTAAAAATCTCACTGCTTGTAAGCCTTCAGAAGAGTTTCATGTTGCCTATTAACCTCCCAGAAAACCTGGTCTAGGTCACCTTGAGCATTTTTCTCCTTGACCTAGAAGGGACGACGCCCCCTTGCATTTTGCATAGAACATCGCCGACGCCTGGCTCAGTTGAGAAAAGAGTGCCGATTTCCCTCTTTTTTGGAAAAAACCCTAGAGCAACACTCTGCCCAGTTTAGCTAAAAGCGTCGGTGGTCAGTCAAGATGGAAAAATAGATGTTTCTAGAAGCTTCTGTACGGAATCCTTCATGGAATTAGTTCCTATATTCATGGGAGAGCTAGAATTCGCCTCCCTCACCTATAGGGATCTCATTCTATCCTTTTGTCAAGTCATCTCTTGGGTTCTAGGCCTATAAATGAAGCCTTCATGGAGAGAGTGGGGGAGGACAGAAAAAGCATCCTTATGCTGCTAGTTTGAAGTCTGATCAGAGGCAAAGTAGAGGTAGTTTGTGTTTGGAGAGATCTTCATAGTCATAGGAGATTGTAGACATTCTTGATTGAGACAGAAGCCATCGACATCAAGGCTTTTGGTTGTACTTCTTTTTCATCCATATATTATTACAAAGACATTTCCCTTTCCTATATTTGATTGTTGTGTTTTTAATTAAATATTATTGGACTCCTTGATCACCAATATGGATATTTAGTTATCATGATGCTCTCATCCTTTTTGTTTGTCTTGTGATCTCTTTTGCAGATACTGAACCGTTGCAAGGACTTTCTGGAGAGAAGATAAATGGATCCAAGGTTGAGGTATAATGTGTTTTATGTTAATTGATTTAATTATTCAAGGAAAGGTTATGTTTCTGTGTCTTTTTGTTCTGTAGTTGTGTCTTACATTGCAGAGGAACAAGCAGTGTCTGCACTGGTTGAGAATTCCTACTAACAAAATTGGCGACTCCGCTGGGGAGCTAGCCTAATCCAGTTAGATCTAGGAAAGATCCAGTCAGATCTGGTGCATATCCAGTCAGATCTACAAACTTCGGTAACCATTCCATCTATGAAGGTTATTTCTCTCTCCTTTTAGTTGTTTCAGTCAACAAGGTGAGTTAGCCATATTATGCCTCTGATCTTTTGCCTATGTTCTGAGTAAAATTTTTTGCACTTTTTCAATTAGCTCAGTCGTTCTAGTTCCTCCTGTAGGCTCTTAGCTTTTTCAGTGTACTATTCATCGGCGCCTTTATCTTTGATTGACAGAGTGTCGGTTTACCCTACACCGCCTTTTGTCTTCTCGACCAAAGTGTCGACACCGCCTTTTCTCTTCCTTAACAGAGCGTCGATGACACCCTTTTGCAAAAGGCTAGGAGCACCGTAGCAGCCTGGGATGCTCTGGTGCATTGCCTTTCAACGCAATGAGGTAGGTCTTCAAAACTGCCTATTTGCAAAATTTTTGTTTAAAAAATTGAAATGTTTTTTGTCCTCTAAGACTTTTCAGTTTGGTCTACTTGCTTGCTTGTTGTCTGTTTCACTAATTTTTGTGAATCTGATTCTCTTTTTGAGCTCAGATCCAAAAATTTCTATCTTTTGCATTGTCATAAACGGAATCATAAACGTAGCTTGATCTTGGTTTTTTTAGTGAAGTGTCTGAAAATTTCTTTTCGAAAAGAAAGTCTATAGCCTCTTCTTAGAAGATTAGTTTCTTTTGTAGAAAAGACTGCTTTGTGTGCCTCATATTTTCTAGAAAAATACAAAAAGAATCATTTTATTTTTTTTGTTTATGCTTGTGAAAATTGTTTGCTTTTTCATTTGCATGAGTGATTCAGGAAAACAGGTCTTTTTGACATTGTAGCAAAAATTAGCTTTGCATGCACATTAGAGGCTTAGTTTTCTCGTTTGAAAGAGTTTTTGTGTTTTGAAAGGACTTCCTTTGCATTTCTTTATTGGATCTTGTTTGTTGTTGAAAACAGCTTTCTTATTGTATATTGTTGAAAAGAAAAGAAAATTTTTCCTTCCTTACCCTAGTTAGTTCTCATCGAAGTCAAAAAGTGCATCTACATCTAGATTAATTTTCATTATTCGAGATAACATTCCACAAACATTCATCTAACTGTCCAGATAAAATTAACTATAGCTTTAGGTCTAAAATTGTATAGAAACTTGAGTGATAGGTTAGTGATGTGTTCGGGCGTTGTTAAGCATAGGAGTTGTCATTATTTGTCCGCACTACAACCCGGGACTTGCGCGGTTCTTCCACGTACTGTCGATATATCGAATGGCCTTTCATGTACCCTTGAGGTATATAGAAAGGTACTTCACATACTCAATTGTATATCGGAAGGCCCCTTGTGAACAGTTGTGCATTAGACAACACTACTACTGATTTGAGCTCCCACGTACCTTGCGTATATCGGGAGACCCCACTAGGATACCCTGACCATCTGAGAAAATCCCTTTGGTTGTCTTGTGTGGAGTAATACACCGAAAACAACATTCAGAGAGACTACTACACACGTACCCCTGAGGTATATCACGAGTTGCACCTACTTGACAATCCTAGTGAGAGACCGACTATTGTAGTGCTCTGCCTAACTGGTAGAGCACTCGGTCCATTTCTCTGTAATGTTCTCTATCAAGACATTTTAAATCATATTACAGATTTACATCTATGTCTGTACTATTAGTTTTATAAACATATGAATGTACAATCATGAACTGTAAACATATTAACATAGAAATAGGAGTTGTACAGGTTTGATAAACTTCATGAATTTTTGTAAATTAGACAATAATACCATGCAGAAATTTAATATCTAATTATCTGGAATTGAAATACCTCGGACCAGTGGTCGTAGTAGATCCAAGAGTTTGCTGTAGACATTGTAGGCTCCTTCCTCTTCGAGCTTTCCATCCAACCATCCAAGCCTTGATTAACAAAATGATGTGCCACCCTGCCGACCAGCTCTCATCATGTGCTGGCCCTAGGAAACCTATCATGTGCTGGCCCTAGGAAACCTATGGGTTTCCTAGCCCCCGATCCCACAGACCAATAATACCGAGAGCAGCTTCCTCTCCCTCTGAGTGTGAATCTCTCCCTGGAGTTAACCCCCTCCTCCAGCTATCTTCCCTCTCTCTGCATCACTTTCGTTCTTCCGTAAAAAAAAACTTCTTCCTCACTATTTTCTCCCCCTTCTTACTCTCTGTTATCTCTAGAAATTTTACCAACCATCCTCTCCTAAAATCCCCAAAATCCCCCTCCTTATACCTCCTTCCCCACCGCCTTCCTTCTTCCACCGCCTCCTTCTTCCACCGCCTCTTTCATAAATTAATTTATGTTATTCTATCTTGGGCAGTGTAGTTCCATTTTTTTTTGTTTGACATGTGTTATTTTTCTTGAATGGTATGTGTTACACAACCTAACCAAATGTCCTAGAAATTTACCTATGTGGTTTGCTTAAGTCTTATACTGAGCGGTAAGGTAATGGTAATCGTAGTTTTGTTAATTATTATTTATTAATAACTAAATAATAAATACTTAATAATTAACCTTAATAATATGAAATAATAATAATAATTAGAAGTAAAACAATAATTAATATTATTACCCAACAATTAATCAATTGTAGTCTCATGATTAATTGATCGAAATGATAGCATTGTTTATGTTTAATTTAATAAAAGTACTTAATAATAAACATTAATAAACGTTAATATGGGGCATTACAACTATTCTAAACCCATCCTATCATTTAAGTCTGCTTGTGACCTTTAGCTCTACGTAGGTTTTGTTTGTGTGCTTTTCCCCTTTTTTGACCTAGATTAGGTAACTTTGGCCACCACCATGGCTGAGCAACTTGCGAGATGATAATCTTATGGATTGCAGGGTTTATCTCTTGACTCTCCTCCTATCGTGGAAGAACAAGAAGGGATAACCTTGGAACAACCAGCTTCTGCTAATGTTCATGTAGGGACTACCCTAGCTAGTGAAACTAGAGAAGAATTCACTATTTTAACAAATCCTTTGGTTCAACTCCCTCCTGCAGCTGATGTTTCTGTGCATCTGCCATTGGAAGGCCGTGCTGATAGTCTCACCCCACCAGATTATCATCTGGATGCTCCTTTTTGGAGGACTTATATGGGCCAAGCTATTGCTAAATTCGGGGTTATTAGACCTTCACCAGGAAATCCTCCTTTAGGAGAGGAGGAATAGAGAAGAATTAATGCATCTCTCGATCGAGCTCGTAATTTTTCAGAGAGAGTAGAAAGAATTATTCCTCCACCTATGTCTCGTTATGAAACTTTATCGGCGCGGTTACCCCGTAATACAAACCCTTGGACTGAAGCTGAAATTAAAACTTCTTCTGAAGGCCGTCAAACCTATGGTGAGACTTCTCGCAATCCATGGCCTGAAGGATATCGTTCACTAGCTCAAGTGTTAGGACCTATTGAAGAAATTCCATTTCAAAGTAATCCAGGTCTAAATGACAATCCTATAGTCTCACATCTTGACCCCGTTACTAGGCCTTCCATACCAGTTATGGTTAGTGGGCAATCCACAAATCAAGTTATGTCAGCACATTCTAACGCCAGGGGGCGACCCCCGACGCGAGTTACGTCATCTGTTGGTGAAATTATTTCTAGTTCAGGATAAGTTGCAGCTATAGCACAACCTGTAATAGTCATCCCTCCTACTAATACCAATGTTATTCCCCCCCATCTAGTTCAAGCCAACCCTTAGGGTTGCAACCTGTCAATAACCCAACTTCTTGGGGATATACTTATCCAGGGGCTCAGCCACCTACGGTTAATCAAGCTTATCAACAACCACCACTAGCGGCTATTTATCCTGGAATGCCCTACCCTGAAAATGCTTTTGTACCTTGGGGAAAACCTAATTGGTCCAATGTTATGTCATATGGAGGAGATTTTGTTAATACTACTGGAGGATATGGTGGCCCCCCTCCTGGAGGACCACCACATGGACCTGGAGGACGCAGAGGACATAGAGGTCCTAGAGGACCTGGTGGACCATTTGGAGGACCACCACCTAAAGGCCCACCACCACTGCCTGGAGGTGGAGGACCCCCACCACCACCACCAGCACCGCCACCACCTTCTGGAGGACCCCCTCCCTCAGGAGGCCCACCTCCCTATGGAAATCCTAGGAACCAACAACCTTTTCAACAAGTTTCAGGGCCATCATCCATACCCATCTATCAATATGCATACGGTCCTACTAGTCAGCATATGCCCTATCAGCACTACCAGTATCCGCAACCAAATCAACAACTACCATTTATGGCTACTTTAGATCTGCCATACTTGTCTAGACTGATAAATGACCCAATCCATCATGACCCCTCTTGGCCTTCCATTCCTGTAAAGCTGCCTTCCAATATACCTAAGTTCGCCGATAAACCCGATAAAGATCCAAAAAACCATGTGATGACATTTCACTTATGGTGTTCATCCAATTCTTTGATGGACGGTTCAATCCGTCTATGCCTTTTTCAAAGAACCCTCACTAGTATTGCCGCAAAATGGTACATCGAGTTACCACAACACTCTTTTTGGGATTTTAATACCCTAGCAATGGCCTTTTTGACACACTTTCAACTGCCGATCCAATATGAAACAGGTACAGACCTTTTAACCTCACTTTGCCAAACCACATCCACTGATATCTCCGACCACATTCATGAATGGAGAAGAAGACGAAGGTTAATTAAGGCCCCTATTCCTGATCAGTTACTTGCTGATTGGTTTACAAAGTCTTTACTACCACCTATTGCTAGAGATGTTTCCATGGGAGGTGTTGTTACTGAGGAGCAAGCTATTAGCCGCGCTCAATACCTAGACTTGGTTTACTCCCAGTTGGGTACTTTGTATGACCTGACTCCACATGCTCCTCAGCCTACAACAGATCCATATAGACCTGCAACTGAACCACTTGCTGATGGCATACTTGGTTCAGTTCAAACACAAATGGCAGCTAAATATTCTAAGAAACAAACCGTCGCTCCGTCTAATCAACAAGCACCACCTGGAAAAACTGCATCCTCTCCTGTTTCTTCCGCTGAATTAAACGCGGTCCAATCAACTGAATCTTCAGGCGGAAAGAAAAAAGGGAAAAATAAATCTAAAAAACCTGATAACCAACAGGAAGGAAATAAAACACAGAATCTAGATAATGATTCAAAAGGAAAGAGAAAGGTAAAGTATCCTTGCTTAATCTGTGGAGGTGATCATTTTACAAAATAATGTCCTCGTCATGAGGAATTTGGTAAATTTTTAAAAGCTTCACCCACCCCAGTTGTTTTGAAAGATCCTTTCCCTTCCCAACAACAGTTAATTGATCATAAGTCCTTGAACAAAACTTCTTCGTCCACTAATGAAGTTTGTATGATGTCTAGTGAAATGGTGAACTTGAATACAAGAGCACACAGTTATGACCCTCCTCCGAAAAAGAAACCTGATGATATTCCATCTGAAAAACCCTCAAATTCCACACCTCCTCCTAATAATGGTCTTCATATTGAAAAACCTATACTTGAAGCAATTTTCCGTCCACCAAAGGGAACTCTACGTAAGTCCATAATCAATCTTATAATATTGTTGAAGATTTGACCCAGGCACCCTGCACTATGTCAGCTTTAGAGGTACTCCAAACCTGCCCAACTCAACGGAAAAATTTGCTTATTTCCCTTGGAGCTATGGATCTCAAGAATAGTAATATCATTGCTTTCCAACTGAATGATTTCAAGACAAGACTCTCACATTAGTTAGCTTTCCAGATCGCTACCAAATTGTTGGAAAGACTATCCGTCGTACCGTTTTGGACGAGGGTGCCTCTACATTAGTTATGTCTTTATCTTGTTGGAGAGCCATTAGATCTCCAAAAATAAACTGTTCACTACCACTCTTAAGGATTTTGATGGTCACGGCTTTCAACCCTATGGATTACTGCCTGCCATCCATGTTGAACTAGGGGGCAAGTCAGTCTGAATTCGTCGACACTCCTTTGGATTACAACTTACTCCTAGGTCGTAACTGGTTTTATGCTATGCAAGCTGTAGCATCGATCGTTTTTCGGATCGTCCAGTTCCCATTCCAAGGAAATATTGTTACTGTTGATCAGTTAGATTTCATCACACCTATTGCCATTACAAATGATGCAAATAGTGCTCTGTTCCTAAATACCCCACAGTATAAGCACATTGGAGTAGGTCTTATCAAATATTCTTCACTAATGGGATTTTTTCCCTCATTTGATCCTCCTCCTGCTTTGCAAACTGCATCTATTAACATGATTTCTACCTCTCATACAGACAAAGGAAAAGCAATTGCTGATGAATCCACATCCTTTTCCTCTTTCGAGGAAGTTTACAATGCAATCCAAGCTACCAGTGATTCCCCGACCAATGACCACTTGTTGGTGGCCTCAGACCGCTATCACATGCCATATTGGCTTGATAACCCCTCCCCATTTCTAGATTATCTTTCACACACACTTCCTACAAACGAATCTATTATGGAAGTTATGTTGTTAGACAAGATACCTTGGGAAGATTATCACCACAGATCTTCTTTCCTTCCCCCTTGCCATATGGTAGAAGCCCACTTCACCTCTACGGTTTCGTTTGATATAGTCCCCAACCCTCAGTCTCTGATCCTCACTCGTAGTGCTGATTCTGACAGAAACTTATGCAACATTACAAAAACTATGCTTGTGAACATATCAGTGAAACTTGGTGTTCTAGAAAACATTTTCATCGTACATAACTCTTCACCTGAAGAGGTTAAAACATACATGACCCTTTTTAAGGAATTTCGAGATGTCTTCACATGGACATATGAAGAAATGCCAGGGATTGACCCCTCTATTGTTGTTCATGAAATCAAAACTTATCCCGATGCTAAGCCCGTCTGTCAGAAACTATGACAGGTTCATCCAAGAAAAGCAACCGCTATTAAAGAAGAAGTTGAGAAACTTCTCAGGGCTGGTTTCATTTACCCCGTACCATTAACTGAATGGGTGTCCAACATAGTCCCTATGAACAAAAAACAGGGCTCTATTAGGGTTTGTATTGATTTTAGGGATTTGAATCGAGCTTGTCCAAAAGACAAATTTCCCACTCCCTATATCGATCAAATAATCGATAATTGTGCCGGAAGCATTATTTTTTCCTTTATGGATGGATTCTCCAGCTATAATCAGATTGAGATTCTCCCATCAGACCAACACAGGATGGAATTCATTTTCCCTTGGGGAAATTTTGCTTATCATAAAATTCCTTTCTATTTAAAGAACGCTGGTGCGACATTCCAACGTGCCATGTCATATGCTTTTCATGACATTAAACATGTTGTGGAACCCTATCTTGATGACTTGCCTTCTCATTCCAAGCAGCGAGATATTCATGTCGATCATATGAGAGCTGTGTTTCTTTGATGTTGTCATTTTAATATTCATCTAAATCCCCATAAATGTGTTTTTTGTGTGGAAGTTGGCTAACTTCTTGGTTTTATTGTTTCCAAAGATGGCATCCACATAGATCCCTTGAAAATTGAAGCTATCTTAGCCCTACCTTCTCCTATGAACATAACTGAACTCCAAAGTTTGCAAGGGAAGGAAAACTTTCTACATCATTTCGTCTGCAATTATGCAGAATGGACACATGGTTTCATGAGGTTTCTCAAGAAAGATACCCCTTTTGTCTGGGATGATTTCTCCCAACGCGCATTTGATAATCTTAAACATGCACTTACCCATGCACCAATGCTGCAACCACTAAATCATGCTAAGGACTATTCCTTGTATGTGGCTGCATCCTTGTCTACTATAGGCATGGTTCTTGTCCAAATAGATGAACAGGACCAAGAGCATGTGATTTATTACGCTAGTAAGAGCCTTCTTGACTCTGAAACTCGATACTCACATGTGGAGAAACTTGCTCTGGCCACAGTCATCGCGGTCCAGAAGTTTCGTCATTATATTTTGCTCTACACCACCACTGTTTACGCGGATTCCAACCCCATGTACTACGTTCTTACACATCAAGTGCTTGGGGGCAAATACTCACATTGGATCATTATTCTCCAAGAGTTTGAGTTAGAATTCGCCAAAAGTACTTCCAAGAAGTCCCTCATCTTTGCAGAGCTTATATGTGACCTTTCCCGTACTACTGAGACTACATATCCCTTTGATTCATTGCCAGATGAATCATTGTTTCTCATCAGCACGACTGATCCATGGTACAGAGATGTAATTTTGTATCTCCAAACCTTACGATACCAGCCTACTACCTCTCGAGACGAACGTCATCACATTCACCACCAGCATAAATGCTATCTTATCCTGAATGATACCCAATATCGCCGTGGTGTTGACTCTATCTTACGACGTTTCCTTACACATGAAGAGGCTGAGATCGTTCTGAATGATTGCCATGCCGGAGCTTGTGGCGGTCATCTCTCTGGGTTGGCTACTACCCAGAAAATCTTGCGTGTCAGGTATTTTTGGCCTTCTATTTTCAAATATTGTATTGAAACAATCATGAAATTCTCACCATGTCAAATGTTTACTCCTAAGAAACACACACATCTAGCTCCGATTCATCCCGTTGTAGCAGTTGGCCCCTTTGCAAAATGGGGCATAAACTTCGTGCACTGTAGACCTACCTTAGCCCGGGGCATGGCTACATTATTGTGGCTGTGGACTATTTCACAAAATGGGATGAGGCAATGCCCACATATGCCAAAGACTGCAAGACTGCTGCACTATTCTTATTCAATCATATCATTGCTAGATTCAGGATTCCTAGGGCCATTGTAACCGATCACGGGTCGCATTTTCAAAACAAGATGATGTAAAACTAGGGTTTCGTCACGGTAACTCTACACCATACTATCCTCAGGCCAATGGCCAAGTTGAGGCTATAAACAAATTATTAAAAACAATGCTTCAGTAGATGGTAGGGCAAGCCAAGTCAAACTGGCATTTACAACTTTTTCTACACTTTGGGCCTATAGGACTACTGTCAAAACTTCCACCAGTTTTACACCTTTCCAACTAGTATACGGACTGGAAGCTACCCTCCCAATAGAATGTGAGATCCCTTCTTTAAAGCTTGTTGTATAACTATTACCCAATACCACTATAGACGAAGAAATATTCCTGTATCTGAACAAACTTGATGAAACTCGATGTGATGTAGCCTTAGCTAATGAGGCACATAAACGAAGAATGAAAAT
The DNA here is from genome assembly GCA_001517045.1 of Pseudotsuga menziesii. Taxonomy (NCBI): domain Eukaryota; kingdom Viridiplantae; phylum Streptophyta; class Pinopsida; order Pinales; family Pinaceae; genus Pseudotsuga; species Pseudotsuga menziesii. The sequence goes on from LPNX010531262.1 coordinate 120,954, forward strand.
ACAATATGACAGGACTATCCAACCCTGTTCCTTCAATGAAGGAGATCTGGTCTTGACCTATGACCAGAAACATGATAAGCTGGGGGCAGGAAAATTTGAGTCTATGTGGCATGGACCCTATATTGTTAGTCGCGTCTTAGAGAAGGGGGCATATGAATTGGTTGATTATGATGGGATAACTTTGGGAGAGCCCCAGAATGGGCTCTACCTCAAAAGATACTATGCCAAGGTCATCTAGCATAGGATCTATGTACATATTGTTTATATTTTGTTGTGTGTCTCAAGCTTTGAGAGGTGTGTCTTTTGTGTGATTTGAAATGTGTTTTTCATAAAACCCTACTCATGCATGTCTTTTTTCTAATGGATAGATGACTTCCTACATTGGTTTTGCCGATGGTGCTCATCGATATACACTTAATCTTGCATCAGCAGCTTGGTTACTCTACTCTCCTACAAGTGAGCTGGTGAGTTCAGGGGGTGTTCCTTTAGGTCCCTCCACCAATAATTTGGTGGAATACCAAGCCGTGGTTGGATTATTGACAGAGGCCCTAGCTTTTGATGTAATAGAAATTAGGGTTTATCTAGATTCCAAATTGGTTGTCTAACAACTTAATCGAGTATACACCATTAGGAACCCCGCGCTTCTTCATACTTTTTGAAGAGTTAGGTTGTTAGAAAGGTCTTTGAGTAGGTCATGTATCTTCACATTCCAAGATGATTAAATGCTGTGGCAAATTCCCTAGCTAACTATGTCTTGGAATGGCATATTGCTCATAATTAAAAATCCATTGGAAACATAAAAATATGTGTAAATTCATAAGTAGATAAATCATTCCACACATAACTGTAAATATAAAAGTCTGTCACATATATATAAAAGTTGTAGCGCTGAGATACAAAATTTGGGCTGAAGCATCTCTAGCTTTCAGTGCCCGTTCAGGACCATAAAAAAGTTCAGAATACATATACATAGGGAAAAATCTGAAGCTTTGAATCTTTCAGTAATACATATACAAAAAATGATAGTCAAGGAAGATTGATCCTCCTGGTGCTCATGGTAGCACGCAATGGCTTGGGCCACTCTGTGAAGTAGTCTGGAGAACCGTCCAAAGACACCTGTGGTATGGCGCTGATAATGCCTGGGAACCTCATCAGTGTTCATACCAGGGATACCCACAGTCAGCTGCTGCAGGTTCTCCTCAAGATCTCCAAGCTCTTCCTCAGCTTTGGAGCAGTACGCCATCATATCTCGGGTACCTACTCTCCTAGCAATAGGCGACATCCCAACTGGGCGGATAGACCCGATGTTTGCATGAAAAGATTTTTTATCTCAGTACTACAGAAAACATAAAAATGAAATAAACATAAAATTTCTAAAAACATAAGTGGATAATGTCTTCTTACCTCGGTCATCCCACACTTCCCCCTTAGGTAAGACCAACTCTGGGTCATTTCGGAAATCTACCCCCTCATAGGCATAGTCTTCCACTATAAGTAGTTGGTTCCTCAACTAGTGAAAGAACCCGGAACCATAAGTGACTTTAGGTCCTCCACCTTCAAGGCGAGGCATAGCTGTCACCCATGCAAGCATCCTCAGATCTTCAAGATCCAGTCTGGTAATAGTCACCTGGGGCCTCATGTGAGGTACTCACTGTAAGATGAAAGACACTACCACTGCTCCATAACCAAACTGCTTCAGTGTCTCTATTTTTCATTTGTTTAGTTGACTCTTCATACATGCCAACATGCCTTCACACCAGTTGAAGACAGTGGGATCCATGCACTGCAAAGCATAAAGCATGTGAGATCTACTGGTAAGGTGGGCATCCCTAGTACCTACCACCTTGCCAATGGTATATACTACTGTCCTCAAGGAGATATCCACTAGAGATTTGATCTTTAGCTTGCCCGATTGGGACTCTGTACCCAATGAGCAATGCTGATCGATGATATCATCTAAGGAGCTTTCTCCCCATCGTGCTCCAAATAGAACCACAAGGCTTCTCCTCATAGATAAGCCGGCCAGGAAATAAATATCCTCAATCTCTATAGGCAGGATGTGGACTCCTACCACAAAATACTTTTGGTCAGGATCCCACATGTTTATTATGTACTCCAACAGCCGGACATGTTCTTTCATTCCTGGGATCCAGAAATACTTAAGAAGCCCACAGTTTCGTAAAGCCTCAATGGTGGTTGGGTCGTTCACCACTTGGGCATTTGGGACTTCATGCTCCCTTTCTTTCCAAATTACCATGGTGAACCTACAAAATACCAATTGTTGAAATCAGTAAATGTATCATGGCCAAAAGAAATAAAAGGTAAATGACATCATAAATTAAAAAGCAAGTTTGAAAACAGGGAAAAATCTTTTTTTGAGTGACCTAGGGTTTTATTTCTTCTCCTTTCTCTTCCTGTGGCGCTGCTGCCTTTTGTGCATAGAGCACTGCGGCGCTCTTTCTCGTGGTGAGCAGAGCGTCAGTCGCCTGTTTGTTGTGGATAGAGCATCGTCGATGCTTTTGTCCCAACATGATAGAGCACCGCCGGGGACGCATACCGATGGCCAAGAACCCTTAAAATGAAATTTTTGCCCTCTACTGTGGCTAAAAATATCTAGGGAGATGATAAATACCCTATCCTACTTTTGCAAAAGCAGATCTACCCTACATCTTGCCTTTTAAATCATTTAAAAACATTTTTGGAACTTGTAATTAAATGATGCAAAAGAGGAAAATGAAATTTATTGAGCATGAAAAGAGGAAAAAACCAAGTGTTTACCTCTTCTATGAATAATGAAGCAACAAGGAAGTGGAATGCCCTTGCCAAATCACCGGAAGAACTCTTGCTACCTAAGCTAGCTTCCAAAACTCACCCAATGGTAAAAAAGAAGTGGTAAAAATAACTTACCCACCCTTCTATTTATAGAATGTTTTGAGTTTCCAAAAATATGTTGTAATTTATTTTGTTTTGAAATCCGAAATATTTTGGCAAAAGTGGGTTTTTATTTTAACTTTTCTATAGTTTTGGAAAATGACTTTTGATATTGTTTTTTGAGTTTTTTCAGGTGAATAAGGGGTCATGGTTACGTTTTGGGATATTTTTGTCTTTTTTGAGCTTAGAACAAAATGAAAAAAGTACTACGCGTCGTTTACACTTTTTACATGCTCATTAAAAATCGAGTAGAAAGGTGTCGAGTATACTTTTTCACTTTTTTAGACTCGTAAAAAATGGATTATGAAAAAGGAACCTAGTCCGGGAGTTATATTTAAGCTCTTTTCAGTCTCCTCAAAACAAAAAATATTTCCAAGCAAACTTGTTGTGTTCACGCTTGTAAAAGAATCAGAACGATCGACTAGTCGGGGGTAGGTTATCGCTTTTTTGGACCGACTGGCCTTATTTACGAAAAATGGCCTTTTGGAGTCTTCTTAGTCATTTCAGACTCTCTAAACATGAAACGACAAATGATTTTTCTTTCATTGGACTCACAAAATTACACGATGAAAGACCCTATTTGGGAACGAGCCCCTCCCTTTCTCAGGTTAGTTAAAAATATGAGAGTGGACTCATCACTTGATGAACTTCAACGAGTGTTTGTTACCCTCTTTGGACTCGTAAAAATGAAAAGAGGCACTCACCTTTCGAGGTGGGGAAATTAAAGGAAGGGGAATGGTTTTCATTTGTTTATATGGTTGTACTCTACAGTCCACCTTTGAACATGGCACTTGTCTACATTTGCATATCTGAACAGTTGGGTTTTTAGTTTGTTTTCGAGTTGATCCACTTTTGTGAGTCACCTGACTCCTTTGAGTCATTTCAAAGAATGATTTGTAAAACTCCTTGCATTACACTTGGTTCTATTCTCGTTTAAGTTGAAACTGCCAAGTCATGTGTCATGCCGTCAAATTGTCCAAAGGAAGTCTCTCCTAATCATAACCCATCAGTAACTTCACTTGTCCTCAAAAGTCAATCATTGTCTGAGTCAAGCCGTTACTTCAAATCAACTTTTGTTCCTAGTTCCGTGTCACTAATGTGGGAATCATCATGGACCTCCGTGACAGTCTATTCCTGTCGACTTTAGATTATTATCCAGGAATTATACCTAGAAACCTAAACAGTACCTTGGGCCTGCATGCCTAAATGGCGGGTTACCTCGCTTTCAACATGAATTTACATCATTGACTCTTGATTGAAAGATCTCATCGAGTGTTCGACTTCAAGTCCTTTATTTACATTCGATGGTATGTACTGAGATACCTTGGGGATCATTGTCATCAATGATGATTACCCTCGCACTTGTTAACAATTTACATTATTGACTGGTAATCAAGTGGTTTCTACCATGTTCGACGTCAAGACTTTGTAATCACATGGTTGGATTCGTATCGTTTAGAGATTGCGATGAATACCCTGAGTGGTTAGGCTTTCTCATCGTCATTGCCTATGCTCAGGTTGTGTTTGGAGATCATTCATAGTCATGACACAGATCCACATTGTATGTTTGGTGGTTGTGTTCTATATCTAACATTGAGAGGCATTGATCTACTTTGTATATCTCGTAGCTATGTCCTACTTCTTGTAGCAGTTATTCATGGATCTACAGTGTATTATTGGTAGCCATGACATGGTCATCATCATAGATCTGCAGTGTATTGGTCCGTAGCTATGCTTGAGTTGGATAAAGTCAGTTACTGGTCCTCTTTAAGTCTATCTCTATTTGCCTTTGTATTAGACAAAAATTTGCAAACTATTTCACCTATCACCTTCTTCTAGCTTCATACTTTGGGGGGCATTCTATTGCACCTAAAAATATCACTGCTTGTTAGCCTTTAGAAGAGTTTAATGTTTCCTATTAACCTCCCAGAAAACCTGGTCTGGGTCACCCTAAGCATTTTTCTCCTTGACCTAGAAGGGACGGCGCTCCCTTGCATTTTGCACAGAGCGTCACCGACATCTGGCTCAGTTGAACAAAGAGCGTCGATTTCCCTCTTTTTTTGGACCGACGCTCTGTCTAGTTTAGCTAAAAGCACTGGTGGTCAGTCAGAGGAAAAAAAAGATGTTTCTAGAAGCTTTTGTACGAAATCCTTCGTGGAATTAGTTCCTATATGCCTGGGAGAGTTGGAATTCGCCTCCCTCACCTATTGTGATCTCATTCTATCCTTTTGTCAAGTCATCTCTTGGGTTCTAGGCCTATAAATGAAGCCTTCGTGGAGAGAGTGGGGGAGGCCAGAAAAAGCATCCTTATGCTGCTAGTTTGAAGTCTGATCAGAGGCAAAGTAGAGGTAGTTTGTGTTTGGAGAGGTCTTCATAGTCATAGGAGATTGTAGACATTCTTGTTTGAGACAGAAGCCATCGACATCAAGGCTTTTGGTTGTACTTCTTTCTCATCCATATATTAATACAAAGACATTTCCCTTTCCTATATTTGATTGTTGTGTTTTTAATTAAATATTATTGGACTCCTTGATCACCAATATGGATATTCAGTTATCATGATGCTCTCATCCTTTTTGTTTGTCTTGTGATCTCTTTTGCAGATACTGAACCATTGCAAGGAATTTCTAGAGAGAAGATAAACGGATCCAAGGTTGAGGTATAATGTGTTTTATGTTAATTGATTTAATTATTCAAGGAAAGGTTATGTTGTTGTGTCTTTTTGTTATGTAGTTGTGTCTTACATTGCAGAGGAACAAGCAGTGTCTACACTGGTTGAGAATTCCTACTAACAATTGTTTGTCTAAGATTCCAACACTTCTTCTAAATTTTGTCCTACCCATGTACAAATTGAATATCATTAATTTGTGAAACATAATCCCACAATGCCTTGATATATGAACACTGAATAAATAAATGATTAATATTCTCACCACAATCCCTACATAATGGACATCTCCCAAATCCACTCCTAAATTTTCTAAACAAGGAATATCAAACATGGACCTTGTTGGATAGTGCCAACTAGATAAAAAAAAAGATTTTAGAGGGAACTTATAACTCCATACATATTTATACCACCAGTGAGGTTCGGGTGTATTTTTTTCCTCCCTAATAAACTTATAGCCAATCTTAAGAGTGTATTGGCCTCCTGAAGTATTTTTGGATAGAGTATCTTTTCTATCCACCAATCTAATATGGTTGTTTTGGAGAGCCTTTAGGTACCTTTCCCACTGTGTTGTTTTCCCCTCCTCAAAACCCAAATCTTGATCCTTTAGCCATTCTTGTCTCAAAATTATGGTGTTGACTAGATCAACTATCTGTTCCAAGTAGATGTGACCCTAATTCCTCAATAACTTTACCATCTCTTATGGTAGATTGTGATTCCATTCACATCTAATCCAAGAATTTTGTCCCAAACTCAACTTCCTACCATTCCCAACACTCCGCACCAGCCAATCCCCAATAAAATCAAAAACCAAAATTAAGGCTTTCTACATTGTTCGTGGAAACATTTCTTATAGATTTTTCTCTTTCTCTAAACCATTTCCCCAATGATTAGAATATAAATTATATATACAACATTCACCCACACTCCCTCACCTTTAATAAATATATTTTATGTATTTGGTAAGGCATTTAGAGTTAAGCAAAGCCTTTATTTTACTACACATAAAAACTAAATTATAATAAAATTCTCACGATAAAGTTTTTATCTTATTTATGATGGGAAGGATGATCTTTTTATTACTAGATTAGCTTCCTCCATATAAAGGGTAATCTTCTTCAACTATCTATATGACAACCATAGTGAATTGTACTAAAAACATGCCTTGCAAACCTGAATAAAGAAAAACCATAATTTCATAAATTTTATGAAAATTGTTAATTGACAAATTATAAAACATTACTAAATCACATAGGTTTACAATGGAATTTCACTTTATATTAATAATTAAAAAAAAATCTTTTAAGGGCACGATCTCTCTAAAATTTCCCCCATTGCAACAATGTATTGGAAACCATTGGTTATCAACACGTTGAACATTACCACGTGTCATTTACCCTATCCAATCCTTTAATTATTGATGATGGTTGAATTAATGTTGAGAAGATAGGGAATTGCAAAATGGACAAAGAAGAAGAGTCCAATGATATAGAGTATTGATGATGGTTGAATTAACGTTGAGAAGATAAAGGAATTGCAAAATGGACAAAGAAGTGTTATTAAATCATCTATATTAATAATGTAAGAATTTAAGTAAACGTGGGCACACTCACTTCTAAGTGACAAATGTAAGAGTTAGTTAAACATAATTGTAATACAAACATGGGAAGAAATGATTAAATACTTGACTATAGTGTGCCTCCCTTTTTTATTTCCAAGGAATATAGAATGTATGAGTAAAATATATTAAAGAAGTTTTCATAGAAGAAATGACCAAATACTTGATTATAGTGTGCCTCCCTTTTTTATTTGTGAGGAATAGAGAATGTATGAGTTAAATATATTAAAGAAGAGGAATAGAGAATGTATGAGTAAAATATATTAAAGAAGTTTTTATAGAATTAGTTGGTGAAAAATATTGTGAGTAAATTATCAAGAAATTGAAATTGAATTAAGGTTGATAGAAATGAGCTTAAGGTTGCTAATTTTAGTATAATAGTTAGTGGTAAAATCCTCGCTATTTTTAATACTATCTTGATTGCATTAATTTCAAATTTTGATTGTCCTAATTATTTTGAGGATTTTCGGCCTATTTCACTTTGTAACTGTATCGATAAGATTATAGGAAAGGTCATTTTTACTCGTATTAAGAAGGTCTTATGTAATTATGTTTCTGGTGAGTAAGTTGGATTCCTTCATGGAAGGTAGATTCATGATGTTGTGGGGTTATTTAGGAAGGGATACATACTATTCAGAGCAAGAATTTGAAGGCAATGGTTGTAAAAATTGATCTTTCAAAGCCTTATGATCGGGTGAACTGGACCTATTTGCGGGTCATCCTTTCTCATATGGGATTTGCAGTACCTTTTATTTCCTGGGTGATGGAAAGTCTATTCTCTGTTTCCTTTTCCATTCTTATTAATGGTATTTCTTCCTCTTTTTTTAGGCCTGGGCATGGGCTTAGACAAGGATTCCCTTTAGCGCCATTGTTATTTCTTATTGTAGTGGGATGTCTTGGTAGAGCTATCCTTGCTGCTAGAGATAATGGGGATTTTTCTGGACTTACTTTTGGTAATGGGGTTTCTTTAACTCATGTTCTTTTTGTTGACGATATTGTTATGGTCACTGATGGATCTGGTAAGTCTTTACTGACTTTGAATGAAGTGTTGGTTTGTTTCTGTAAGCCATATGGGATGCTACTTAATGTTGATAAATCTACCTTACTTTATGTTGGTTTGGATAAATCTGAGTTATTAAAGCTTTGGAGCATTTTCTCATTTTCCTTGGCCATTTTTTAGATAGGCTTAAAGTATCTTGGTTTTCATCCAAAACCTTGCAGATATTTCATTAAAGATTGGGACTGGTTGGTTGCCAAAGTCGAGAACCAGATTAAAAATTGGAGCCATCATTGGTTTTCTAAAGGTGGTAAGTTGATCTTGGTGAAAATTTTCCTTGAGGATATTTCTGTATATAGGTTGCATTTCTGGATACCTATGGGTATCATTGAAATTATGCTTTAATTTTTTATGGTCTGTTAATCTAGAAATATCTGGTTTACCTTGGACTTCATGGAAGGTTTTGGCTTGTGCAAAGTTTCTTGGTGGATGGGGTTTAAAAATTCCTTCATTTTTCTCAAAAGCTCTTGCTGCCAAGAGTGTTTGGAATATTGTTCATGGTTCTGGTCGGTGGGTTCAAATTATTACTCAGAAATACATCCAACCTTTATCTTTGATAGATTGGATCATATGCTCTCCTAAAAAACGCAGGAACATTTCTATTTGCTAGAAAGTGGTTTTTATGTCTTTGGATCTAATTGGTGATGGTCTTGTATGGAAGGTGGGAAATGGGGCAGATGTGTTTATTGGTAGTGCTCTTTGGGTTGGATGTAAATGGAGACATATTCTACCATTTCATTTGATTGGATGTTTACATTCTCATGGTATTTACTTCCTTAATGATATTGTTTGTCCTGGTATGTCTTTGCTGCTAGAACAAAGATGATTTTCTTCTACAGATATTGGTATTGTGGATATATAGGATGCTTTGATTTGGAATGGTTACAACTATGCTTAAAGCCCGCAATATTAGATTATTTGATGTTGTTGATGAGTTGGTTTGGATACATTCAAAAAATGGGAAATACACTCCTAAAGAGGGATATTTGCAGTTGATTAAGGATAGGACTGATGTTGAGATTTCTTGGTGGTGGAAAGTGGTATGGAAATTTAAATGTCCACTCAAGTCACATATTTTTTGTTGGTTTTTACTTTCAAACAAGGCTTTAACTTGGGATAACCTTTCTAGAAAATGTAGGGAAGGTCTTGGTAGATGCTACTTATGCAAGGAGTGTGATGAGTCTAATGTTCATTTGGGGGTGGATTGTTCTTATACTAAATGTGTTTGGTTAAATATTGAATCTAAGCTACAACTGAAAAACCTTTGGGTGGGTGATTCTGTGGAACTCTGTCTGAATAATTGGTGCTTTAATAAGGAGTTGAAGGACATTAGATCTTTTCCTTTAATTGTTTTATGGTTTATCTGGAAGGCTAGAAATCAGAGTTGTTTTGAAGATTATCTTCCTTTTCATATTCAGGTTTATATTGGGAGTATGGGAAAACTGAGATCTATTCCTCAAGATCTTATTTTTATCAAAAGAAGACTGATGGTTGAGGAAATTATTGATAAATCTTCTCCTTGGTTTTTTTTTATGGTTCAGCTCTTGGAGGTCCGAGAACCCGTGGAGTTGGTGGTCTTATTTTCTTTTTTGAGGAACACTTTGTCACTTTTAAGGCTGGTCTTGGGTCTGTGTTGGAGTAGGGTCCCGCAGCTACAGAAGAAGCTTCTATTTTGACGAACAGACAGTTTTGGAGGAGATATAAGAGGCAGATCTACGGCACTGTAGCAGGTTTCTAGCTACAGATCAGAGCCGAAAACTAGGACGTAGAAGATAGAGAAGTCAAGGAAGACGAAGGTACCCGAGCGGCCGAGAAGAGAGAGCTCACCCACTGCATTGAAGGCAGCGGCAGAAGATAGGAGGGTTCAGCTACCCTCATAAAGGAAAAGGAGCAACGAGGCCGAGGTATTGAAGACAATGGACAGCAGGGAAGCAGCGCCAGTACCCATGGTCAGCGCTGGGAAGCATGGAAGACTGCAGGAAGCTATGGTGAAGGGAAGTGGTGCATAGTACCCATGGTCAGCGCCGGGAAGCATGGAAGACTGCAGAGAGCTGTGGTGTGACGGATAGGGGCTACCTCAAAGTACAAATACGCCGACTGTCACTAGTTAGGGTTTGGGTTACTATTGCGACAGGCCCACAGTGTTGTAATGGCGAGACATTCGGGCTGCCTATAAAGGGATGTATTTTGTATTATAAAAGGTTGGCATTTTGGGCATTTTAGGCCATCCAGCTAGTCAGATCATCAGTAGTCTGTTAGCTTACTTTTATTTTGTATTGTAACAATCCGCAGGGATTGACAGAGAGGGAAGAGTATATTGTAAGAGAGACAATATAGAGATAGAAAAGAGATCTAAGAGAGAAGGGATCCAGGCTATGTGCGGAGTTACCCAGAAGATCTCAAGCTGCATATGCGGTGCAGCAGAACTGTGTTTACCTTCCCCTGAGCTATAATAGAAACACAGTTCTGTGGACATAACTTCCATCCTGGAGGTGAACCATGTTAAAATCAAGTGTTATGCGATTGATTAATGTGTTGTGTTTATTTGTTGCATCTGTTAGTTGTTAAATGAGCCTTGTTTACAATTGAATGTATGAATGCGTCGTTCAGTTCACAGTAATATAGAAGGATAACATAAGTTGAAGTGTTTGGCATGTTGTATGCGGGTTCATTTATGCTTTGCTTGAATAGTCACTAGTCGTAGCGTTAAACAGTCTGATATGTTGAGTTCCGCAAGTCGACACGAACAACGCTAAGTGCGCTGAGCCGTAGGAGTAGGATATTGCAGAGAGGCGATACCGCACCGGCAGAGGAGCTACGGTGCGTGATACCATAGGTTAAGGACTTAGCGTTGGAGAGGAATTTACGTGTCTCCTGGTGCACAGCGAGGCGACAAGGCTGGGTCATCGCGAGTCAGTGGAAGTTGCGCGACGCGGAAAGGGACCACGCAACAGGAAGAGAGAGATCTTGCGGTTAGAAGAGCTACGAGATGAGGATATCATGCGACGCGAGCAGAAGGGTCGTGCGATGCACAGAGAAAGAGGCCTCGTGGCTAGCAGAGCTGTGAGTCACACGTAGGATGCCACAGAACCTGGTCCAAGATGCTTGAGTCCTTGGCCAACCCATTAGAATCACTTCGGGTGAGACTTCAGGCCGCTTCGCGGTTTGTCGCTAAAAGGTCCAATGAGCTAGGGGTGTTGTTGGTTAAACACAGTAAACCCAAGTCTACCCATGATAGCCAACAAATGGTTCCATTGCTGGCTTTGAACAAACAGAGCACTGATGTTCTGGTGGCGCCCTACTAGAGACGAACTCAACGAGTGGATTTGGTCTAACTAGAAAGAGTTTGCTGAACGAGAGAATAGGAGTCCTAAGCTGAACACAGAGGCCTAGTTACAAAAACATATCATTATAGACATCCATGCGATATTTTTTGTGACCTTTGGAAACGAGCTCTACGACTAGTTATCAAAGTTAACTGATACAAGCATATTCAAAAAGAAAAGAGACATTGTCTGGACATCGGAGCTGATTCAGACTGTGAAGAACCTTGATAACCCTATCATGAGGGAAGTAGAATTCTGGCTTGCGAGTGTGCTAGAAGGCTTCGTCACAGAGTTTGCAATTGACTAGACGAAAAGCTTCAGCGAGGCTGAGCGCTACTTCTTCAAAGGATATCGTGGTAAGTACCTAATATCTTTAAACTTGTCCATTAAGATGCTATTACATGAAAAAGGAACAATGGATCTAGTTTTAGATGAATAAGTAGAAATAGTAATGTCACAAGAGTTTCAAAGTGATTTTGATGACATTGGATGAACATGTAGTGGAAAGAAGTATAAAGTATATTTCAGATCTCCAATATTTGAAGACAGTTCAGATAGTACTAGACAACAGAGTCATATTACCATAGAAGGAATAGAGGGGGGTATCCCTTACCACCCTTACACCCCACAGAAATAGACTGGGACTCAGAAAAATCCTGTTGGAACCCCATCCAGTAGCTCACAGACAGTACCTACCACCGCTACATCACCTCCACCTACACCGCCGAGTGGTAGTAACACAGTAAATCAACATCCACCATGTAGAAATAGAATGGGGGATGATATGAAGCTACCTATATTTAAGGGAATAGGGGCAGAAGACCCAGAGCAGCATTGGTTTCTATGTGAAGCCATGCGGACCATTAAAGCAATCAATGACGATAACCTTAAACTTGTACAATTGGTCACCACACTAAGAGATCGAGCCTTAACATGGTATATAAAGTATACCACAGTACCTAGGACACTTGTCCAGGTCAAGACCGCCATGATTAAAGAGTTTAAGAAACCTAAGTCTGAGTCACAGTGTATAACAGAACTCAAAGACATCAAGCAGTTACCTACAGAGTCGGTGTGGGACTTTGATCAGAAATTCAAAGCCCTTATCGACCAAGTCAGTTTTGAGGTCGCACCGGAGCAGCATAAGGAATGGTTTATTGCAGCGCTGCTCCCTCACATTAGACTGCCGTTAATGCAGCAGAAACTCCAGACGCAGGATGACGCGTTGGAGATGGCAATGAAACTAGAGGCTTCACCTCTAGCTGAGAGCAGTACAGGCATGACAACCTTACAAAACCAGTTGGCTAATCTCACATTACAATTGCACGAGCTTAAGAAAGGGAAAGAGGTTGTGCAAGACATATGGTGCGTAAAATGTAAAGCACAAGGCCATAGTAAAGACAATTGTCCGGTCTTTGTAGAATATATAGCAACAGGGGCTCCAAACCCCTTACCACAGACCCACAAGCCGTGGTGCGAAATATGCAAAACACGAGGACATCTACCTCACTAGTGCCCTCTACTTCAGAAGTACGTACAAACACCTAAGAACTTATACTGCGTCTTCTGCAAGTCTGTAGGCCATGATGAACATGACTGCAGAGCCTATGATCTCATGGTGGGAGCAAAGCAATACTTGTACAGGGTCCAGTCAGAGACACAGGGTCCAGCAGTAGGACCACAGCATGATCTGACTTATGGAGGCCGTGGAGGAGGATTCAGAGGATGAGGCCGAGGAGGAGGCTTTGCATGAGGAGAAGGCTTCGGCAGAGGAGAAGGTTTTGGCTGTGGTCGCGGACCAGTTACTTGTTACAACTGTGGAGTTGTAGGACACTATGCTAGGGACTGTCAGAGCCCCACTACCACTTGTAACTATTGTAAATCCTATGATCATACTATAGAGGAGTGTCCTACCTTGATAGCTAAGATCAGAGAACCTAAGCCAGTAGTACACCAGAACATCCAGCTCATTGCTGCTGAGCAGGAAGAGCCAGAACCAAGAGTCAATATTGTGACTCGCAGCGGTGTTTCTACTAGTGGGACATCGTAGGAGACAAAAAAGAACACAGGTCAGGAGTGGGTACGCAGAGCTCCTAATAAAGCAACACCACTCGACCTACAGAAGAACAAACAGACATTTCAGGAAGCTAAGGCTTTCTTTGATGACCCTTTGCAATCAGGATCGCAGGTACCGCCCTCTAGGGGCGTACTGCAACAAGCACCTTGTGGTGATAGCCTTGTACAGACATCACAGGCTACCACATCGGGAAGATGCGATGAGGATGAGATGACAGGAAGTGTACATTCCTTCCTGCGGAGTTGTCTAAAACTTGTAAGAAATGAGCAAGCTATCACGAAACTTCAATGCATTATAGATCAGTCTCAGCCATCCTCTTCCGTGAGCAGTACACAGAGTGCTGTTCATAATATTACAAGACATACAAGAACGGGAAGAGAGATGCGACTCACAGATCAGGTTGGAGAATTTGAAATGGATGAGGTGATCCTAGATCTGGGATCAGATGTAAATGTTCTGACTAAGCAGACATGGGAACAGATGGGTAGCCCTAAGTTAATCAGATCGCCTATCCATCTGAGATTAGCTAATCAGCAGTGTGTGTCACCCCTGGGTTGGTTACCACAGGTGCCAGTTGACATTGACGGAGTTCGCAGCTTTGCAGACTTTGAAGTTATAGAGATCATTGGCGATAGTAGACCGTATCCAGCACTATTAGGCATTGATTGGGCGATCGGTAACATGGCCGTTATCGACCTAAAGAGAAGACAAATGACCTTTGAGGACGCGCAGATCCGGGTCATCGCACCATTGGAACCTTTTCAGGGTCCTAGATATATTGAACCTATCCAAGTAGAGGAGGAGGCACGTAACATGGAAAGCCTCTATCAAATGACCACAAACCAGAGTGACTACATCAATCCAACCGCATAAGGAAATATTAGTTGGCGATGTGACAGCTCATGCACATCAGATTCAGATGTTGGTCTAGAGAACTGGCAGAACAGACTTCACGAAGTCTCAGCGCGCAGATGCGCGTACTTGACTAAGTCACTGCGATGGATTGGCACAGAGATCAATGAGATTCCATCGTTTCATGGTCTAACAGATATCCAAGAATTTCTCGAGCAGTTTGAACAACAGATTCCTCACAAGCAGAGGATCGCAGCTATGGACCTTGCAGTACGAGCCACACCTGCAAGATGGTGGTATGCACATAAAGAGAGTATCACATCATGGGATGATATTAAGAGATTCATGGCGATTAGATTTTCTGTTGATGGAGAGTATGTCTAGCAGAAATACACAGGAGAGAGTGACCCCAGATCACACATTCAGACATGTGAACAGAATTGGTCAGACATTCCCGAGGATGAATGGGTTCACCGATTCATTCATACTTTGGATACAGTTCCAAGGAACTGGTATACAAAGACTGAACTGTGCAAGGGAACCACTACATGGCCCCTTATGATAGACAACTTCCTACTCACCTTCACTTTTGAATCTGAGTATCCAAGTGTTGATCAGGCCCTACAAGTAATAAAGAGTAAGATATTTGAGGATTGTACCATATCAGTGTCAGCTCAACCTGAGTGGGCTATCCAGATAAAAGAGGCGTTAGAGTGTTATAATTTTGCATCTGAACCAGAGGCGGAGGATGAGGATCCTCGCGACACCAACATCCCGGAGTCGGAAGGCACTTGCGATGTTGAGGGACCACAGTTAGAAACTCTAGCAATTATAGAGCCCATCAAGATTAAAAAAATCAATATTGGCACAGACACAGAACCTAAGTTTGCCTCTATTGGAGACTATTGGAACAATGAAACAGTCGGACAGATTGCTGACTTGTTACATGACTATCAGGACCTATTTCCTACCAAGTTCACAGAGATGAAGGGAATAGTCAGAGACCTGGGAGTCATGAGGATACCATTGAAGGAGGATGCTAGACCAGTGAAACAGCGTCCATATAGACTAAATCTGTGCTACAAAGAAAAAGTAAAGGATGAGATCGATAAGATTCTAGCAGTAGGCATCATTGAGCCTGTAGAAGAAAGTGAATGGGTTAGCCCCATGGTTGTACAAGAGAAGAAAACCAAAGGAGACATCAGGATCTGTGTCGATCTGCGTAAGCTCAACGATGCATCACTTCATGATCCATTTACGACACCGTTCACTGATGAGGTATTAGACAACGTGGGAGGATAGGAGGTATACTCCTTCACTGATGGCTTTTCAGGCTACCATCAGATCAGAATACATCTAGAAGATCGATCCAAGACCACCTTTGCAACAGAATGGGGCTCGTTCTAGTATACGGTAATGCCCTTTGGTCTTAAGAATGCACTAGCTATATTTTATAGAGTAGTAGTTGCTGTATTTAAAGAATACATCCATAAGTTTCTAGAAGTATATTTTGATGATTGGAATATATTTGGACTAATTGACAAGCACATAGGAGATCTAAGACTGATGTTAGAGAAATGTAGGCAGTACCAGATTTCTCTAAACTTGAAGAAATGTATATTTTGTGCACCATTTGGTATTTTGTTGGGTCACATTGTTTGCAGACAAGGCTTGATGGTAGATCCCGCAAAGATTGCCATCATTGTAAATCTTCCAGCACCCAACTCAGTCAAGCAACTGAGGACAGTACTTGGTCATACCGGGTACTACAGAAAGTTCATCAAGGGCTACGCAAAGATTACAGCACCAATGGAGAAATTTCTAAAGAAAGATGTAAAATTCCTTTGGAATGAGGAATGTCAGCAGAGTCTAGACACGCTTACAGAAAATATGGTTACAGCGCCCATCCTAGTATTTCTAGACTGGACTACACCATTTCATGTACATGTGGATGCATCTGGCATCGCACTTGGGGTTGTCTTAACGCAACCAGGAGAAGGGGATATTGATCATCCTATCGCATACTCCAGTAGAAAGTTATCGACAGCAGAAAAGAACTACACCATGACAGAAAGAGAAGGCTTAGATATGGTGTATGCACTGCAGAAGTTCAGGCACTACCTATTGGGTGCCTCGATCAAGATGTTTACTGACCATTCCGCATTGAAGTATCTGGTCAATAAGCCAGTGTTAGGGGGGAGAATCTGCAGATGGTTACTCCTCTTTCAGGAGTATGATTTTGAAATCATTGTGAAACCAGGAAGATTGAATTCCAGACCTGATCATCTGTCACGGATAGACTTAGGAGAAGAGCCAAGTAACCTAGAGGACAATTTGCCAGATGCGCAGTTGTTTTCTATCCAGATCACAGACGACTACTATGCTGATATTATTCACTTTCTCATGATAGGATTAGCGCCTGATGAGTTCACTAAGCAGCAAAAGAAGCAGTTGGTTGTTAAAGCAGTAGACTTCGCCCTGATCGCAGGACACCTATACAAGTTAGGACCGGATGAAGTTTTGCATAGATGTGTGATGCCGCATGAAAAAGACGCTATTATCAGAGAGGCATATTCAGGAACCACAAGAGGTCATTTTGCAGGAAAGCCGACTACACAGAAAATACTAGATGCAGGATTATGGTGGCCTACATTGCATAAGGACACCAAGGAATTTTGCAGATGTTGTGATATCTGCCAAAGGGTAGGAAAACCCTCGCGACGCGATGAAATGCCGCTGCGACTGCAGGTTACGCTGCGCGCATTTGACAAATGGGCTATAGACTTTGTGGGTCCTATCAACCCACCAGGGAAGCGCACTGGTGCGAGATATATTATCACTGGGACATAGTACCTCACCAGATGGGCGGAGGCCAAAGCAGTAAGAAATTGTGATGCTGCTACAGCCGCACAGTTCCTTTTTGAGAACATCATCAGTAGATTTGGCTGCCCTGTAATTTTGATGAGTGATCAAGGCACACATTTCTTGAACCGCACCATTGAGGCCTTGACAGAAGAATTCCAGATTCAGCACTATAAGAGCACTCCCTACCACCCACAGGCTAATGGTACGGTGGAGGCATTTAATAAGATTTTAGAAAACGATCTTACTAAGATCTACAACATCCAAAGGAATGATTGGGACCTCAGAGTTAACGCTGTATTATGGGCGTATGGGACCACATGCAAGAAACTTATAGGACACACACCTTTCAGCTTGGTGTATGGACAGGAGGCTGTTATGCCTATGGAATATATTCTTCCTAGTTTAAGAATCACCCAGATCACCGGGATGACTGATACAGACACAGTGGAGGAAAGGCTAGCACAGCTGCTTGCCTTAGAGGAAGACAGATTCATCGCTGGATTCCATCAGAAAGTGCAGAAGGCACGAGAAAAAGCTTGGCATGACAGCCACATTAAGAATAAGACTTTCCAGATTGGAGACCTAGTACTCCTCTATGACAGTAAATTCATTAAGTTTCCAGGGAAGTTCAAGACGCATTGGCTGGGGCCATATCAGATACAGCAAGTTATAGAGGGAGGTGCCGTTCAGCTCAGCTAGCTGAATGGGGAGCTTCTTCCCACACTGATTAACGGCAGTAGGCTTAAGCTCTATAGTGATAGCCACCCCACCTCTCAGCCCTAGCTTAGCTAGTTTATGATAGTGCAGATGTCTAGTGTAGTTGAAAGGAGGCATCGCACCGGGAACTAGTCTACACCGGCAGGTATTATAAGTATGAGGAATCGCATAAGGTTGGTTCATTTTGCGTTGAATAAAAATAAAAATAAAAAACCACTTTGTTTGTTTACGCAGGTGATGCGGTGTTGCAGCACAGCAATGCGATGTTTCCCCGTGCCACGTATCTAGTTTTGCAACCGACAGAGGGCCAGTCAAGTCACCTTCTGACAGGCAGTTAATGAGGAAATGACCGGTATACCTTACCATAGATTTGGCAGCAGCATAATTATGTTTCCAGATTTGGCAAATCTTCAACGAGACCGGCGCCTGTACACACGCTTCGAGGGAAACGTGATTGGATTTCAGAATTTATTGAGGATCGGATGACGGGTGTGGTCTCGTCCATGTAATTATTACGACCGACGGGTTCAGTATAGATGACCGTTGCGTCCGGGATTGTTTCCTTTGGCATAAAAGCAGAAATTGTTCATTCGAGAGGGTTACACTGGCAAAAACCCGAGAGCTATAGAGTAAGCTGTTAAGAGTTTCCTGTGCAAAGTTCACCCCATTACAGAGTGTTGTGGTTCCCAGAGTTTGAAGCCATTGCACGCTCAGGATATTCCACCAAGTAGGTTCTGCCCGAGGAGGAACCTTTAGAAGACATGCTGAGACATTTCGACCCTGGTGGCCATGTGTCCGTTATGACGACGCCACCCAGGATTGTGAAATTAGGAATATCACAGATAAGACAATTTCCAAGGATGAGGAATCAAGCGCAGGATGTAGAAGATGTCATCAAAATCTCTGCTAAGGAAAAGAAGAAAGCCGAGCCGATCACTGAAGATAAGAAAGCAGAGCAGAAGAATGACGAGAATAAATCTTCCGCGAGGAAGAAAGTAAAAATGAAGAAAAGATGGCAACGGGAGAAGGCCGCCGACCTATCTAATCAACTAAGAGAAGAACAAGAGATTGCTGAGGCAAAGAACCGAAAATCTGGTGATCAGAGGCAGCGTAAACACCTGGAGTGACTTGCTAAGAAGGAAAGTGAAAGAGGACAGCAAACCCAGCAAATGGTAGAATTCCAGCATGCAGACAAAGGCTTGTTCTCGGAACGGAATTCATGTTTTGTATCTCTTTCACATAGAGGGCTCCAGGCCGAGCGGCATGTTTTGAGAAGCCTAGAAGATACAGATTTATATCTTCCTTATAGCACGAACTCTAACCCAGATAGAGAGGAGTTCTCGTGATACCAGGGATTTGAATCCTTATGGTAGGCACAGCAACAGCAGGTCTTGCAGTGGCAAGACCGTGAGCATAACAATAAGGAAAGGTAAGAGAGACCTACGAACTAAGTCAATAGAAGACGCCAGTATTAGTCAAGATTTGCTTGACTCAGCACGAGAGCATGTCGTAGCGATGCTGGACGAAGTTGCAGGACTTCGCGACAAGTTGCAATGGACTTCGCAGGAAGCCAAGGAGAAACTACAGCAGGAGAAGCCCGCTGGTAGTGGCTGGGGGACGAGCCACAAGTAAGTGTTAGGGGACTGTTGGAGTAGGGTCCCGCAGCTACAGAAGAAGCTGCTATTTTGACAAACAGACAGTTTTGGAGGAGATATAAGAGGCAGAGCTACAGCACTGTAGCAGGTTTCTAGCTACAGATCACAGCCGGAAACCAGGATGTAGAAGACAGAGAAGTCAAGGAAGACGACGATACCTGAGCGGCCGAGAAGAGAGAGCTCACCCACTGCATTGAAGGCAACGATGGAAGACAGGAGGGTTCAGCTACCCTCATAAAGGAAAAGGAACATTTTAGGCCATCCAGCTAGTTAGATCATCAGTAGTCTGTTAGCTTACTGTTATTTTGTATTGTAATAATCCGCAGGGATTGACAGAGAGGGAAGAGTATATTGTAAGAGAGACAATATAGAGACAGAAAAGAGATCTAAGAGAGAAGGGCTCTAGGCTGTGTGCGGAGTTACCTAGAAGATCTCAAGCTGCATATGCGGTGCAACAGAATTGTGTTTACCTTCCCCTGAGCTATAATAGAAACACAGTTTTGTGGACGTAACTTCCATCCTGGAGGTGAACCACGTTAAAATCAAGTGTTATGCGATTGATTCATGTGTTGTGTTTATTTGTTGCATCTGTTAGTTGTTAAATGAGCCTTGTTTACAGTTGAATGTATGAATGCGTCGTTTAGTTCACAGTAATATAGAAGGATAACATAAGTTGAAGTGTTTGGCATGTTGTATGTGGGTTCATTTATGCTTTGCTTGAACATTCACTAGTCGCAGTGTTAAACAGTCTAATATGTTGAGTCCTGCAAGTCGACACGAACAACGCTAAGTGTGCTGAGCCGCGGGAGTAGGATATCGTAGAGAGGCGATACCGCATCGGCAGAGGAGCTGCGGTGCGCGATACCGTAGGTTAAGGACTTAACATTGGAGGGGAAGTTACGTGTCGCCTGGTGCGCGGCGAGGTGACAAGGCTGGGTCACCGCGAGTTAGTGGAAGTTGCGCGATGCGGAAAGGGACCGCGCAACAGGAAGAGAGAGATCTCGCGGTCAGAAGAGCTGCGAGATGAGGAGATCACGCGATGCGAGCAAAAGGGTCGCACGACGCGCAGAGAAAGAGGCCTCGCGGCTAGCAGAGCTATGAGTCGCACGTAGGATGCCATAGAACCTGGTCCAAGACGCTTGAGTCCTTGGCCAACCCATTAGAATCACTTCGGGTGAGACTTCAGGCCGCTTCGCGGTCTGTCACCGAAAGGGCCAGTGAGCTAGGGGTGTTGTTGGTTAAACATAGTAAACCCAGGTCTGCGCATGATAGCCAACAGTCTGGTACTAATAATTTTACAGAACTTCTTGGTTTAAAATTGTTACTCAGGTTGGTACTGGATCTTCATTTAATGAGTTTACAAGTATTTGGAGATTCATGGATTTTCATTAATTGGGTAACTGGTAAGTATAGAATTCATAATATACAAATCTCTCCTTTGCTGAATGAAGTAATTAGTTTTTTTCGAGCTAATGGAATCTGTGGTGTTTAAGCACATCTACACGGAAAGAAATAATGCGACTGATGAATTAGAAAAAGTTGGTAGAACTGTACAGGAAGGTTTTTGGCACATCATTGATCATAATATTTCTGAAAATAATGAGTCTTTATTGCATTTTTAGGAATTGTATGGTTTTTTTGGATAGTTCTATTCTGGTAGTGATACTGTTTTTGGTATTATGTTATTTTTGGATATTTTGTTTCAAAAACAATGTTTTTTTTATGATGCCTTGGTTTAAAGGTATATGACAGGTAGTCTTACAGGATTATTGATGCTTACAAGCTTTGATATAGGCTTTGATAAAGGCATGCCTTTTGCATACTATGCAAACATGAACATTGGAAATGTATATTTCTGGCTTGATATAGAATTTCTTAATTAAGTTTTTTATTCAATGATATTTACTGAAAATATTTTTAAAGATTTGGGTAATGGACAATGTTGAACATGTACTTCATCTGAAGAATGTAACTTTTTACTATATAAATGAAAGATTATGAATTTTTTTTTTTTTCGTGGACGAGAAAACTATATAAGCCTAATTTGTTTATTTCCATTTTTTATCTAGTTATGTTTCATTCCATTTCTTTAGAGTATGATTATTATAAGTTTTCTTAAAAATCTACGTAGTCTCTTAAAAATCATTAAAGTATATTTGGTAATCTCAATTTGATTTTTTATAAATGTTTGAATTTCCTAATCTTCATTAGAGTGTTTATGTCATCTAAATTTAGATCGACATCAAACATCTTTTACACTATGGCATGCCTATAATATTGAGTTTGATAATTACTTTTCAACTTTTCACAAACTAATAACATTAATCTCTAGTCTTAAACCCTATTCAATACATGGTTTATACATTTATTTATGCATGTCCAAAAAATCATTTATTTTGTTTTTGAGTAAATTAATTAAAATGATTCACTTCGGTGTTTCTTTTCCCAACATAAAGAACATACAATTCATACATAATGTTGTTTAGAGAAATTCCAAAGATTCATAATTTTCTTGAAGTGTAAAAACCTTGGTGAATCTTACTAATTCTTAAACTTTCAACCATAAAATATTGGGTGATATTTTTTTTTAAAGTTCAAATTTTTAAGGATTATAAATAGTTTCTGAACAATTTTGGCCATTTTTAAAATAACTTTTTTATTCCTTATAATACGGATAAATCAATTTCCAAAAAAACTGAAAAATAATAAATATTAAAAATTTAAAAAAAAAAAATTAACACATAGACCGAATTTCACCCTAATGTTGCTATGATGAGTTTGAGAAACCTCTCACATTGCCAAAAAGAATTGAATACATACATGATAAATAATTTCAACTCTATAGTTCTAAAAGGCTTATTGTTAATTAAAGTGAAATAATTTCTAAAGTAGGCACAACTAATCTTCCTATAAATTAAATGTTTCATTATAAAGAAAATTAGAATAAAAGTGCAAATAAAAACTTAGACAAATTTATATCTTGATCATCCATCCATCCTAGCTTTGAGCAATTTCCATTATTGAGGTAAGGGGAGACTTTTTTTCTCATAAAGATCCTCCCTTCACATATGGAAAACATGCTTTCTTCTTTGTGTCTTAACGATGATGTGATAAATATAAAAACAAAAAAAAAGTGACTAAAGTGACTCTTCCACCAAGAAAATATTTAGCATGTGCATTGAAATTTTAATTTATTTCTTCTCACAACAAACAACATCACATATAAAGGAAGACACTTGTGTTCAACACAAGATAGATGGAGACTACAATTTTATGACTTTTTATTTTCCATTTTAAAAAGATCATGCATGTACAAATTTTTTTTATTGCTTTCTTTATCTTCAATTTCACAACCATTTAAGATAGTCGGGACTTATTTGTCCGACGATATGCATCGATCGGACGACCGGCCGCGTCGGACGTGACCGGTCACGCGCGACCGGTCGTCCGATCGGTGCATATCGTCAGTTCACTAGTTTACTTCTTTAAGATAAATTAATTGATAAAATTTAATAATGATTATGTTTTAGAAACGAATTGTTCTCAATAACATACGCTTTGAAACTTGTGCATATATTAAATTTTATTTGGAAACTTATTTTATAACATTTACTTTCTATATAATACTTATTTTATAACATTTAACTCTATATAGTATTTATTTTATCGATTATTCTCTCGTAAAGTATTATGAATAAAAAACCTTTTCAAAGTGTTGTGGATCTTTCACAATCCATTTATGATTTTCAACGGTTATAATGTAAAAAAAAATGCTTACAATGTATATAATTATTTATTTAAAATAAAAAATTATATTTTAAATATAATTAATATTTTAACATAAAAACTTGAATGACCATTTGAGGGTAAAAACTAAAAACTGCAATATGACGAATAGAAAACCTATAAATGGAAATTGTCCCCACCATGGGGAAGGACGCACTTATAGCCTTAGAAAGTTCGCGAGACCGGACTTCGGAGGTTAGGTGTAGTGATTGGAATTATGTGCGTTGAAAAATATGTACAAGTTGTTAGGAATGACATTAATCATACTATGAAAAAATAAAAAACATAGCACAT
Organism: Pseudotsuga menziesii; assembly: GCA_001517045.1. Taxonomy (NCBI): domain Eukaryota; kingdom Viridiplantae; phylum Streptophyta; class Pinopsida; order Pinales; family Pinaceae; genus Pseudotsuga; species Pseudotsuga menziesii. Next base: position 144,800 of record LPNX010531262.1, read on the forward strand.
GAGGAGTGGTTGGAATTATGTGCGTTGAAAAATGCGTCCATGTTTCGACAAATAGCATTGTTGATGTTGTTAGATTACAGAATCCAACGCACATGTGGGACTCTGATTCTAGAACATTAGATGGAGCCTCACATCAACCTGTAATGGGAGGAGAGTAAATTTTATGGCGATCAATAATCAGCGTGTTTTGCAAGCTTTAATGTGATTGGTTGTTGCGTAGCATATCGTTACATTTCAACTAGCAGGTTTTAATGCGACGGCCGCTGTGCAGCATGTTTTGCAAGCTTTAATGTGATTGGTTGTTGCATAGCACATCGTTAGATTTCAACTAGCAGGTTTTAATGCGACGACCGCTGCGCAGCATGTCGTTGGATCAGCGATCGCATTAAAGCTTGTTGGTTGAGATCCAACGACCTATTACGTAACAACCAGTTGCATTAAAGCCTGCACAATAAGCTAGTTAATTTTCGCCAAATTTTATAGTTATAAAAGTGGTTAGAGAAGTTATTTTAAAAAGAATAATATAGCGGAATTAACTTTTTTTATTATAATATAATGTATTAATTTTGGTACTAAGTTAAATTATAATTTGGTTATAGTGTTTAGATTTTATACATGGGGTTAAATGTGATGTGTTTTTAAATATTATATAAATTTTGTAGATGGAATTGATGATTAAGATGGGATATGGAGTGTTTAGTGGATATTGTTGATTTAATGAAATTGTTTTTACTGTTGCCAAATTTATGTGGTGGTTAGTTTCGGATGATGCCAGAGAAACCACTGTGACTGGTTGACTATGTCGACGTTTCAAATCCATATTAGGACTCATCATTAGGAGAATTGTCAAATGTGGAGAGTATGAGGACTAAGGTATTAATACCAGAGACGTGGAGAAAGAAAAAAAAATGGGTTGGTTTGTGTGGGGAAACTAGGGTTTAGTCGGTAAAGAGAATAGGGTTCCTCGTTAGATGAGAAAAGTCAAATTTTAAATGTTATTTTCATTAAAAATTAAAATAATTTTTTTTAATTAAGTTATAACTTATTTATAATTAATGTTATAACTAAAACTAGAATTAACATTAACACTATTATTTACAACTCTAGAAACTATATATTATGAAAATAACATTTAAAATTTGACTTTTCTCATCTAACGAGGAACCCTATTCTCTTCACGGACTAAACCCTAGTTTCCCCACACAAACCAACCCAATTTTTTTTTCTTTCTCCACGTCTCTGGTATTAATAGCTTAGTCCTCATACTCTCTGCATTTGACAATTCGTCCTGATGATGAGTCCTGGTATGGATTCGAAACGTTGACATAGTCAACCAGTTACTGTGGTTTCTCCGACATCATCCGAAATGTTTTTTTCTGTTTTGGAGTATGAGTTAAAACTATTTATGATAGGTTACAAGAATGTCTTCTTCAAACGTAAGGAAACATGTTATTGACCCAAGTCTACCTCCTTATGGACCACTAGTGGGCTCTTGAAATTGTTTTTATTTGTTTGTTTTGGAGTATGACCATGGGGGATTCACTTGTTGACCAACATCCTATCACGTTAGTTCATATTGTGGGTTTTAAAATTATTAGAAATTGAACCAATATATTGCAGGTATTGGGGGGATGAGGGCTTTAAGGTGGGGGTGGGTAGNTAATATCCCACGATCGCACGTGCTATGTGAGATGTTCACTAAGTGAAGTCCCCGTGAGTATGACTTAAAACTATTTATGATAGGTTACAAGATTGTCTTTTTCAAATGTAAGGAAACATGTTAATGACCCAAGACCCAAAGGATTTACCACTGTGAAAGTCTACCCCCTTATGGACCACTAGTGGGTTCTTATAGGTGGCCAAGTTTTGGCTATACACAATGATGTAGTTGCTTGTTGGAATCTTGACATTGTATCATTAGAAGCCATCTAGGTAGCCCCAAGTATGAGAGAGAGAGAGAGAGAGAGAGAGAGAGAGAGAGAGAGAGAGAGAGAACTAACTAAATAAGCATACTCACTTAGCAACTAATCAACCATTATACAATAGTATTATATTACTTTATCTTTAAAGTCACAATGTAGCCATACATCAAAATGATGTATGAGCCCACCTTGTTTCTGGGACACGGGACCCCTCCATGCAATGATTTCATTAAGTTGTTTACAAAGGTGTATATACCATATCCCCCTTTAAATTGAATTAGTGCCCTTTGAGGAGGAAACACATGTTCTTAACCATAAGACTCACTTAAATGGTACCTATATTAGTAAAACACATTACTCCCTCGTAACTACCATACTATAATTATTATTATATATATAAGATGAAACTCCTCTTTGAGACTCTCGTCATACCTTTTATCTTATATTGTTGTGAAATGTGGATTGCAATATCTCTAAAGAATCATGGAGAAACATAGAGCAAATACAAAAGTATTTTATAGCCTATAATCTCAAAATTAAATGTGATACACCCTATCATATCCTTCTCATAGAAGTGAGTCTCCACCCCATTGATATCATGGCTAGGACTACCTAATGTACAGGGACAGTATAAACAAACATCAAAGACAAGACTTCCTAAGATTGCTTCAAATTCTATTCAAAACCACTTGTAGTTCAAGCTAGGTTGGCATAAAGATGTCGAGTCTTGGCTAAATCATTGGGCAATTGTGGAAGATGTCACTCTATAGAAAAATGATAATATTAAAAATATTGTTACATTTAAACTTAATTAGAAATTGTGGTGCAATAAAAAATTTGAGGATAAGAGAACATTAAGATATTATAAGAAGGTGGTCAACCCTAAACTAGAAGATCAAAAATATCTCTCACTTTTGAGTAGTGTAAAGAAAAAAATCCATATTATTAAAATAAGAACAAACTCTCATAAGCTATATATATAAATATCAAATAAAATATTTTATACCTTGTCTAACTAGAAATGGGAAGTTTTTAAAATATATTTGTGAAGTTGACTCTAACACTGTGGAATCAAACAAAAAGCCTCACCAAATCCTCCATGAGACTAATAATTTGTGAAATAATTTTTTTAATAATATATCTACAATTAGACTAATAATTTGTAAAATGATTTTTGTAATGATATATGTACATTCATTTAATGAATGAAATTCATATCCTTTAGGTGGAGTAGGGTTTCATCTCGCCTCTCGTGACATAAATTGAATACACTCACAATTTCGATATTTAAGATTACATATTCAATATTAATAAAAAAAAGTTACAAAGTTATTGAGTTGTTTTGGAATTGATTTGCAACATGTGGTTGGCATCAATACAAGTAGTAGGTATGTGCCAAGAATTGCTTTGTTAAGATGATGGATGGAAATCAAATCAATCTCTAAGGAAAGAATATTGTGAGAAATGTGTCAAATGTCATTATGATTTTAAATCTTTTTTGAATTGGGTAGTATATATAAATTATGAAAAAGCATGAAATCGATTGATGGAGCTAATTATAAGAATTTATTTAGTTATGTAGTTATGAGATTAAATGGTTACAAGGGATAATAAAGTTTAAATTAGAGCTAATTATAAGAATTTATTTAGTTATGTAGTTATGAGATTAAATGGTTACAAGGGATAATAAAGTTTAAACTATGTGCATCATTAAGAAATTATGATAACAACGGTTTAAAGTGTAATAATAGAACTTAAATCATGGATTTAGTCAGCGAAACTAAATGTAGTCTGCTTTACTCTGCATCAAAGGATAGATGCCTTGTTGGATCAATTCTCAACCATTGGCTTATTGCTCACATTTTTTTCTTAACCAATCTTATTTTACCTCTCACTAAATCATCTTGAAATAGTGATTCTCAATTTCGATATGAAAAGTTTACATTTCCCTTATTTGTGAGCGTGTTACCTGATGTAGGAGAAAGAGTTTGAGCATATAGATTTTCATAGTTTTCCACATTTTGAGAATAATTTTCAATATCAAAATGTGTTTGGAGTTTAGAAACATGTGTATTCAAACTCATAACATAGTTTAATATTTAGGGAAATCTTTGCTCAATTTCTACTTCCCTATTTCCACATACTGAGCATAAGCTTTCCTCCCATTACTCCTTGGGTTATTCCCATCTTCTTGTTTCACACCCCAACCTATGTGAGTTGGTTCTTAGTTGTACTATTACCTATTTTTCATGCCATGGAATGTTAATCTTCAAGTAATTTTGCACTTTGATCTCCTCTTTATCTATTCAAGTTGTATAAGTACTAGTATTATTGTTTTCTTTTTATATGTTTTCTCCATTTTTCCTTCCTGTAGCATTACATGACTGTTGAAAATCTTGTTATCCATCAAAGACCTTTCTTCTCCTATATCCCACTCTTCAATTCATCTTTTGCATTGTGGATTCCAAATTTTCTTCCTCCTTTTTATTTTTAGCCTTGTTGATTTTAATTAGAATCTAGTCATTTTCCACATGCTACTAATTTTTTTGTCTATAAAGAGCTAACTTTCATAGTGCCTCCAATTTTATTTTGTATAATCTTATTCACCCAGGAGTGTCTCATGAGGGGTGTTTTTTTATTCTTTGATGATTTTTTATCATGTGTTTTTGTACTTGCTTGATCTAGTTACATCCATTTCTATATATACTTGGTCCCCATACTTCACATCCATAAATGAATATTAGGGTTATGAATGTTTGAAATAGGGAGCATAACATTTGGTAGTCCCAAACCTCACCTCTTTTATCTTGCATTTATTTTGCAGTGGAAGATTAATGCTTCCCAACTTCCTTGTAGTATTTTCCTCATGCGTGAATCCAACCTTTCCTTCTCATTCAAATCTAGTCCCATCTTTGCATCTATCCTCTAAAACTAATGTGTGGTTGCTTTGTTTTGTTAGCAAGGAGACTAATATCTCAGTGCTTCCCATGTTTATGTTCAAGTCAACCTCCTATTGTAAGAATTCTAAGGCCTCTAGGTGATCCTATAGATTTCATAGTGTCACAAATGTTCATATCACTTCATCTGCATACAACAAGATCTTTATGATAATCCTTGCTACATTCAACCCTTCGCAAGGACCTTTCTTGTTTATCCATTCCCCTAGCTTATCTATGCAAAGAGTCGAAATGTAGGGGAGAGGAAGGAACCATATTTTAACTTGATGTCATCGTTGAATTTGTTTAAAAGACCCTTTGTAATCCTTTACCTACTCATATAACATCTATGATGTATTGCTCTCCAAACATTTAGACCATCATTTCTACCAAACTCTCACATAGTTTCTCCCTTGAGATGGTGTCAAAACTCTTTTTGAAATCCAAAAAACAACAACACAATTAGTTCATTTGTTGTCCCAAGTATTTTCTATTACGTGTGGAAATTTTCAATGGTGGAGAGATTTGGTTGAAATCCAACTTACATTTTGATCTATTGTCCTATTCCTTAGGGCATTTGCTCACATTTTATTTGATAATTCCTCCTACAATCTTAGAAAGAATTGGATTGATAATGTTGATTCTATTTTCTATAACTCCTACTTTATGATTCATGTGATAACCCCATGACCTTTATGATTACTTGATACTTGGTTTTGAGCTAACCATATTAAATGTCTCTGAATATCCCAAAATTACAATATTCATGTTCATGTGTTTCAACTATAAATATGATGTTAGGTCCTCCTAGTGCCTCCAATCTGTGACCTATCCTCCAAGGGTATCCCCTATAGTTTCATATCATTATTTTGTGTTTGCCTTGGATAATGTGGGTTACATATTCCTATTTTAAACTTATGCCTCTATACTCTCAAACCTAGCTTTGCCATTCCAATGGAAAACCTATTTTCCTTGCTTCCTCTACTAAGGTATATGCTTTCCTTCTTTCCTCTAGCTGGATGGGTGTGAGAGCCTCTTTGATGAACCATTTGGACTCCTTTCACATCCTTTTTTCTCAAAAAAATTGAGAGTTATCCCATTCATTTGAGAGTGTGACCTTCAATGGTATTTATCTACCTTCTTGGCTCCACTATTTTCCTAACCTTTATGTTGTTTGTATTAATGGCATACCCACCCCATGATACCTCTCAAGAATATTACGATTTTCCTAGTGTTGTCATCCTTTTTTTTTCCTTCACTCCTTTGATTATATGATTTTGTTGGCCCTACCTTGTCAATCATGTTCTTCCATGATAATATACCTCATTTCCTTGGGTATAACAATCTTTATTGCTCTTGTCTCAATTGGATGAGTGCCTATTATCTTTGCCCATGTTTTGGTATTCTTGATTTGTTCTTTGAACTTGGTTTCTATTTTTTTGGTTGTAACCAATAGTGCATTCATTTCCTTAAACAATATTTTTTCTTGTCTAATCTCTCCTCCTACAGATATGGTTCCTTCTCTTGATAATGATATTCTTTTCAATTTTTTTGTATTTTGTAAAGTGCAATTTTTACATCTCAGTTCTTTTGGGACGTTTTGTAGGTTTTGTATGGATTTTTTCTAACCTTAGCCTTGTATTTTGAGAAATGGATTGTCTAACTTCACCCATCTTACCATGATCCCTATATATTCAAAAGTGTTTAGGTTCTCATGGTTATTCAATTACAATTCATATAGTATTGCTCCCAAGGCCTTAATTTATTTTCACAATGCCAAAGTTTCCATCTATGGTTCTTGTTCCAATAGCACAGTGTTCGATCTATAAGGGAATTCACCTTCTTCCTTTTTTCTTTTATCATGAGAATTTTTGACATCCTTGTTTTTGTCTTCCCCTTCTTTAACAATGAAGAAAATATGCGTCTATGTATTTACTTTAATATAAAGAGTATTAAACGATGCATACATAACTTCTAAGAGAAAAACAAAAAACAAAAGTTTCCTGCAAAATACCTTAAAAGAATAAGTATTGGGCCACCATCATGGTAAATATCATACGATAAGAAATGCCTTGCCCTGGCATCGATGCATCAATTGAAACTCAAAATATTATTGGAATGTTTGGAACTACTACTACAACATGATAACTATGAGCCAAACATAAAAATAGATATATTTTGCAATATATTTAACTTTGGTTGTTAATCCACTAAATGAAACAACTTTTCATATTCTCACTCAAATATCATCAATCTCCAATATTTTCAAAGAAACAACAAGATAGATGTTGCGTATGATTTCCCACACATAGGTGTAAAATACACCTATTGAGATGTTGTTTAATCCTTAGTAGCATATCAAGTGGAAAGAATAATAATTATAAACTAAACTGAACTAAAGGAGATTGATTCTTTAACATGCAAGCAACATTCAATCCAAAACTAGTGATAAAACAGAAATACAATATTTAAAAGAATGCTATTTTTATTACATAAAGAATATGATGTTACCATCACACTTTGGTATCAGTTGTAGACAATAGAGGTGTTAAGATTTCATATGCTAGACTAGATCTCATTAGTATTCAATTCAAAATCACAACAGTAGCATATGCAGAATCATTGAAAGAAACACAATCACAAGATAGACACAGTATTTATCCTGGGAAACCCTATAGGGGAAGAAAACCCAGCCAAAAATTCCTATGTATAAGATGTATAAGATATAACCCAAAAAACAGGTATTATCCTCCTTGTTGTTCTGTCTTCTTCTTTCTCTCCTATGCGCCACTCAAGTGAGTGAGTATGTGTCCAAAGAAGAATCACAACTCTCCTATTTATACACATTAAGCCAACTAACTTTTACCCTAAACAAGTTAGCCCCACTAAACTGTCTGGGTTGAATACACCTAGGAAGACTAAAAACAATATATTATATTATTCATTAGGGTACTAATGACCTAACTTACAATGGAGGCTTTACCTCATGACTCTTGTTGGGCTATAGGGCAAACCCGGGTTTTATACCTTTAACTTCGCACCAACAAAAGACCCACAGAGTTGTCCCTTTCGGCAACAACCTGCGAACAGGTTGCAGTCTCACCCGAAACTGCTATGGGGTGCTGCAGAACTAGATTTCTGCAAGCAAAAGAGGGATATTACTGTACCCTTAACTTTTAACAGATTATAAATGTAAATCACAGAGCTTAGCATTCACTTATTTAGCTTCGCAATTAGATAAACAAACAATACCTTGCGTAACCCTTTACTGGGAATTCACAGCGAAGTTATTGTCTAGCAGTGATCTCTACTTATCAGATATATAGATATAAATGCATGAAAGAACACAACATAAACAACACACAGAACCATGACACAAGATATAATGTGGTTCATCCCCAGTGTAGGGGTTACATCCACAGAACTGTGTTTTATTCAATATTTCTACAAAAACCACAGTTCTGATCTGCGCACTCAGCTGCAGATCCCTTCAGTTCTCAAAGCCGCGCACACAGCTGCAGGCCTCTACACACACAGCTGCAGATTTCCTTATCACCCAAAACCCTCTGTGCACACAGCTGCAGAGGTCGTCCATGCACTCAGCTAGGACTTAACCTTTTCTTACAAAATTAGCCTTAGCTTTGCATCAATTCCTTTTACACAAAAAGCCTAACCTTACTTACTTACAAGAGTGCCTATTTAAACAACACATTGTTACAAAACCATGGACTTAAACCATGGGCACCCCGAACCCTAAACCCTGTATTTAAACCATGGGTTTATTACAACATAAGGTTTTTGACTCTGCCTCGACACCCCTAAGACTATTTTGAGCTGTAGCTCCGCTTACAAACTCCCAAAACCCACGGAGCTATTTACCTTAAGGACCATTAGGGTGTGTGCCCCAACAGGCCCCTAAGACTCACCAGTGGCCCATCCTGGGACACTCAGCTACTTTTCTGGTGGTAGAATCTTGTTGGCGAAGCCTGGTGCGCTGCTTGCTGAAGCCATACATGCGGTTGCTGGCTGGTTGTTCCTTTCCCTCGTGAATTGTGGGTTAAGGCCTTCTGGATCTATCAGCGACCCCATCCTTCGATCCGCTTGTCACACATTTGACCATCCACAACTTAGGGTCCCCAGAGTTGTGTGTCAAGGTGCATACGACAAACAACCGCCATGGTTCTGTCAAACCAGGAGGATACATCTTGGGATGTTTCAGAGTTTTTCTGTGAAGACCGGTACTGTTCTTTGTGCGACATAGAGCACACTTCTGCCTTTCTTTCGACCCCATAGAGCGAACTTCTGCCTTTATTTGTGCCTTGGTCGAGTGTGGCTGCCTAGGTGGATTACTCAGAAGGTTCATCAGACCTCTCTCACTGACCACTCGTAATAACTTCTGGACTTCACGATCATTCGACATAGTGGTAACTGAAGAAACGCAAAGACATGCACAATGCATGAGTCACAGGATGATGTAGCTTCTTATAGAATCCCAAAACAAAATCTGTCATCATGGTGTATAAATAATGCCAAATCTGATGAAGTGTCGGCAGTCCTGTCCACACAGCGCTAGATTTTCCCAAGATCTCATTATTGCACACAGTGAGGGCAGTTCGCATGCTGGCACCGCCAAGTATAGTTTGTCCCATCCGTCACATTTTAAGCTGCAACACACTTTTAATCTTCAACATAACTACTAGCTTCGGCTTCGCCTCGACAAGAACCTTCGACACAATATTAACCTTTGAACTTTGACAGCATTCCACACTTCATAGTTTTGAGGACAACTTCATTATAGTCTAGCACCCAATTTCAACTGTTCTTGGTACTTAGACTGTAATTCCTATGGTTACTTCCGATTAGGAGGTCCTGGCCTGTCCCTATACTTCTTTAAACGACTGCCATTTACCATAGAAGGTAACATTTCTCCATTCAACTTAGCTAACTGGACTGCTCCTCCATCAGTAACTTTCTGTACTATGTATGGTCATTTCCAATGTGTCTTGAACTTACCCAGGAATTTCATGAATTTGCTGTCATATAAGAGCATAAGATCACCCTGTTGGAACTGCTTCTTCTTGATATGTCTATCATGCCATGCTTTTTCTCGAGCTTTCTGCACTTGCTGCTAGAACCCTGCAATAAATCTATCCTCTTCAAGTTCTAGTATCTTTTTCGGCCTTTCTATCCATCTCTGTGAAAGCAGATATTCTAAGGCTATGAACAATGTATTCCATGGGCATGATTGCTTCTTGCCCATAGACCAACCTAAAAGGTGTATGGCCTGTCAATTTCTTGCAGGTAGTCCTATAAGCCCATAGTACTGCTGGAATTCTAAGATCCCAGTCATTTCTGTTAACGTTGAAAACCTTCGTCAGAGCCTGTTCAAAGATCTTATTAAAAGATTCGACAGTCCCATTTGCTTATGGATGATAGGTAGTACTCGTCTGATGATATACCTGGAATTCTTTAGTCAATACTTCAATAGTCTTATTTAGAAAATGCGAGCCTTGATCACTCATAAGGACTCTAGGACCCCCAAATCGGGACAAGATGTTATCAAAGATGAACTTTGCAGCTGTAGCAGCGCTATAGTTCTTGACCGGTTGAGCTTCGGCCCATTGGGTAAGGTAATCAGTTGCTGTAATAATGTATCTTGCTCCTGACTTCTTCGCGGGGGGGTTGATAGGTCCAACAAAATCAATAGCCCATTTGTCAAAGGGTTGTAAAGTTACCTACGGGACCAGAGGCATCTCATCCCTCTTGGATGGTTTACCCGTCCATTGACAGATGTCGCAGCTGTGGCAATATTCTCTTGCATCCTTGTGAATTGTGGGCCACCACAATCTAGCTGTAAGAATCTTCTGTGCTGTAGCTTTTCCTGCGTAGTGACCTCCTGCTGCCCCAGAATGTGCCTCAGCCAAAATTAACGGCTTCTCATGTTCTAGGACACATCTGCGTAGTATTTCATCTAGGCCCATCTTATATAATTGTCCTGCTATTAAGGTAAAGTCAGCTGCTCAAACCACCAACTACTTCTTCTGCTGTGTTGTCATCTCAGCGGGTGGAAAACCTGTAGACAAATACTGAATAATATCCTGAAAGTATTCATCAACCATCTGGATGGCAAACAATTGGGCATCAGGAAGACCTTCATCCAGGCTGATAGGTTCTTCTCCCAACTCGAGCCTCGACAAATGGTCAGGACCTAGATTCAGTCTTCCTGGCTTGACTATGATCTCAAAGTCATATTCCTAAAACAGAAGCAGCCATCTGCATATCCTTCCACCTAGCACAGGCTTGTTAACGAAATACTTCAAAGTAGAATGGTCAGTAAACATCTTAAAATGAGAGCCTAACAGATAATGTTGAAACTTCTGCAATGCATACACCATAGCTAGACCTTCTTGTTCTGTCGTAGTATAATTTTTCTCTGCTGTGGACAATTTCCTACTTGGAAAAGAAATGGGGTGATCAATATGACCTTCACCTGACTGGGCCAATACTATACCCAAAGAAATGGAGGACGCATTGACATGCACATGGAATTCCTTATTCTAGTCAGGGAATACTAGGATGGGAGCAGTTACCATCGTTTCCTTCAGAATATCCAAGCTTGCTTGACACTCAGGTGTCCATTCGAACTTAATATCTTTCTTCAACTGTTTTTCCATCGGAGCAGGAATCTGAGCATACCTTTTAATAAATTTTCTGTAATATCCAGTATGACCAAGTGTAGTGCAAAGTTGTCTAACAGATGTTGGAGGTGGTAGGTTCACAATAATAGCTATCTTTGCCGGATCCATCATCAAGCCTTGTTTACATACAATGTGACCTAGCAGAATCCCAAAAGGTGCACAAAAGATACACTTTTTCAAGTTCAAGGAAATATGGTGCTGTCTACATTTATCCAGCATAAGTCTTAAACTAGTGATATGGTCTTTTAGTAGCCCAAAAAATAGTGCAATCATCAAAGTAAACTTCTAAGAATTTATGTATATATTCCTTAAAAGCAGAGATGACTACTCTAGAAAATATAGCAGGTGCATTCTTCAATCCAAAGGGCATAACTGTATACTGAAAGGATCCTATTTCTATAGCAAAGGTTGTCTTATGTTGATCCTCTGGAGCAATTAGGATCTGATGGTAACCTGAAAATCCAACAGTAAAAGAGTACACTTCCTGACCCCCGACATTGTCTAACACTTCATCCATGAAAGGTGTGGGGAAAGGATAATGTAGACAAGCATCATTCAGCTTCCTTAAATCAACACAGATGCAGATTTCACCCTTAGTTTTCTTCTCTTGCACGACCATAGGACTGACCCACTCAGATTCCTCAACAGGCTCAATAATTCCTTCAGCAAGCATCTTATCCAGCTCCATCCTAACTTTTTCCTTGTACTTAGGGTTTAACCTATAAGGACGCTGTTTCACAGGCTTCGCATCAGGTTTGAACGGGATCTTTATGACTCCTATATCACCCAGGATACATTTCATCTTTGAAAACTTTGTTGGAAATAGGTCCTGATATTCATGGAGAAGTTGGGTCACTTTGCTTACCATTTCGTCGTCCCAATAATCTCCAATGGTAGCATGCTTAGGCTATTCTTCTGAGCCAATGTTTACGGTCCGCGTCTTCAGGGGCTGTGTCACCTCAGGAACTTCGACTGCTGGTCCATGAACTTTGCAGTGGCCTTCTAACTCCGGAATATCAATGTTGCGCGGATCATCATCCTCGTCAATTGCGAGGTTACAACATTCGACTGCATTAGCTTCTTGTGCCTTCCAATCTGGTTGGTATTCTGCTATCTCTTGATCATCAAACACCTTAGTATGGATCAACCTAATAGCTGCATCTAGAGCAGGGAAAACCTCATTACTGGAAAATGTTAATACAAAACTGTCAATAAGAGTATCCCAAATTATAGTACCCCGGCGAAGCTCGACCTCTGCATACCAATTCTTTGTAACAGGATCCAAGGTATGCACAAACCTATGCACCCACTCTGTATGAGGTACATGCTTCCAGGCTTCGTAACATTGCTCCAAATGCTTCTGAGGGTTAGTCTTACCATTAAATCTGCTCCGTACCTCCTGTGGTTGATCCGTGAATCTTAGGCGAAGGGACTATTGGCAAACTTCCCAACTGTGAATGTATTGTTTGTGACCATTCCACCATCTGGTTGCTGTGGCTTTGAATGCTAAATCCAAAGTCTCCATTTTCTGTGAGTCTGGTATCTGAGCTAAGAATTGCTCAATAAACTCTTCTGGGTCTGTCGACCCATCAAAAATAGGTAAGGATCTTGTTTGCGAGCCAATCCATCTAAGAGACTTGGTAATTCTTGCACAACGGTGGCCATGTAGCTCATATAATCTATTCTACCAATTCTCTAGACCATCATTTGAATCCGTCGTACAGGAGCTGTCACATTGCCAATCCATAATACCTTCAGCATTAGGATCAACATAATCTTCTTCCTTCGTTGTGATATTGTAGATATGGTCCAACACATCCTGATCTTCATTTCGGAGGGGTTCTATGTACCTTTCTCCTTGAGAGGGATCCAGTGGGACTATGACTTGCAAATATTGCCCTTCGAAAGTCATCTGTCTCTTCTTAAGGTTAATAACTGCAGCATTTTCCATTGCCCACTCAATACCTAACAAGGCTGGATAGGGATTGCTGTCGTCAATGATTTCAACAACTTCGAAGTCTGCTACAGTACAGACTCCATCAATATCTACTGGAACATTAGGAAATCGTCTTAGGGGCACAATCCTCTACTGATTGGATAATATCAACTATATAGGGGACCAATCAAGGGTAGGTTTTCCCATTTGTTCCCAGGTCTGCTTGGTTAGGACATTTACCTCTGATCTTAGATCCAAAATAACATCAGTCATATCATACTCTCCTAACTGGGCATTCAATCTCATTTCCCTACCAGTTCTTTGGACACGATTAACAGTTTTCTCCTTATCAACTCTTCTTTGAGGTTCATAGAAAGCAAGAAATTTTTGCAACTCCTTTAAAGCATTATGATTCCTTAAGATTTTCATACAGCTCTGTAAAAAGGAGGATAGTGTACTTACTTTATCCATTGAAGCTTCTTGCAGTTGCGACTCCTGCTGATGTTGCTGCGCGGGTACTACTGCTGTGCTAGGATCAACAAAATCGCGCTTGGTTTCCATTGTTGTCTCTTCTTCTCTTTCGATAGCAATTGCTGGGGCTTTCTCTGGAGCCTTGCGAACGTAAGCCTCGTCAGGCTGTTTCTCCTTATTCTCTATGTGCGTTGTAGCTCCACTCCGGGTAACAACATTAACGACTGGGGCAGGTCTTTGCTCGACGGAAATCATCTGAATGTTCTGAGTAGGGGCACTATTTCTTTCTTGGATCTTAGCTATCAACTGTGGGCACTGCTCGATCACATGATCTACTGCCCGGCAATACCGACATGTCGTAGTGGGGTTCCGACAGTCGCGAGCCAGATGTCTGGCCTGGTTACAGTTATAACACACCACCTGACCGCGTCCTCTGCCAGCCATACTACCATGACCACGGCCTCCAAAAGCACCTCTACCTGATGCATCACCCCGGTAGCCATAGCCATCATTGCTCAGTCCCTCATTTTGTACCTGATAGGAATCGTAGGTGCACTCTCTCATAAAGTCATAACTGTGACAGTCGTCTTCGTTATGTCCTACGGACTTACATAATTTACAATAGGGGTTCTTAGGTACCTGTCCATACCTCTGTAACAAATAGCAGTCTTCAGGTCGATGCTGCCCTGTTGTTCTGCAAAGCTCACAATAAAGAACTTGCGGGGTAAACGGATTTGGTGCACCAGTATTCGGGTAATTTCTTACCACAAGATAGTGTTCCTTGGCGTGACCTTCTGTGCGACATTGTGTACACCAAACCTCTTCGCGAACGGTTTTTCCTTGTTTCATATCCTGAAGCTCCAGAGCCATCGCAGCCAACTGCGCTTGGATTTGAGCAATACTAGAGTTGTATGCAACATGAGCGGTTTCAAGCTTCATCGCGATTTCCAGAGCCTCCGGCTGGTCAGCAACCTTCTCTTGCATGAGTGGAGTTCGGATATGCGGTAGTAACGCTACAATGAACAATTCCTTGTGCTGCGCAGGTCCAATGGTAAAACTGACTTGGTCTAGCAGAACTTTGAATCTTTGATCAAAGTCCCATACTGACTCTCCACACCTCTGCTGAATCTCTTTCAGTTCAGTAATACATTGCGACTCAGATTTCGGATTCTTGAATTCCTTTATCATTGCTGCTTTTATAACAGGCAATGCATGGTTCTGAGTGCTGGAGAACTTCATGAACCAGGTCAGAGCACGATCTATGGAAGAAGTAACTAGCTGCGCTCTTTTTGTATCTTGATCCGTAATGGACTTAGCAGTCCACACTGCTTCACATAAAAACCAGAACTGCTCTGGATCCTCAGATCTAGTTCCTTTGAAAATAGGTAGCTTAATGTCATTGTGCATGTGGGCCATAGTGGATCTAGGGGGGATGGAGGGGGACTAGAAGCAGGCAGGGGGAACTTACTGGGGTAGACTGACCTGCAACAGGAATACTCGGGCTAGGGTGACTTTTAGACTACGACGGGTTCTCAGGGATAATAGGTCTTCACTGTGGGGTTACCGGAGGGTTTCCAACAGAAGGGGTTTCTTCGGGTTCTGAATCGACGGGGCTTATAGGGGAATACTCGGTATGCTGACCCTGGGAATAGGATCCAAAATCTCTCTTGTACCTTTTTCCACTTCGTAGCAAACCACTTTGCTTGTCGAAGGTATTGTCGCTTGCAAACATAGGTTAGTAATACTAAATCTAATAGTATGATTCAATTAGCAATATACCTTTTTCAGCTAATAGAATTTTGATTCACAAACTAAATGAATTCAAAAACTTACCCCTTGGGCCTTTGAAAAACTGCCGCTCAGCTTCACTAAAGGAGGTACTCGTGTCGATGGCGAACTCCGTCATAAATGCTTCAAGGGTTCGCGTTGTCCAGAAATCAACAGCGCGAGATATCTCGTTGTTCACCCTTTTTAGTATATTAATTCTCGTGGGGGTCCAAGCAGGAAACTGACGTGCTTGGAAGTTCGTCCTTCGCTCTGCTAACCTGGATAACCACTGGTGCAACTCTATGTGGATACTACCAAAGAAAATTTCATAAATGTCACAAAAAACATACCTTTGTAAAAATTCGTTTGCACTATGACGCGGATCTTTGTTCTCGTGCTCAGCAAATTTCAGATAAGTCTCATCAAGCCAATCACCAATTTCCTTCACAGAGGGCCTCCAAAACATAGCCCTCGAGGTACGACGTAAACCCCTCTTGAGCAGATACTGATTTCAACCGGCAACGGAACCAATTTGTTGGGCTATAGGGCAGACCCAAGTTTTATACCTTTAACTTCGCACCAACAAAAGACCCACAGAGTTGG
The DNA here is from genome assembly GCA_001517045.1 of Pseudotsuga menziesii. Taxonomy (NCBI): domain Eukaryota; kingdom Viridiplantae; phylum Streptophyta; class Pinopsida; order Pinales; family Pinaceae; genus Pseudotsuga; species Pseudotsuga menziesii. The sequence goes on from LPNX010531262.1 coordinate 161,133, forward strand.
CCCTTTCAGCAACAACCTGCAAACAGGTTGCAGTCTCACCTGAAACTGCTATGGGGTGCCGCAGAACCAGATTTCTGTAAGCAAAAGAGGGATATTACTGTACCCTTAACTTTTAACAGATTATAAATGTAAATCACAGAGCTTAGCATTCACTTATTTAGCTTCACAATTAGATAAACAAACAGTGCCTTGCGTAACCCTTTACTGGGAATTCACAGCAAAGTTATTGTCTAGCAGTGATCTCTACTTATCAGATATATAGATATAAATGTATGAAAGAACACAACATAAACAACACACAGAACCATGACACAAGAGATAACATAGTTCACCCCCAGTGTAGGGGTTACGTCCATGGAACTGTGTTTTATTCAATCTTTCTACAAAAACCACAGTTCTGATCTACGCACTCAGCTGCAGATCCCTTCAGTCCTCAAAGCCGCGCACACAGCTGCAGGCCTCTACGCACACAGCAGTAGATTTCCTTATCACCCAAAACCCTCTACGCACACAGCTGCAGAGGTCGTCCACACACTTAGCTGGGACTTAACCTTTTCTTACAAAATTAGCCTTAGCTTCGCATCAATTTCTTTTACACAAAAATCCTAACCTTACTTACTTACAATAGTGCCTATTTAAACAGCGCACTGTTACAAAACCATGGACTTAAACCATGGGCACCCCGAACCCTAAACCTTGGATTTAAACCATGGGTTTATTACAACATAAGGTTTTTGACTCTACCCCGACACCCCTAAGACTATTTTGAGCCGTAGCTCCGCTTACAAACTCCCAAAACCCACGGAGCTATTTACCTTAAGGACCATTAGGGTGCGTGCCCCAACAACTCTATGATGACCAAATACAATAGTAACACCCTCCCTTGGCTTACATCAGTAAAATAAATTTAGAATATCATTTGAAGTTACAATATTTCAACACTCCTCCTTAACGAGAATGTTATTCTACTGACAACATCATCATAGACTATAGGAAAACAGAGAGACAATATCTTTAGCAATATCAAGGTAATACATCTATACGTCATAGGAAGTTTTCACAATCAGTAACTGGAATAATTACGCTTCAATGTATTCATCTTCTGCATCACACGATCACTTGATCCTTTGGAAGCAACACTTCGATCTTCTGATCCTTTGTAGCAGTACTTCGATCTTCTGATCCTTTGCAACAGTACTTTGATCTTCTATCCTTTGCATCACTTTTAGTCTTCTTGATAATTCATAGTAGCACTTCGATATTCGATCCTTTGTAGTAGTACTTCGATATTCTTGATCCTTCGTAGTAGCATCACTTTGATCATTTAGATCCTTTTTAGCAGTACTTCAATCTTCTTGATCCTTTGCAATCATATTTCGATGTACTTGATCCTTTGTCACCATGCTACCTGCAGTACACATGATCTCTTTGTGGGATGATCAATCCATATCACTTTAGGACATAATTCCAAGGGTGATGCAATCCTCCATCAGCCTGATCCATGATGTCGACCAGCTGAATCGTCTACAACTAACTGTAGATCTCGACCGCACCCAGTGCAGGACCTATCATCCATGAGGACTCATCATAAACTATGCATACCACTGAGGTTAGTACCACTCCCGAGCGAGTGTTATACTACGGTATCTATACTCATGTGTAGGTATTCTCTTCCATGCAAGAGTATCATCTGTAGAGCATATCTCGATCGCATACAAAATGTCAGCCCTCATCGTAGAACATCCATACCACTGAGGTTAGGATCACTCCCAAGTGAGTGTTATACTATGGTGTCTATGAGGACTTATCATAGATTATCCATACCACTAAGTTTAGGACCACTCCGAAGTGAGTGTTATTCTATGGCATCTACATATGAATGTAGGAATACTCTCCATACAAGAGTATTGTCTGTAGAGCAGATCTCGACTGCATACAAAATGCCAGTCATGTTGTCCGTGAGGACTCATCGTAGAGCATCTTATCACTGAGGTTAGTACCATTCCTGAGCGAGTGTTTATTCTATGCTATCTACAACTAGATGTGGGTACTCTCCATGCGAGAGTAACATCTACAGGTCCATCCTTAGTAGGGACTACTCTCATGAACAAGGTGTTATACTTGCCATCCATAATAGAGGATACTATCATCCACAAGTGAATGTCGAACCTTCATGATCACTGTCATACATCATCGATGTCAGTCTCATCATTACTCCCCCTTTCTTGGGAAGTTCCATATTATCAGCCAACTCCCCCTTTGTTCGAGGAGGGTTCATGTCTTGGACCTAATATTCCTTTTCGAATAAGGTCCATATTTTCATCATCTGTAGTTCCATCACTGTTCATCCTTGCATGGAAGGTCTTTTCGAACTACACCAAGCTTGTAACAAAAATATTCAAACTTTACTCGAGATAGAGGCTTGGTCAGTACATCACCATATTGCTCATCGGTACTCACATATTGGAGCTTAATAGCTCCCTTTTGTACCATATCCCTTATATAAAAGTATTAGATTTCTATGTGCTTCGATTTTTCATTAGGGGAATTTTGAGGTAAAAAATGGGCTTTCAAACAAAAAAAAGTAAAAAGTACTATTAAAATCAGCTTTTTGAGAACCAATCACAATCTAGAGAATGACATCATCTATAATAGTTGAGTTGGCATTACTTGAGTTAAGGTTTCTTATTTGTCATATTCTAAAATGTTGATCAAAATCTATGGTTAACCATGGTAGTCTACAAGTACTTTTACACCTAGAGTAAAGTACTATTGTCTTTTCACACATTTTCAATAAAATATATTATTACTTTTACACCTGGAATAAATGAGTAATGTCTTTTCACATTTTTTCAATAAAATACATTATTGCCTTTTCATATATTTTGAAAAAAACAATATAAGTTTTTTCACTTAATATGCATGTCTTTACACAATTTTTAATATATGTTATATTTACCAAATTTTTCTTAATGTTAAAAATATATTTTATTTACACATTTTTACTTATGAATATATGATATATTCATCTATTTTTCTTCATCTAAAAAATATCATATAATTATATATTTTTAATTGAATTTTATTTTATTTTGTTATTTTTAAAAAGTATTATTAACTTTCTAATACTTTTAAAATATTTTATTATTAGATTTGTATAAAAAATTTTACAATAAAAAATATTACAAAATAATATATTCATAAAAATACCAATTTAAAAACTAACTTTCAAAAAACTAAATTCTAAACAAAAACATCATAAAATGTAATATTTTATCAAATTATAGTACAATTAATTAAAAACTACAAAACATTACAATATACACAATATTAAAATCAAAGTTTAAAATATTAAATATTAACTTATATAACTACATTAAAAAACAATATTTTACAAAATTATATTACAATGAATTAATTAAAAGCTAAGAAAAACTCAAATTCTAAATTATTAAAATCAATTTTAAAGATTAGATTTAAGTATATAATATATGTGCTAACCTCTATTAAAATAAAAAAATATTAAAATCAAAATTTAAATTTTTAAAATTTAGAATGTATAATAAATATATTAATAAGGGGCAGGGATGTAGGCCGATTGACAACTGCATGTTATGTTAAGGCATATAAGATGTTAAGCAAGTCAACGATTCGAGTCTCGATAAAATGTGCACGAACGTTGAGCCCATATTTGGTTGTGTCTAGGGGTTATACTGGAGCCATCAGAATCGACCATGTATCACGTGAGTAAGGAACCGACATCGTTGTTGATTTCTCTAGCTCTCTCACACACGCGCACACACAGACACATATATATTAAATTTAGAGTATATAATGAATATGTTAAAATATTTCTATATATTTTAAAATGTAAAAAAAAAATTAAAAAAATAATAATAAATGATGAATTTATTAATATAGAAAAAAAACATATATTTGTTTAATAAGAAAATAAGTAATATAAATTAAAAGAATACATATATATATTTTATATTTTAAAATTTAATTTTTGAATAATGGGTTAAGCATATTAAATGTAAATTTTATTAAGAACATAAAAAAGATAAGTTATAATAAAAAATTAAAAAGAGACATGTTATTTTAAATTTTAATTTTTAAATAATAAATTAATTATATCATAAAAATACATAAATTATATAAAGAAACAAAAGAACATAAGTTATAATAAAAAATTAAGAATATATATATATATATTAAATTTCAATTTTCAATGTGTGGTTGGATAAAATTTAAAAATTTTGATGTTTTTTCATTTTGTATTATTTGATTGTCTTTTCATTGTGTTTATATGTTATTATTAAAACTGATCTCCAAGTTCAAGGACATGGATGCATCCAAGTATTACACATGTTTTTGGAAATTAAGATTAGTTTTTAGTCACTTCAGTATAACATTTTTTATTATTTTTGTTTCTAGTATGTAACTCAATTATGGTTATCTAAATTGTACATTTAATGTAGTGGAAATGCGAGTTGTCAAGTATACCTTCCCTATAAAATTTCTAGTTCATCATATTTTAATATATCCCTTATGAGACCCATTTTTGACCTCAAAATTCCCCTAATGTATGGAACATCGGGTTCTTTGTCATCTTTATAAAAACTCTTGTTGTCACAAAGAATCACTATGGTATCCAACTCCATGTCAAATAATCTTGACATCATCTTCCGAATCCATATCGCTTCACAACAAGTAGAGCAAGCTGCAGTGTACTATGCTTCAGCTGTACTGAGAGAAACATTGGACTATTTCTTACTAAACCATGAGATCATGGCAAATCCCAGACAATGACATCCACCTGAGGTGCTCTTCGTGTCTGCGACACATCCTGCCCAATCTGAATCCATATATCCATATAGTTTGTAGTCATGATCTCTCCCATAGTAAAGTCCCAAATCTATCGTACCTTTTAGGTACCTCATCACATGCTTTGCAGTTATCAGGTGAACCCGTCTAGGTTTAACTAGATACTGACTCAAGGTTTTCACATCAAAGCATATATGTGGCCTTGTGTTCACCAGAGACATTAATGAACCAATAATATGTCTGTACTGATTCATGTCCACTAACTCTAATTCCTCATCAGACAACAACTTCAGGTTGGTGTCTATGGGTGTGGCCATGGATTTACAATCCAACATATCGAATATTTTCAAGATTTATATTGCATACTTTCTCTTATTCATAAAGATTCATTCTGGGATCTACCACACTTCCAACCCTAGGAAATAATGCATCAATCCAAGATATTTCATCTCAAATTCTTCAGCTAGATTCTTCTTGCAATCTATGATCTGTTTCTCATTTCCAGTCAGAAATAGATCATCCACATATAGTAATAGTATGATAGGTTCATCATCCATAATATTCATGTAAAGGTTAGGATCAACTTTACTCTTGGTAAATCCCAATATTGTCAAGAAGCTATCTATTCTACCATACCAAGCTCTGGGAGCTTGCTTCAGTCCATACAGATCCTTTTTCAACTTGCATACACGAGTCACTCTATCTTTGACTTTAAATCCTTGTGGCTGTTCGATGTAAGCCTCTTCCTCAATCACACCATTAAGGAAGGTTGTCTTTACATCCATTTGGTGTAAGTCCCATTTCATCATGGAAGCAAGTGTCATGATGGTTCTGATGGAAGTGTACCTTTCTATTGGAGCAATTGTCTCTTCATAATCAATTCCCTATTTTTGAGCGAATCCTCTAGCCACAAATCTTGCTTTGTACTTTTCAATACTTCCATCAGTAGCATGTTTTATCTTATAGATCCATTTCGAAGATACCAAACTTGTTTTCTAGTTTGGGAACTATATCCCAACATATTTTTTCATTATCGATTGGTATTCTTCTGTCATTGCTTCAACCCATTATTTCTTTTATGCATCTTCCTCATAGCTGGTGGATTCTTGATCTACAAGGTCACACATCAAAGATACACAAATGGAATATGGATTTGATCTTTTACTGGTTCTTATGGAGCCTTGTGGAGCTCCATATCTCTTTACTTCTTATACGATTTCTCTTACCCAAGCAAGTTTTCTCTTTTAAGAGATATCCATGGTAGGGGGTTCTTGAGATTTTATCATGTCATGATCTTCAGATGCTACTATTTCAGGAGAGGGTTCAACTTCTACCATTCTGGGAGGCACATCCTCTTCATGTACTTATTTAAGCTGACACCCCACTAGATTTATTAAGAGCTATCTCTTCATCAAATGTTACATCCCTACTAATCTCGATATGATGGAATCCTAAGATGTATATCCTGAAGGCTTTGGAGACTTCACAGTATCCAACAAATATTCCCTTCTTTCCAGAAGGATCCAATTTGGTTCTCTTCTCTTTCGAAATATGTACATATACTAGGAAACCAAATATCTTGATATGGATCACTTTAGGTTTCTTTCCTGTATACATCTCTTCAGGATTCTTGAATCCAATAGCACTATGAGATAGTATATTTTGCACATATATGGTTTTTCTTGCTGCTTTAGCCCATGGGTGCATAGGGAGGTCTTAGTTGTGATTCATGGTCTTCATTGCTTCCATGATAGTTCTATTCTTTCTTTATGCAACACCATTCTATTGGGGATTATAGGGAGTGGTTAGTTCCCTCTTGAGTCCTTCCTCCTTATAAAATGCTTCAAATTCCTTTGAAGTGTATTCTCCACCTTTATATGATCTCAGTGTTTTGATTCTCTTTTCTGAGTGGTTCTCTATCAAGGATTTGAATTTCTTGAATTTCCTGAACACTTCACTCTTATTCTTCAAGAAGTATATCCAAGTCTTTCTTGAATAATCATAAATAAATGTGACATAATACTCATATCCGCTTAATGATATGGAGAGCATAGGACCACATACATTAGAATGAATTAATTCCAATGTACATTTAGTCTTTGTTTCACTTTTCAGAAAGGGATTCTTGATGTTCTTTCCTCTTGCACATCCTTTTCAAGTTCCTGCATGGTTGATCTTCAGATATGGTAACCTTGTTACCACCTTTCTCACATAGGGAAATGCTTTGTAGTTGATGTGAGAAAGTATCCTATGCCGCATGTAGTCTCATGGACAAGGGTTGTCTCTGGATTTCCTTTGAGCTTGTACAATCCTCCTCCTTCTTCTCCAATGACTACAACATATTTAGGTGTCTTTCCTTTGGACCACATAAGTACTTGTCCATATATAAAAGCAACTCTATATCCTTTCAAACCTCGTACATACAATACTTCCTTCATATTCATGAAAGTTTGAGAGTCAAGCTTGTAGCTTGATTCACCAATACCTTTGATGAGATATTGATAGTCATCTCCCAATGATACCTTCTATGGAGAGTTCTTTTCTTCAATTCTTGACAGAGTTTTCTTCTTCCTTGTCATGTGCTTTGAGGCACCACTATCAATAAGCCATGTATCTTCTCCAAGTATTACAGACTTGGATAGTGTAGATAATAACACATATTCTTCAACATCTTCACCTCTAGTTAGTCTCTTTCGAGGTCTTTCTTCTTTTTCATCCTCATCTTCATCTAGATGAGCATGATGTCTCTTGTTGTTGTTGTTCTTATTTGGTGATGGACACTCTTTGGATAGGTGTCCTATCTTATGAAAATTGTAGCGTTGATACTTTGAGTAATACTTCTTATTCTTCTTAAACTTCTTCTTTGAAGACTTATGATTACTCTTTTTGAAGTTTGATTGCTTTCTTCCTTTAGTATGGGTGGGTAGAGCCTAATCATATTCTCTGAGTAGAGATTCTTTGTTGGATAATCTAGCTTCTTATTGCATGCAATCTTCCCATACTATGTCAAAGTTCATACTTTCTTTTTTGGCACACAGAGTCTAAATGAATGAGTCCCAAGGTCTAGTGAGACCGTTGAGAGCAGTCATAACTAGTTCATCCTCATCAAGGGTATCTCCAATAGAACTTAGTTGTTCTTCAAATTGGGAGACCCTTGTGAAGTAATCTTGAATTGATTCTCCTTTGCTCATCTTGGTGCCCTTTAGTTGAGCTCTCAGATTCATCTTTCTGTTAATGTTCCTTCCCTCATACATTCTGGAAAGTGCATCATACATATTCTTAGGTGTCTTCTTAGATGATACTTGAGGGATCAAGTGATCCTTAATATAATCAACAATGATCCTCATTTCCTTGATTAGGTCTTGTTCATGCTTCTCCTTAGCTTCATATTCTTTTGGTTCTGCAATCTCATCCTTGATGTACTTCTCAAGGCCATTCTCTTTCATAATGATACCAATCCTATACTTACATGCTAGGAATTTTTCTATGCCTTCTATCTTGTCCTCAAGCTTAGTGCTTGGGGCCATCTTGTCCAGTAGGTCACTAAAAAATGAAATTTCTCAAAATAGAAGGCTGACCTTACCAGTAGATGCACTTGAATAAGGTGAGTTGGTTGGTCCAACTCATTTTTGGAGATCCCAAATGTTCACCCTTCAAATCCTACTTGTGAGGTTACATCTCTGCAGAATTTTTGGTTTTGGTTTTCTGTAGTTTTCTGGTTCAGGGCCAAACTAGGGTTTGGATTTCCCAGAGATTCAACAATCCAAAAACTTCAATCTTGGGCCCAATAGATGCACTCCATGGAGGCACAAATTTCTATGCAAGCATATCTTCAAAACTCCAAATTTTGGAAAAACCCTAATTTCTTTCGGAGAGGGAGGAGAGAGAGTTTCACCTTGTGAAAGATGTCCTATTCAGGCTAGCTCTGATACCATGTTAAGATTTCATATACTATACTAGATATCATTAGTATTCAATTAAAAATTGCAACAATAACATATGTATAATCACCGAAAGAAACACAATCACAAGATAGACACAATATTTATCGTGGGAAACCCTCAAGGGGAAGAAGACCCAGCCAAAACTTGCTCTGTATAAGATGTATAAGTTATAACCCCAAAAACATGTATTCTCCTCCTTTTTTTTCTCTCTCTCTCTATCTCCTATGCATTACTCAAGAGAGCGAGTCCATGTGCAAATAATAATCACAACTCTCCTATTTATACACATTGAGCCAACTGACTTTTACCCTAAGCAAGTCCGCCCCACTAAACTGTCTAGGCCAACTTCACCTAGGAAGACTCAAAACAATATTTTATATTATTCATTAGGGTACTAATGAACTGACTTACAATGGAGGATTTACCTCATGACTCTATGATGACCAAATACAAAAGCAACACCCCGCTGAAGGAATAATAACATCTCCCTTGGCTTACATCAGTAAAATACATTTAGAATATCCTTTGAAGTTACAATATGTCAACAAGAGGGTCTCTGTGGCTGGTCCAAGGGAGGGTTCGTTGATATCCATTGTAGCCTAACATCCAACGAAGTGCCTAATGGAATATCCCATAAAGGGGAAAGTAGAAAGGATGGTATGGCCTCCTTCATTCTTTTTGGTGGAGTTTTGACAACATAATGGTGCTTAAGAGATATATGAAAATGGTGACCATGAGGGATGAATTTATAGGAAAAATAGTGGTAAAAAATAATATCTAATTCCAATGTGGATACTCTCCATTACATTGATGACATAGTGGAGAGGTTAGCATTTCAAAGACTAAGCAAATAGTTAGTTTTGACCTTGATAGTCATGTTTATCCACTTTTCAACCACTGCTTTTGTTGGGTGACGTGGAATAATGGATGACAACAAATTTTGTCTCTTTTGGTTTGGGTTGCTACTTTTTAGGGAAGATGAGCATATGATCACTCATTTAGGGGCTAAAGAGTGACCATCTTTATTTGGTTTCCATTATTAAGAGAAAAGAGGCGACCAAGGTTTGATAAGGTCAAAATTTGATTTTTCTTTCAGTATTTTGGTCATATTGTGAAGGTCATATGAGTGAATGAGGTGGAAACGGTGCTATTATTGTCAATGATGATGCATGATGGTGATGGAACTGATAACGAGGTAGGTGATAAAAAATGGATTATTAACAATAGATAAGGAACATAATGTCTAGTCCTTGTCAGTCTTGTTAATCAATCAGATTTGTAATGACGAATGCCTAGATAAATAATTCCAAGGAATTGAACTCATTAAATCAAATTGTTGTGCATGTGTTAATAATGATGCAATGGGTAAACTAAGTTATGACTTAGTTCCAATGAAAATATTCTTATGATTTAAATAACACCACAACAAAAAAGAAATTTTGGTGAACTCATTGTTTTCTCACTACTAATAATTAACTGAAATCTATCTAGCATCTCATTAACATAATACATATAGAACATATATGTTGATCATGATTCATATTGCACTATGACTATTGTCATGATAAATATGAATGGTTAAACCATGGAAAACATGCATTACTTGCACCATGGAAGACACACACATTAGCATTGTGTCTTCGTTGTAGGCACAATATGCATCCGTTATTGTCTCAAATGTCTCAAACCACACACTAGCCTTTAAATTAGAGGAATTTTGAGTTAAAAAATGGGTCTCAAAAAAACAATTTACTATCAAAATCAAATTTATGAAAACCAATAGGATTCAAGATGATGATGTAAAAAAAATAACATTCAAGGTCAGAATACAATCTTAAGGAGGGAATTTTTTTCGAACTGGTGTGACTTCTAGGGTTTTGTTCTTAGATAGGGTTTTATTCACATTGTGCTCATGACTGGAAGTCATGTCAGCAAACAACGAAGGGATTAGAAATCCTTCCTTCAGCAGTATATTATCATGTAGAGCCCCCATTGCCAAACCACTTTTGTAGTTAGGTTCGAAGGCCACGATGAATCCATAATTAGTAGCAAAGGGGAAGGAAGGAGAAAGTTCAAGAACAAATAAGTCAGACGTGCTAGGATCTTGAGTAACTCCTCCTCCTAATTTGGATTCTCCTGATGTAACAACAAAGGAAAACTCAAAATGCAATCCTAAATCTCCACAAATACCAAGGTATGTGATAACCGCAACTCCGGTGGATGAACAGATTCAGTTTATGCAGGACCTTGCAATTATTTTCAATTTCATAGGACTACGGCCTTCAAAAAAATAATTAGTGGGTTGTCTCACCAACACTTGGAAACCAAAAGGATAGTGTGAATTATAATCGGGCTCAAAAGGGTTCTTTACAGTAATTTTTCATAATCTAGAAGATAAGAATCATATTTTCTAAGGAATACCATATTTTTTCCGTTCAACATGGATTTATATGTGTAACTTGAAGGAAAAATTCTCCCTAGAAAAAGAAGACTTCAAAATTGTTCCACTCTGGATAATACTTTATTCATTTCCTTAGAAGTTTTGGAACATTAAAATGCTCATTGGTATTGGTAGTACCCTGAACACTTTTGTGCGAGTTTCAGATGCAACCATGGAAGGAAACTACACCTCATTTTCTCACATATTCCTTTACCTAGATATATCTTCCACCCTTCTAGAAGCCATGTTCTTGAGCCATAGAGACTCAGAATGGATTCATCCCATTGATTACGAGCACATCCCCTTTTGATGCTGCAAATTCCATGAGCATGGTCATCTCTTTTGTGAGTTCCCTCTAAATTCCAAGATGTCCCCCACAAACCATACTGATAAAATGAATGATGATGGGTTCACTAAAGCATCAAGACGATGATGACAAGGAAAAAAGGATTTAGCCCCCAACCCAACTCCTGATGATTCCAATCTGAACAACTTTTCTATTCTCACTTAGATGGATCCGGAGGAAAAAATTGACACTGTCATCCCAACATCCAAGTTGGAGAAGAACCACACTACTAACATTGAATCACATACCACCTACCTGGAAGATCACCCTCAAGCTTTAAATCATCCTCTCTCCCAGGAAGAGTTGTTAGCTCTCATCGCGAAAGATGATAAACTAATGAATGAGGATGGAGAACCTCTAGAAGTGGATGATATGGAAATGGGAGAACTGCACCTACCAACAATATCTGATCTGTGAAAAATGGGGACACTAAAAATATTCCACTTCACCAACTGGATATTTTATCAGAACTCTACAATGCTATAAGCTAGGATAAACATATTTTGAAGCAGGATGATACTGCATTGTAGGAACAAAGTCAGACTCAATTGGGGGTAAAAGCATAAAAAACGTAGAGACATCCCAAAAATTCAAAGTGATACTCCTAAAAAAGGAAGGAAATCAAACTGACAGTTGATCAAAGAATTATGATCCTACTTAATAGAATCAGGGTAGAGTGCCGAATTAGAAGCTTATGTTGGAGTCATTACCCAACACACACACTTATTTTGGTCAATTTTGTCCTAATTAATCACTATCCTAAGTTAATTGAATCGAATTGGCATCATATCAGCACACCATGACATCAACATCGGTACAATCATGCCCTCCTTCAATTATGGAGGCTAACTAAGCCTTCTCCTTCAATCATGGAGCAATTATGGGGTGATGTGGGTGTCATAAGTGCACCAAATAGATAACTGATTGTTGTTTCACCTAAAATCAGTTAATCTAAGTTGTAAAGGTCCCCCCCTCATGTCATTGTCTAGATTGGGCTGATTTGGGTGAACTGGAGTGAGTTAGTGCGCCTCCAACAACTTTTGATGACCAGTATCATTGCAGTTCACTTCATTGGAGCTGACTAGATTTACTGATGCGTCCCCACCTACTGATTGACATGCAGATTGAGTTACATTCAATTATACTTAGTCATTCATTGCACTCCGATTTAGTTAGGACTCAGTTGAGTAATTTATGGCTAGATTTATCACGCACCCATACCTCGATTACCATGCGGAATTAAAATTTCTTACGGAACCTTTGTCGTTCTTTGAATCACAGGGCATGGCCGTGAAACACTCCTCAACATTCATGTTTTGACACCACACTGTCATGTCCCCCTCCCTTCACCATTGTGTTAGAATAATCAACCCATAGTTACCCACATTTGACATTAATTAATCATTTTTGTCTTATTACCTAGATTCCTAGATTCCATTCTATGCTAGTTGTCTTCCACATGTCCTAGAAGTCAACACATGCTAAAATTGGGTCATGGAGCACTTGGGAAACATCCTGAAAACCAATTTTAGCAGGTCTACTTTTATTCCTAGTTACTAAAGTGTAGTTCTGTTTTTTCTGAAAGCTGCCTTGCTTTACAACAGTTTTAAGGAAAAAGGACAAGCTAGTTTAGGTGTAACTACCTTGTTTTTTTCCCACATCATCCTCCATCCTTTTCTCAAAAAAATATCATGAATGATTTGTCTTTCCATCACTATTTAGCTTTCCCACTTGTTTTAGAAAATTCATGAGCATCTTCATAGATTTGGAAACAACTTTATGCACCTATGGGGGATTTGACTATTTTTGGTAAGCCTTCTTTTTGACCAATTCGAATAGCATTCTTATGATTTCTAAAAAATAATGTAATTATATATTTGAGAAGCCTATTACTTCATAAGGTTGGCTATTGTACACTTACTCAATACAGATTAGTGTTATGCTCCAATTTCAGTCTTCTTTGGTGTGAATTTTGCATGTTTGATTAGCAATTTTGTGAGTGTAATTGTTCTATAAATTGGGTTCCATTTCCACATGGTATTAGAGACTTTGTAGATAGTTTTCTCTCCTTCCATATTTCTATTTTAGGTTCGACATCTTGACTGGGAGCACATTCTGCTTACTAGAGGGCACAATTGCCAAGCTATGGACCAATCTCAGAAGATCATCTTGACTCCATTCAATTGATTTGAGTGGAAATATGAGATGGAGATATTTTTGAGAGTGAAAGGTCTCTACAGGGTTACCATGGAAACTAAGGTAGAGCCCAATGCAGCTGCAGATAAAATTAAATGGCACAACAAGAGGGATGAGGCCTATGGTCTTTGTGTCTAAGCATTTCAAGAGACCTCCTCTTTAATCTTGATGGATTCCCTAATGAGGTTTGGGAGAAGCTTGTAGATATTTTTGGAAAGACAGATGAGATGAGAATACATTAGATCGAGAATGAATTGATCTCCTTGAGTTCCAATAGCTTTGAATAAATGCAACTTTATTTTTATAAGTTTAGGGCCCTCATTTTGTAGCTAAAACAATGTGGGATCGAAAAGAAGGAAGATAAACTATTCTTGGCCATACTCTCTAAGCTTGGTCCTGACTACTTAGTGTTTGTTTCAACCTTCCATGCCACCAAGTTGACAGCATGATCCTGGAAGATGCCTAATCTTGTAGAGTTCATGGAATCCCTCACCCAGGAGGAAGATAAATCGGTGATGATGGGCACCATAAAACCTTCCAAAGACCAATATTTGGCTGCAAGAGATTCAAGGGTGGATTCAAAAGGCAAGAAAAAATATAAAAATCCACCTGAGCAAAAGAGAGACAAGTCAAAGTATGAAGAGGAGCCCCAAGGCTCCAAGAAGAACTCCTAGAAGAGGAAGAATAAAGGAGAAATGAGCAAGTGTGCATATTGCAGTAAGGGATATCATCCTGAGAGCTCCTGTATGAAGAAGAAAATTGACATGTTGACCCAACTCCTGGAGAAGAATAACATCTCCCTTCCAGATTGCTCAAAGAAGAGGGAAGGAGGATCAAATTCAGAAGACAGAGAGAGAGAGTACATGCCTTGGTTGCTGGCACATCAAGCTCACCTAGCTTCATCATTGATTCTATAGCTTCTAAACATATGGTTTTGACAAGGGAGACATTCTCCTCTCTTGAAATGTTGAAATGTACACCAATAGTTTTGGGAGACGATTCTCTCACTGACAGTTTGGGGAAGGGTAAGATTGATCTTGACCATGGTAATTTCAATAATGTGTTGTATGTTCTAGGTCTTGCCTCTAATATCTTGTCAGTGTATCAGATGACTCACACTGGGTCTCCAAAGAAGGTCATCTTCTCCCCTGAAAAAGTTGAAATCACTAATATTTCAAATGGTAAAGTCATAGCAAAAAGTGTTGTTGATCATACTTCGAAGGTATACACGTTTTCCCATTTTCTACCCTACTCAAACCCCTCTTCTCTTCTTATTCATGCTAACGAAGCAAGCAATATTTGGAATGAAACATTTGGCCATCTTAACTACAAGTATATTTCTGATTTGAGTGACAAAGATATGGTCATAGGGTTACCAAAGATCAAGTTTTATAAAGGAGTCTATCAAGGTTGTATCCTAGGAAAACACCTAGAGCACAAGTATGAGAGAGCTAGTCATGAGAGAACGTCTGCACCCCTTGAGTTGATCCACAATGACATTGCTAGTCCATTCCCTCATATGTCCGTGAGTCAAGCCAAATATGCACTCACTTTCATAGATGACTTTTCCAGATATTGTTGGGTTTACTTCCTAAAGCATAAGTATGAAGTTTTTGACCTTTTCAAAGTCTATAGAGCCTTGGTTGAGAACCAGTCTGGGAGGAGACTCAAGATCCTCAGATCTGAGAATGGTGGTGAATATGTCAAGTTTGAGTTCATTCATCATTTCAAAGATTCAGGTATCCAGATGCAACATTCGATCCCTTACACACCACAACAAAATGGTGTTGCTGAGAGAAAGAACAGATCACTGAAAGAGATGGAAACTTGCATGATGGAGGATAAAACTTTGCCATCAAAGTTTTGGGTCGAGGCTATAAAATGTGAATCCTAAATATAGAACATGGTGCCTCATAAGAATCTTTATGGTATTACTCATTTTGAAGCTTGGAGTGGGCACAAGCCAGATGTGACCCATTTCAGGATTTTTGGCTCAAAGGCTTGGGCTAGAATTCCAACTGAAAAGAGGAAGCATTTGCAACCCCAAATCCAATAGTGCCTATTTGTTGGGTATTATGAATATTCAAAAGGGTACAAGCTGATCAACTTGAGCACTAAAAAATATTTCATTGAAAGAAGTGTTCAGTTCGAAGAAGAGCCTTTAGCAGCAATTGAAGTTGGAGAGTCCTCTTCATCACCATAAACATTGATTGTAAGTGAAGAGACTAATGAGTTTGCTGATTCTGATATGTATAATAATGATGATTTAATTGCATATCCTAACATTCCTACAATACCAAAATGGGCAGAAAATACCATTCATGCAATTGGGGAATTAGTTGGAAATCCTAATGACACTAGGAGGACTAGATCTCAATTTGAGAGTGCCCTTTTTGTGAAAGATCCTATATTTGATGAGAAGTGATATATGATGGTTGAATAAGATCCATATACATATGAATATGCCTAATATGATCCAATATGGAACAAATCCATGCAAGAATAATTTAGCTCGCTCCAAAAGAACAACACTTGGGAACTGGTTGATATTCCCCCAAGAAGGAAGCTAGTTCAGAGTAAGTGGGTCTTCAAGAATAAGTTTTATGCTGATGGTTTACATTTGAAATATAAGGAAATATTGGTAGCCAAGGGATACTCACAAGTACATGATATTGACTACAGTGAAACCTTTGCACCAGTGGAAAAGATGGACTTCATAAGTCTAGCTCTATCCATTGCAGCTTCGAAGCAGTGGGAAGTACATCACATGTATGTGAAGTGTGATTTCCTAAATGGAGATATCAATAAAGATATTTACATGCAGTAACCTGAAGGGTTTTTTTCTAATCCATCTTTAGTGTACAGGTTAAAGAAATCATTGTATGGGCTCAAGCAATCCCCCAGGGCTTGGTATGCCAAAATTGATGGATTTTGTTGTCATTGAGTTTTGTTCGATGAAAGTATGATACGTTTATTTGAAGCTTATTCTATGGAAATTGAACCCAATTGATAGAACAATTACACTCACAAAATTGCTAATCAAACATGCAAATTTACAAACAAAGGAGACTGAAATTGGAGCATAACACTAATCTGTATTGAATAAGTGTACAATAGCCAACCTGATGAAGTCATAGGATGCTGAAATATATAATTACATGAGATATTTGAATGCATAAGGATTCCATTTGAAATAGTCAAAAAGTAGGCTTACTAAATCTAGTCAAATCCCCCATAGGTGCATAAATCAGTTTCCAAATCCACTTAGAGGCTCATGAATTGGAAAAATAAAGTAGGCAAGATAATAAGGGATGGAAAGACAAATAATACATGCTTTTATTAGGAGAAAAGGGTGGAGGATGATAAGGGAAAAAAACAAGTCAACTACACCTAGTCTTACTTTCCCTTTTGCCTTATTTCTCAATAAAACATCCAACTTAGCAGAAAAAGTAGATATGCACTTTGGATGATCTGGAATAAAGAAAACATGATAAATATGGTTTCAAGGAGGTTTCCCAAGCACTCCATGACTTATTTTTAGCAAGTTTGACTTCCATGACATGTGGAAGACAACTTGCATAGAGTGGAATATAGGAAACTGGGTAAATAAGACAAAAAATGATTAATTAATGTCTAAGGTAGGTAACTATGAGTTAATTATTCTAAAACCCCCCCTTAAGCCTGAGTTTATGAGTAAATATCAGAAAAATATAGGGCCTAGCAACAAGGCTTAGTCACCATTTACATACTGCATATCCATTTAACCAAGGAAAGAGGCAAAAACCCAGTGGGAAAATCCTCCCTTAAACATGGACAATAAAACAAAATTTGAAAATATTGTCATCAATCATGCTTCATAGCATGATCAACAATCCCCAGCAGTGATTTGAGATTGCTGAATGTCTTCTCACAAAAAACTTTGGTGAAGATGTCTACTACTTGTTCTGAAGATGAACAGAAGAGTAGGTGAATGGTGCCATCATGCACAAGCTGTCTGATGTAGTGCATATGGATCTCAATGTGTTTGGTTCTCTGTCTCTGAAATGGATCATTGTAGATTTGAATGGTGCTCTGATTATCACAATAGATAATAGTTGAAAACTCTGATTCGAAGCCACACTCACCAAGTATCCCCTGCAACCATAAACATTGAGTTGCTACATTTACAACTCCTCTATACTCTGCTTCTATAGATGAGAGTGCTATGGAAATCTGATTCTTGCTTGACCAGCTGATTGGTCCTTCTGCAAGCATGAACAAATATCATGACGTTGACTTTTGATTTGTGTTGTCACATTCCCAATCATTGTCAGTAAACCCAATCAAATCAGGATTAGATTTAGCTTTGTAGAAGATCCCAAGAGTTCTTGTTCCCTGAAGAAAGTTAAGGATCCTTTTGGTTTCTCTCCAATGGATCTCATGAGGCTGATCTATGTATCTTGAATCCACACTTGCTGCATAATAAATATCAGGTTGAGTGTGTGTAAGGTAAATAAAACACCCAATCAACTACCTATACAGTGTATTATTTACCATAGGAGAAGAACCTGCTTCTTCAAGATTAACTCTTGAAAGGAAGGGAGTGTTGCTTGGCTTGCAATATTTCATGTTGAACTTGTTTAGAAAATCTAAAGAATACTTGGACTGATGTACTTTTATTCCATGTTGGGATTGAGCAATTTCAAGACCCAAGAATTGGCTCAACAACCCCAAATGAGTCATAGAAAATGCATGGTTCATTGCATCCTTCAAGGAGGAAATCTCTTTATTTGAACTTCCTGTAATTAGAAGGTCATCCACATACAAGAAAATAATCATCAAATAACCATGAATCAGCTTCAAATAAACATTAGGATCAGACTAGCATCGAACAAAACTCAATGACAACAGAAAGCCATCAATCTTGTCATACCAAGCCCTGGGGGATCGCTTGAGCCTATACAATGATTTCTTTAACCTGCACACAAAAAATGGATTAGAAAAAAAACCTTGAGGTTTCTACATGTAAATATCTTTAGTAAGATCTCTATTTAGGAAAGCACAATTCACATCCATGTGATGTACCTCCCACTGCTTCGAAGCTGCAATGGCTAAGGCTAGCCTTATGGAGTCCATCTTTGCCACTGGTGCAAAGGTTTCATTGTAGTCAATACCATGTACCTATGAGTAGCCCTTGGCTACCAATATTTATATATATTTCAAATGTGAACCATCAACAGCAAACTTAGTTTTGAAAACCCACTTACATTGAACTAGCTTCCTCCCTGGGGGAAGATCAACCAGTTCCCAAGTGTTGTTCTTCTAGAGTGAGCTGAATTCTTCTTTCATGGCTGTTTTCCATATTGGATAATGTGCTGCATCTTCAAATGTTTGTGGGTCTGATTCAACCATCAGATAGCAATTCTCTGCAAACAAAGGGTCTTTCATACACAGGGCACTCTCAAACTGAGATCTAGTCCTCCTAGGATCAGTAGGATTTCCAGCTAGTTCCCCAGCTGCATGAATGGTATTTGCTGCCCATTTTGGTCTTGTAGGACTATCAGGATCTGCAATTAAATCATCATTATTAGACATATGAGAATCAACAAACTTATTTGTCTCTCCACTTACATTCAATGGCTCTGGTGGTGAAGAAGACTCTCCAACTTGAACTGTTGCTAAAGGCTCTTCTTGGAACTAAACACTCCTTTCAATGAAGGATTTGTTTGTGCTCAAGTTGATCAGATTGTACCCTTTTGAATCTTTAGAATACATTTGGTAAATAGACACTCTTGGTTTTGGGGCTGCAAATCCTTTCTCTTTTCAGTTGGAATTCTAGCCCAAGCCTTTGAGCCAAAAATCCTGAAATGGGTCACATCTGGATTTTGTCTACTCCAAGATTCGAAAGGAGTCCTGCCATAAAGCTGTTTATGAGGCAACCTATTATGGATATAGGATGCACGGTTTATTGCCTCAACCCAAAACTTTGGTGGCAAAGTCTTAGCCTCCATCATACAGGTTGCCATCTCCTTCAATGATCTGTTCTTTCTCTTAGCAACACCATTTTGCTGTGGTGTGTAAGGTATTGAATGTTGCATCTGAAATCCTGCATATTTACAATATTGAGTGAACTCAAAATTGACATACTCACCACCGATATTGTT
The DNA here is from genome assembly GCA_001517045.1 of Pseudotsuga menziesii. Taxonomy (NCBI): domain Eukaryota; kingdom Viridiplantae; phylum Streptophyta; class Pinopsida; order Pinales; family Pinaceae; genus Pseudotsuga; species Pseudotsuga menziesii. The sequence goes on from LPNX010531262.1 coordinate 181,029, forward strand.
AGATCTAAGGATCTTGAGTCTCCTCCTATACTGGTTTTCAACCAAGGCCTTAAAGACTTTGAAGAGGTCAAAAAATTCAGACTTGTGCTTTAGGAAGTAAACCCAACAATACCTGGAAAAGTCAAATATGAAGTTCAATGAATATTTGGCTTGACTCATTGACATATGAGGAAATGGACCAGAAACATCATTGTGGATCAACTCAAGAGGTGCATAGGTTCTCTCATAACTAGCTCTCTCAAATTTGTGCTCTGGGTGTTTTCCTAGGATACAACCTTGACAGACTCCCCTGTAAAACTTAATCTTTGGTAACCCTATGACCATATATTTTTCACTCAGATCAGAAACATACTTATAGTTAAGATGTCAAAATATTTCATGCCAAAGCTTGCTTTCCTCATTAGCACGAATCATAAGAGCAGAGGGGTTTGAGTAGGGTAGAAAATGTGAAAACATGTATACCTTCGAAGTGTGATCAACAAAACCTTTTGCAATGAATTTACCATTCGAGATCTTTGTGATCTCAACATCATTAGGGGAGAATATGACTTTCCTTGGAGACCCTATGTGAGTCATCTGATACACTGACAAGAGGTTAGAGGCAAGACCTAGAACATACAACACATTATTGAGCTTACCATGGTCAAGATCAATCCTTCCTTTCCCCAAATTGTCAGTGAGAGAGTCATCTCCCAACACTATTGGTGGAACTTTCAACATGTCAAGAGAGGAGAATGCCTCCTTAGTCGAAACCATATGTCTTGAAGCTCCAGAGTCTATGATGAAGCTAGGTGAGCTTGATGTGCCAGCAACCAAAGCATGTACTCTCTCTCTATCCTCTGAATTTGATCCTCCTTCCCTCTTCTTTGAGCAATTAGGAAGGGAGATGTTATTCTTCTCCAGGAGTTGGGTCAACATGTCAATTTTCTTCTTCATATAGGAGCTCTTAAGATGATATCCCTTACTACAGTATGCACACTTTCTCATTTCTCCTTTGTTCTTCTTCTTGGAGCCTTGGGGCTCCTCTTGAGACTTGTTCTTGTCTCTCTTTTGCTTAGATGGCTTCTTATCTTTCTTCTTGCCTTTGAATCCACCCTCGAATATCCAACAATGAAAGCTTGGTCTTTGGAAGGTTTGATGGTGCCCATCATTACCACTTTATCTTGTTCTTGTGTGAAGGATTCTATGAACTCTGGAAGCTTAGGAATCTTCCAGGCTTGAGCTGTCAACTTTGTGGCATGGAACGTCGAAACAAACACTGAATAGTCAGGGCCAAGATTCAAGAGTATGGCCAAAACTAGTTGCTCTTCCTTCTTTTCAATTCCACACTATTTTAGCTTCAAAAAACAAGGGCTTTAAACTTGGAAAAGTAGAGTTGCAGGGATTCAAAACTGTTGGGACTCAAAGAGATCAATTCATTCTTGATTTGATGTCCTCTCATCTCATATCTCTTACCAAAAATCTCTACAAGCTTCTCACACACTTCATTAGGTGATGTCAATCCATCAAGATGGAAGATGAGGTCTCTTGAAATGCTCAGACACAAAAGACCATAGGCCTCATCCCTCCTGTTGTGCCATTTAATTTTCTCTGCAGCTGCATTGGGATTGCCTTAGTTGACATAGTCACCCTGTAGAGAACTTTCTCTCTCAATATTATCTCCATCTCTGCTTTCCATTCAAAGAAATTAAATGGAGTCAAGATGATCCTCTGAGATTGATCCATAGCTCAGAAATTGTGCCCTTCAGTCAACAGAATATGCTCCCAGTAAAGATGTCGAACCTGCAATAGCAATATGGAAGGAGAGACATTGATCTACAAAGGCTCTGATACCATGTGGAAATTGAACCCAAGTGATAGAACAGTTACACTCACAAAATTGCTAATCAAACATGCAAATTTACAAACAAAGGAGACTAAAATTGGAGCATACCACTAATTTGTATTGAATAAGTGTACAATAGCCAACCTTATGAAGTCATAGGATGCTGCAATATATAATTACATGATATATTTGAATGCATAAGGATTCCATTCGAAATAGTCAAAACGTAGGCTTCTTAAATCTAGTCAAATCCCCTATAGTTGCATAAAGCAGTTTCCAAATCCACTTAGAGGCTCACGAATTGGAAAAGTCAAGTAGGCAAGCTAATAAGGGATGGAAAGAAAACTCATACATGCTTTTATTAGGAGAAAAGGATGGAGGATGATGAGGGAAGAAAACAAGTCAACTACACCTGGTCTTACTTTCCCTTTTGCCTTATTTCTCAATAAAACAGGCAACTTAGCAAAAAAAGTAGATATGCACTTTGGAGGATTTGGAATAAAGAATACATGCTAAATATGGTTTCCAGGAGGTTTCCCAAGTGCTCCATGACTCAGTTTTAGCAATTTTGACTTCTATGACATGTGGAAGACAACTTGCATAGAGTGGAATATAGGAAACTAGGCAAATAAGACAAAAAAGGATTAATTAATGTCCAAGGTAGGTAACTATGGGTTGATTATTATAAAACCCCCTCTTAAGCTTCACTTTATGAGTAAATATCAGAAAACTATAGGGCCTAGAAACAATGCCTAGTCACCCTTTACATACTGCATGTCCATTTAACCAAGGAAAGAGGCAAAAAACCAGTGGGAAAATCCTCCCTTAAACATGGACAGTAAAACAAAATTTGAAAATCTTGTCATCAATCCTACTTCACAGGATGATTAGAAATCCCCAGCAGTTATTTGAGATTGCTGAATGTATTCTCACAAAAAACTTTGGTGAAGATATCTGCTACTTGTTCTGAAGATGCACAGAAGAGTAGGTGAATTTTGCCATCATGCACAAGCTGTTTGATGTAGTGCATATGGATCTCAATGTGTTTGGTTCTCTGTCTCTGAACTGGATCATTGCAGATTTGAATGGTGCTCTAATTATCACAATAGATAATAGTTGAAAACTATGATTCGAGGCCACACTCACCAAGTATCCCCTGCAACCATAAACATTGAGTTGCTGCATTTAAAACTCCTCTGTACTTTGCTTATGTAGATGAGAGTGCTATGGCGCTCTGCTTCTTGCTTGAACAAATGATTGGTCCTTTTGTAAGAATGAGCACATATCCTGATGTTGACTTTCGATCTATGTTTTCACCTACCCAATCACTGTTAGTAAACCCAATCAAATCAAGATCAGATTTAGCTTTGTAGAAGATCCTATGAGTTCTTGTTCCCTGAACAAAGTTAAGGATCCTTTTTTTCTGCTTTCCAATGGATCTCATGAGGCTGATCCATGTATCTTGAAGCCACACTTATTGCATAATAAATATCATGTCTATTGTGTGTAAGGTAAATCAAACACCCAATCAACTATCTATACAGTGTATTATTTACCATAGGAGAAGAACCTGCTTCTTCAAGCTTAACTCCTGAAAGGAAGGGAGTCTTGCTTGGCTTGCAATATTTCATGTTGAACTTGTTCAACAAATATAAAGCATACTTGGACTGATATACTTTTATTCCATGTTAGGATTGAGCAATTTTGAGACCCAAGAATTGGCTCAACAACCCCAAATCAGTCATAGAAAATGCATGGTTCATTGCATCCTTCAAGGAGGCAATCTCTTTCTTTGAACTTCCTGTAATCAAAAGGTCATCCACATACAAGACAATAATCATCAAATAACCATGAATCAGATTCAAATAAACATTAAGATTAGACTTGCATCGAGCAAAACTCAATGACAGCAGAAAGCCATCAATCTTGGCATACCAAGCCCTAGGGGCTTGCTTGAGCCCATACAATAATTTCTTTAACCTGCACACAAAAGATGGATTAGAAAAAAAACCTTAAGGTTGGTGCATGCAAATCTCTTCAGTAAGATCTCCATTTAGGAAACCACACTTCACATCCATGTGATGTAGTTTCCACTGCTTCGAAGCTACAATGGCTAAGGCTAGCCTTATGGAGTCCATCTTTTCCACTGGTGCAAAGGTTTCATTGTAGTCAATCGCATGTACCTTTGAGTATCCCTTGGATACCAATATTGCCATATATTTCAAAGGTGATCCATCAGCAGCACACTTAGTTTTGAAAACCCGCTTACATTGAACTAGCTTCCTCCCTGGGGGAAGATCAACCAGTTCCCAAGTGTTGTTCTTCTGGAGTGAGCTGAATTCTTTGTTTCATGGTTGTTTTCCATCTTCATGTGTGACATCTTCATATGTCTTTGGGTCTGATTCAACCATCAGATATCACTTCTCTGCAAACAAAGTGTCTTTCATACACAGGGCACTCTCAAACTGAGATCTAGTCCTCCTAGGATCAGTAGGATTTCCAGCTAGTTCCTGAGCTGCATAAATGGTATTTTCTTCCCGTTTTGGTCTTGTAGGACCATCAGGATCTGCAATTAAATCATCATTATCAGACATATTAGAATCAACAAACTCATTTGTCTCTCCACTTACATTCAATGGTTCTGGTGGTGAAGAAGACTCTCTAACTTCAACTGCTGCTAAAGGATCTTCTTGGAACTGAACACTCCTTTCAATGAAGGATTTGTTTGTGCTACTAAAATTTTACATGCATATTTTGGTGGTGCACAGCTTGGGGGATCCTCCCTGATGGGTAGGCGAGATGGAGCTCGATTTGTTCAGAGAGGTGATGATAATCTCATTGAACTGGAGGATAACCTAGAGAGACTGAATCTTGACATTCCAGATGCTGTGATAGATGGACTCCCTACGAGGTACCATAGACACACTATAGGAGTGCCAGGTCGCTTCAGCCGACTGCTACGTAGGGTAGCATGGGCCATCATGTGTTATCATGAGCATCATTAGATGGTGTTCTACATGATGTACTCCTGAAAGCTGGCTAGCTTCAGGATTTTTGGATGATTTTGTATTCCCTGAAAGCCACAATGCTTTAGATGAGGTCTCGTGACCACATTTTTGTAAAAAACACTCTTTATATATATATATATATATATATATATATATATATATATATATATAT